>JAYKKM010000395.1:1790000-2212859 GCA_035772405.1 Chrysogorgia sp. JL179-B06 | reverse complement strand
ACACGGAATACACATCAAACTTCTGCGTCCTGTGTGTTGTTACTATTTGCTAACATCTTTCATCATACGGTAACGAACAAACCCTGGCGTTAAAATAAAGCAATTGGATAGAGCCAATTCGCTATCAATTCAACTACAGGCGAACGCGCTGCCAATGCAGTTTAGTAATAAATACTACGGCACATTGGAAGAATTCAGAGTCTTGTACCAAGTACTACTTACAAGCAAGCAATACACACAACAGGAGCCAACTGAAAAACATTGAAACCCTACCTGCCTATATACCCAACCATAATCACTAACTCTTGAATCATTTTTGGGGATACATTTCTATTTTTTTTTAAACACTTTACGGTATAAACCCCAAAACTTTTTCCAGGTACTTTTTCATCTAATTTTTTTTGCAATATTTCATCTAAAATTTTTGACAACACTTTTTTCGGGGATATCATCTCTAAAACTTTTTGGAAAACTTCGCAAAAACACCAAATAATTTTTTGAGACTGCATCTAAAAATTTTTGACATCATTTTTTAAAATACCCTAACTAAGAAATATCAGTCATTCTGCCATAAGATGGCGTTGAGGTAAGAGCTCCCTGACGGAAATTTCTATGATTAATTCTATAATCAAATTTTTGGGTTTTTGATTATTTTTATTTCAACATTACAACTCTTCTCTTCAAATAAAAATAATATGAAGTTTTTTTGAGAATGGCATACGTAAGTATAAATCACATCGGTGAGGTAGGATGGTCGTTTATACTCAAGGTTTTTTTAATTTTTGATATATCTATCTCATGAAAATTGACTACGATCACCTTGATTGACCTTCCTCTCTCTGG
The DNA here is from genome assembly GCA_035772405.1 of Chrysogorgia sp. JL179-B06. Classification (NCBI taxonomy): domain Eukaryota; kingdom Metazoa; phylum Cnidaria; class Anthozoa; order Scleralcyonacea; family Chrysogorgiidae; genus Chrysogorgia; species Chrysogorgia sp. JL179-B06. The sequence goes on along the minus strand of JAYKKM010000395.1, from coordinate 2,212,016 downwards.
TCGTAAAAACTCAAGGATGATCACCAAAAAAACTGGTCGTAAAACAACACCAGGTTTCATGACATAAATAATATCAATATTCATTAAAAACCTCTTGTATACGACCAGTTGCATATCCCCCTTGATTTGATCACTGGTCGTTCTTTACAGGGTGACCACACCTTAAAACTATTCAACCCCCCTGGAAATATGGGAATGGACTGTGCTCTGATTGGTCTATTCAAATCATACTTGATTCTGATCGGCTTAGAGCTCGGTCCAGTCCCTAACACATTGATAATAATAATATATATAGTATTATTACTACTGTATCTTTGAAACTCTTGCTAGATGATTATCAAGATTCCAATTTAAATTGATGCACTGGACTGAACATAGACATTATAAATATGGATGTATTTATAACGCCTATGATTGTTTTTTTAAAGATGATAATATAGAATCCCGACTTAACCATGTGGTAAAACAGCTACAAGATTCAGATTAGCTCAAGAAAAAGATATATGGCTTTTTAAAACATACGATATTGCATGAATACAATCCTTATCACCAAGCCTTACCACCCATTCAAAAGGACGATGATCTTATGGGGGAATATGTAGTGTTTATAAAATGTTTTTGTGAACATCAAGAAATGTATAAGTTGGTGAAAAAATAAATGATTCTCACACAAACTCTTAGAAGATGAACTTGTTAAGAAAAATATTTTTGTAATTATTTTTTATAAGAAATAAAAAAACTGTTTGCATACTATAAAACAGTGTGTGTGTTGTTATTTTTTATTATTTTTTTTGAAAATGAATGCTCGTGAATTATTAACGGCTCTATCTAATCATCTTGGGGATGATTATGTTTAAATTTATGAGGTATGATCAAATAATAACAGCTACACGCGATAAAGAATATACAGGCAAAATACAATTATTGGAGTGTAAGGAAATTAAATCATCAATACCATTTTTTCAAACATATCAACTCTTTGAAATATATTTATTCTTGGAAAGAAAGAATGGCGCGAAAGAATATATAAGTTTTTTCAACTGAGGATTTATCATGGATCATATATAAAGATGCTCAAATTAACAATTTAACATATAAAATTGAATTGTGGAATGAGTAGGTTTGATGAACATGGTGAAATTTTATTTCGTCGCGACAAGAACGAAAAAAAGACACGAAATATTTGGAACATCAGGAACATTATTCACCATTTTTTATAACTGGTTCAAGATCTACATATCAATTAAAATTACTTGAATGTAATAAAAATAAACATCGAATAACGAGGACTTATTCTAAATATAATGTAAAAGTTGAGGTTATGAATTATGACGAAACATTATTTGGTGGAAAAACTATAATAACCAGTGTTGATAACGATGCAAGCTCATTAGTTGGGAAAGCTGTTCAATTAATAGTGAAGGACAAGCGTTTTATTTTAGTTAAACTAAATATAAAAAAGAAAGAATTGAAAAAAAACTTTAAACATCGTTATTAAAAAAATGGTTTTTACATTCCAAAAAATTTGTATATTATTTGTCTTTTGTTTGTTGGCTTCATTTACAAGAATTTATGAAGATTCAATTAATATCAAAAGTTGTAACGTAATATGCTTGATGCGATATACGTTGGAATTGCTGAATTATACATATATCAACAGCACTTAATGTTATATGTTTTTAGTTTTATGAACAATAAAACAACAGTTAAAATAATCGTGTTCAATTTATTTAAATCGCAATTTTATACTACAGATATCGCTTATAATGAAGATGTCGATTATATAAATTTTTTTAGGGAAAATTATTGAAATTGATGATTTTACTATACGTAAAAATTAAGTTTTAATGAATATGATATACCCATGTTAAATAAAAATAAATTTTAAAAAGTTATAAAAGAATTGGATCTTTTTTTTTTGCTTACTTCATAACAACAATGGGTACTAAACAACAACAATGGTTTAATCATAGCGCTTCAAAATGTTCACATTATACACCATCGGATGAAATATCTACAATTACAGCGTTAATGGTTAACAGATTTTTGTGCAGATGGAACTTATTCACTTCATATAGAAATGCGACCAATATATTATGATAAGAGAAAAGAAAGCCAGTTACGTTATATGGAAAATCTTACAGAATAAACAATGGCATTAAGTGAATTTATAAAATTTAAAAATGTTTCTTATGATGTTATACGAATGGAAGACGAAAATGAAAAAAGATTTTTACATGAAAATGTGCGAGATTTTGCTTTATCTTTCGGAAAATGTATATGGAAAAAAACAGTTAAGCCCTTAACAATAAGTCAATTTTGTAAAAATATTCATGAAAAATGTATGTGTCATTTGAGGGATTTCTGGCAATTTCAGTAAAAAAAAAATATGTCGGTACACATGAAGGAGTTGACCCTCTTTATATTGATTTATATATGGAACATTTAAATTAATTTTACATAGAAAATTATTTACAAAAAACTATTTCTGTATTAATCTATTTTATTTTTGAAAGCATTCATCCTTTTTCTGACGGTAATGGACGAATAGGGAAAGCTTTTACATGCCTTTTTAGAAAGAAAAATAGAATGTAAAGTAAAAACCAAAAAACAACATAAAAAGTTGTGTAACATTTTAGGTATTATGCAAAAAACAGATTAGTTTATTTGATGTAAAGCGCAGACGAATTATTATAATAAAAATAAATTTTTTTATAAAAAAATTTTTTTTGTTTTTTCAAAAAAAGTATAAATACAACATCCTTTTAGCTTTTTACCATCACATTCGAAAAGACTACCATGGCTGCAACAACTTCAATGAAACTTTATTCACAGGAATATATACATCATTACGTTTGTATGACAAACGTATAATGATCTTTCACGTAAGATTATAACAAATGTAAAAAAAATGGAAACGCATATCTTGTGAAAGTATGTCCTACTAGTCAGGAGTGTTTGAATTTTCTAATGAATAGTTAATTAGAAATAAAAAAGAAGATGTAAGTAAATTGACAACTCAATTGGGTTAAAATTTCATTGAAAGTTGGTGATCAAGTATTTCTTGAAGTTGCAAAAAGTAAAAATTGGAAACAAGGAGAAGAACGTCTAGTTATTCGTTCTAACGCTTGGGATGGATTGGAGATTCTCTACCAATTAAAAGAAAATCTTTTTACCTGAAAAAGATCTGGTGTTCAAGGACGATGTTGATGGTGGTGATGATGAAACCCGACCCATGAACGAGGAAATACGGAAATAACGGAAATACCATGACAATTGGGTCGATAAATTTGGATCATCACACACATAGATAACCGAATCGGTATCAAAATATAAAACTTGCCCCCTAATTTTTCAATTAAATCATAACTGTAAACGTGCATGAGCTGTAACAAAACATGCGATAACAATATTACCGGTTTTTAAAGCTACTGTAGATTCATCTACATTTTCATATGTACAGCGTAAAAGAGTATCATTAATAAAATCTAAAGACGTTAATTTTTACACCGTCGTTAGCTAAAAATAATAATTCCTCAATCATTTAAAAAAGCAACTTGCGTGTTATTTTCATTTTGTGCAAATTTACCCCACAATGAATTTAATGATGTTTTCGCTATAGTTCTTAAACCGAGATTTTTTTCTATTTTATCTTTATCTAAACTAATCTGTTCATGATTCAAATAATCTTCACAATACTGGTTAATTTTAATTTTATTTTTACTTCCGTCACTATTAAAACATTCAGCGGGTAAACCTGACGCTTCTTTTGCATAATCAACAAAGATTTTTTTATGCCGATCATAATGATATATTTCATAGATTTGAATTATTTTATATCTCTTATCAACAGCTTTATTAATTTCAACACTGGTTCATGTACCCCGTACACAGCGATCGTTTTCATTATGTATACATTTATCACATTTATCGATAGCACATTGATTACATAAAGGAAATAATAATTTTCTAGCTACTCTGACGGGTAAAACACCACATAAAAGATTTTGTGGGGGTGATATACTACATTTAATCAAAGCGAAAATATATTTTATATTTATATTCTCACACTTTAGGGAAAATTTTAGGGTGTCCAACGGGGAAAACAAATTATTTTTGAACAAAAGGGTATAGAGATGTAAAGTCTACATATTTAATTTGTTCATTTTGTTTTATCTCTCTAAATAAACATATAGAAGATGTTCGCCCACCATATAATGCGTCACGCGGTTTTAATATTGTATGCGAAAAATTTTTGTTTCAATTCAATAATATCACTACAACTATATATTTTTTTCATTTAAAAATTCACATTCCCATTTTTCAACAACTTTATATCCTGCATTTAACAACTCATTTGTAAAACGTCGAGTTTTCGCGTATAATGTTCCAAATTTTTCATTCACTAAAGTATTCATTTCATATTTTAATACAACGACGACATCCATGAAAAAAACACCCATGAAATTGATAAACTGTATTATCATAAAACCCGGCAACAAACCGTCCTCATATATTTTTTCTCCTTGAGGAACCTTTATATTCTAATCGTCCTGATAAATATTTATTAATTTCATACAACCAACAAAGCGCTATTAAACTTTGATTTACATTGCAACGATAACCTCCTGCAGGAATTATCCCTATACATTTTTCTTTTAAAAAGTTTTGTCGAAATATTTTTGATGCTAAACTTGCAATAGTAATACAATTTTTTTCATAAAAAGATGCTACACAAGCAATCGAATCATTTTTCAGTTTTGGCAGGCATCTCTCTCATTTTTTTCCGTCCGCCCCGCAATTTTCCCCCCGTCCGCCATTTTTCCCGCCCGCCATTTTTCCTTCCCGCATGAGAGAGATGCCTGCGAAGGAGGCTAAAAAAAATCAACCATTACAAATGTTGGAAAGGGATTGTTCGCATTGAAAAATCAATTTAATCCAAAAAACAATCCAATACACGACAAAAAACAAATCAAACAGGGTTAGATCGTAAATACGGTATAGATGTGAATGCCAACTATAGTGTATGTGAGAATGCTAAGAATTGTTTTGATGCTGATTTAAGTACTTATTCTGCAGCTCGTTTTGCAAATAATGGAAAAAGAGGGTCAAAATATAAAAATTATTCCTATTTTACTTATATAAAAAATAAAAATAAAAACTTTTTAGAAAGTTCAAAACGTATAAAACCCCATGAAGAAATTCTTGCTGATTATGGTTCGAACTATTGGAAAAGAAAAAACGATAAATCATCCATTATGATTTTAAAAATGTAGAAGATATGTAAAATTATTAGGTAAAGGATTTAAAGGTCATCACCTTTAAATCCTTTACCTAATTATTTTACATATCTTCTACATTTTTTAAATCATAATGGATGATTTATCGTTTTTTACGATGATGTATCGTTTTAAGGGTAATACAAAACAACGTATAAAAATAACTAACTCATTAGGTAAAAATATCATTAACGAAATTAATAAAGGTGTTGGAATCTTAAAAACACTAAAACATAAATCTCAAAAAGGAGGATTAGTACAACCGCGACATCAGTATGGAGTACCACGTAGATATGGTGGATTTTTAGAGAAAATAAGATTGTATTGATATTATAAATAAAAAATAAAAAATATTCTTCATCTTTTCTTTGTCAGCAAAAATATTTATTATTCCATTTTTATTTTACATTTATTTTATGAACCAATTCAACACGTTAAAGAGTGAATTTTTCAATATTAGGAATATGGTGATAATTTCGAATAGGAAAACGACGACGTTCTCAAAAAATTCAAAAAGGAGGGGATCATAAGATTTATGAATTTTGGAAATGGTAGACTGTGTATCAAAATATTTTTATTAATCCAAATAAGTTTTTTCCATCTATGTATTCTATCATCACATTCACATAGATCAACTATTTTACTATAGATAAGTCGTGCGTAATTATTTTTACAAACATAACAATGATGGTTTACAAAGCATTCTTTACATCTATAATGCATGAAAAAATGATAGAAGGAATTCACTTCACAATAACAGAAATCACAATATACCATCTTGACAACTTTGTTTTGGACTTTGTGAAAATTTTATAGTTTGCAACCTACTTTTATGGATTTTTAGAGAAAATAAGAATGTATTAATATTATAAATAAAAAATTAAAATATTCTTCATCTTTTCTTTGTCAGCAAAAATATTTATTATTCCATTTTTATTTTACATTTATTTTATCAACCAATACAACACGTTTAAGAGTGAATTTTTCAGTATTAGGAATATGGTGAATTTCTTATTGTTGTCAAATAAAAACTACGTATTGAACGTGCGGTTTCTACACTATTAATTGGTCTTTGTCTCCAATATAGATAATCATTAAATATACAAAAAATAAAATAAGAAGAAACGCTATCATAACAATGAAATTTTTCAGGAAAATTGTCATTTAAACCAAATGTTAATTGTTTCTTTGGAATAAGGAAAACAAAAATTTAGTAAATCACGTTTCATATACGTTGAAAATAAACATTGAAAATGTTTCAATATACAATCAGGAACAAGTTATTTTTCTTGAAACAGTTGAATTGCAAAAGTAATAGAATCAAATACATCTGTAATCTCCACAAATATATTGTACGTTTCAAGTCCATCTTCATAAGAAGTAAAACTATCAAGAAAATCCCAAATATATCTGCATGTAAAATACCCATCAGTATATCTTGCAGGATCGTATAGGTCATTATTCAACTCATCCATTCTTAAACAATAAATTAATGTTCAATGTGACAATGTTTTATGTGATGAAAAAAAAATCGTTTCCCAACTCTATCTATTTTTTCTATAATTCGAGCACTAAACAAAATTATTTCATACAACGAACAATGTGCATTGTCTCAATCATGAAATTTACAACATTTTTCTTTAATATTATACATTATATGTAGAATATTTTTCAATATTAAAATGTTCCAAATTGACATAAGAAATCTTAAGGTTTGCACATAATCTTGTCTCCAGAGTTCCACCTTTATATCCCAAAACATAGGAGTGTAATCCATAAATCAATTTCATTCGATCAACCATTCCGTTTTGATCCAAATGGTGTTCTCGTTTTTTATTCAAATACAATCCATGTAAACGTTTCTGATAAATAATAGTTTTTCTTTCTGAATAATCCAAATCTTTAAACGGTGGTACTGATGAATCGTAGCATTGAAAAGAATCAAAATATCCATTTTCTAAACAAATAACAGAAACTTCACGATAAATCCATCGACGATTTAAAATAAAAGCTTCACAGTCAATCAAATGTGTAATTTTTTTCAAATAATGTGTCGATGATTCTTTTAAAAAATAATAATCTTTAATAGAATGATAGGGGCAATCCAGACGTGTTAACTCTTCGCATAAAGCCATAACTAAACTTTTGGTGTTTTTTATTCGGATATTTATACTATTTTTTCTACTAATAAATCTACATCATTTTATTCAAAAATGTTTGATTGGTCTTCAACAACTGTCAATCAAAAATGTTCAAGAAATGTGATTGGTTAGATTTTAAGCTAGTGAAAGCTGATTGGTTAAATAATTGTACCCCACCTATAAACAAATATAAAAACCCTACCCAACGTTCTACACCCTAAAAGCAATCATACCCTCATAAGAGGGAGGTTATCGATAAAAAATTAAAAAGAAAAAGAAGAATGGAGTTAGAGATGAAAGACGTGAAAGCATACTACAATGGTGGAAATTTTTTGCGTCTTCCTCCTAAAAGAAATACCCGTTGTTAAAGAAGAAGAAAGAAAGATGTTGACTCGCGCCTGAAAAAGAAAACTGGTGGCAGAAGTAGAGGCTTTGGGTGTGCTAATGCACCAGTGTCTAGATGGGGTGGTCGAAGAAAAGAAACAAAAAACATTAGAACAATAATGAACTAAACACACATTTTAATAAATCTTTGTACAAAATTCCAATACTAATACTAATTCATTTTTAATACTATTTTTGCCTTTTCTACCAATTGTTTGTTTGCGTATTTTTCGACAATGAAATGTTTTATTATCGGCTAATTTACGACGTCTATCCTTACTCCAACATTTCCCTGTTAAAGCGCGTCGACGACCATTAAAAACCAACGACACGACGTACGCAATCTTCATAGTGCAATACAAGACATGGGTCAGTCTACTAGCAAAAATCCAAAGATAAACAAAAACCATAACGGACAGAAAATGTTTAGAATAGGTATAAGTTTTGGTCGCAATGATCTCAATCTCGAGAGTAGTATAGCAAGTAGGGCTGCGAGCTCAATCGACCTCAACCGTGAATATAAATACCAAAACATCACCAAATTTCGCCAAGTCGCGACTCGACAAATTTGGTGATGTTTTGGTATTTATATTTACGATTAACATCGAATAAGCTCGCAGCCCTACTTGCTATACTACTACAGCAATCGTTAGTCAATCTAGACACCCTTCGCACATTTTCTACTAAATTGATGTCAAACACACGCGAGACTAGCGAAACAATACCAAATTTATACTAAATCACGACTCTCGCTAAATTTGACGCCATTTCAGCCACATTTAAAAAAATAGAAAGTGTCGTTTCAAAATTCTCACAAATTTATGTCAAATTACATTTAGGAAAAAATAGAAAGTGTCATTTCAACATTTTCGCGTGTTAAAAAAATAAAATGTGGTACGAGCCCACTCTCACATATTAAAAAATAGAAAGTGCTGTCTCAACATTTTCACAAATTTGTCAAATCATATTTAAAAAATAATCGTTTCAACATTTTCACAAATTTGCCAAATCACATTTAAAAAATAATCGTCTCAACATTTTCACAAATTTTGTCAAATCGCATTTAGGAAAATAGTCGTTTCAACATTTTCACAAATTTGTCAAATTCACATTTAAGAAAATAGTCGTTTCAACGCTTTTACAAATTTATGTATCGTAAAAGTGTCTCACGCGTGATAAAATTGCCACCCGTTATGCAAATTAGATTATTGCCACCTGTTAATAATAGATTAGTCCGTTTGTTCACTATTTTCAGTGTTTGTCGCCTTTCACTTCAATGTTTTTGTGACCATACGCATAGGAGTCAATGCCATTTTCTAAAAGGTATCGTTTATCATCAAAACAGGATAGCGACACTTTATTAATTTCGTAACTACCGAGCTGATGTTTGACACTTCTAATGGTCTTCATTGTGTGTCGCAATTGTTTCTGCTCAAGTAACACACTTTTGTAATCTTCGTGTCTGATCACTTTTTTAATTATATTTTTTCTAATACCTTTAGCGGTTTTCCCACCACCTCCACCCTCTTTCAAATAGCTGTACATTTTACTGCGCAACCCGACGAACTCGACAATTGGCGTTCCAGCGCACTCGTCCTTCATCTTCCCAATAACTTTCTTATTTTCTCTAAAAAAGAATGGACTGTCTGCGGGATAGTCGCTATTGTCGAACTTTTCGCACTCCATCATAAAGTCGGAATAAACGTCGTCAGTTTTGATTGAGTACAACAGACTGTCAGTGTCAGTGAAGTGCAATCTACAGGTGTCGCTAGAGTACTTTTTCATAATATAATTGTAGTGAAAATTGTACATCAGCGTTTTACTCAAGTCTAGTATGCACATACCCACATATGCAGGTCTATTTAGTGTCAGCGTTTCTTTAACCTTATGGACAGCGACTAAGTTCTCGCTAAATATTTTGCAAGACACAAACGTCGGCTTCGAGACAAGCTTTTCTAGTTTCTCCGCAGTGGTCACTAATCTTACGTCCACACGCTTCCTCAAGTTTTCCATCGTTTTTCCGAACACACTGTTGTTCATCAACTTGAAGAAGTCCTTCTCAAAAGCGTTCTTAGCCGCAGTTCTTTTGACTGTGTTAAAGTCGATGTACTTGCCTAGCCACTTGGACTGGTCAAACTGCAGGACCCTGTGAATCTTATTGATTTTTAATCCAAGATCCATGTACAACTGCAGATTTCCGTAGTGACACACATACTTTTTTTTGTCCATCAAATTAGTCACCAGCTTCTTCACACCACCAACACTCACGTTAAACTTGTTTTTGATTTTCGTGCAGTACTCCGACAACATGTCAACGGTTATCTCCATCTTCTCGGGAGCCAACGGGTAATCGTTGTGTAGGTCATGCAAATGGGCTGGGTACTCCAAGTCGACCTCGAGCAGTAAACCTTTTTTACTATTGTTGTGATAGTCGTGCAGATTAACTTTTTCTATTTCTTTCTCAGTCAACCACTTGAAGCCGCCCGTGGGTAGACTTCGACTCATTGCCCATCCATACAAGTTGTTGGCGTCGAGGTACATCAAATACTTCGACTCTTGCTCTTTGTCATACCCTTCCATGTACTTATTATTCGCCACGCCATGTCTGTTGCATATGTAGCTCACACCACCACGCATACCTAACTCTACGAACTGGAACATGTCAATGTCGGACAATAATTCGAGTTCCACTCCAGTCATCTTTAGCATGGCATCCCAAGCCAATCCAGGCGATGTGAAATAGTGACACGGGTCTAATTTATACTCGCGATGGCATGTCTCTCTAAAGTTCTCAAAAACGTCGGCAAGCAAGAGCACATCGCTTTTCAAATACAGGTCGTGATACTCACCCATACTTTCAACGTCGAAGTAGTCCCACACGTCGCAAGCGCGTTCATGCATTTCTTCCGTAATATGCTCGTCATTCAGAATGCTGTAGAAGTCCTTTTTGGAGGGTAGCTCACGTTCATCGAATTTATCAAAGGAGTCCATATAATCATAGGGGTAGACTCCCTTTCTTGTCATGAGTGCCAACCCCTCGTCGCGAAACACTTCTGACGTGTATTTGAAAGCGTCCCTTGGTAGGTTCCTCACCAAGTTGTCTAGACCACTACTCATGAACTGAAAGCTGTCCAAGAATACCAAGTTTTTTCCAAGCATGAACGCCATGTACTTCTCCATGTTGTTCGGTATCACATTTATGTCTTGACCAAACTTACCAATCTCCTGCATGATGAAATGGCTATCGTAGCCGCGCAAGTTATGAAAGATCACAGGGATTTTTGTCAGTCAACTTAAAGTTCACATTACACTGACGATGTGCAGACCCTCTGTACTTACCTGACACGTGACAGTGGTCTCTCACTCTAACGTCAGCACCAGTGTACTCGACACTGCAAATATGACAACTTTTAGCCTCGTCGAAATTCTTCTTATCGTCATCAGTCAGCACCATTTCTTTGTTAAAGTGACTCTCAGATGTCTTTTTACAATATTCGACAATTTCTAACATTTCCCCAATAAACTTGTTAACTGCATTTTCACCGCGATACACTTTCACTGGCTTACTGTACTCGTTATCGTAGCAACAAACTAATTTATACCCATAACCGCAGTCAACGTGCCTCTGATAAGCGTTTGTGTAGCTACACTCGCTTGACAGCTTTGTTGTGTGCACCTTCTGTGTGATAGCCTCGAAGTCTGCATACACCACAAATGGCACATTTAATTGTCTGCTAAAATTCTCGTATTTCACTTTCGCACCTTTTTGCGGCATTTTAATAGCTTGCTTCCCATTGATGACCAAACACACTTCCACATGGCGTTCAAGCACGTCCTCACGACTAAAACACTGCAAACAATACCTGCAAAAGTGCTTTCTCGCCTTATACTTTGTCTGACGGTACATGAATTTGTTAAAATCGCGAATGTACACATAATGCTTGTTGCCCACGTCATTAGTTATCAACAATAGGTCCATATGGTTAGGATACGCCTCCTTAGAAACGTACACAGGGAATGGCTGCTTATCTTCATACCCAAAAACATTTATGCTAATATCGTTCGCCTTTTCGATCTTGTTGTAGTCTTTGAGTGTGACTGGGAAGTCAATTCCGTCATAACTCAGCTCACCGACATGCCTAGCGTACTTTGACGTTCTGTCAGAGTTTTTTCCAACAGGAAATTTGTGTGCAAGGTGGCACCATCTAAAGCACTCGTTGTCATCATCGTTATTTACGTTTACCAAGCCCTTCATACTGTTGCGCAGCTCCTTTGGCAACGCAATGTAGCTACTCCCATGCAAAGGTCTGTAAATAGCGACGTTGACGTAGTGCGCATCTATTTTGTCGATAGTCCATCCAGACCCCTCAGATAACCACCCAGCTATCCGCGTCAAAATCTGTTCCGACCCACGATTGGCGACACCCTCGATGTCATGCTCGTTAATGACGACGAACGTTTCGCTGTTAAAGTAGGCAGTTTTGTATGTGGTCTTATCGCGCTCTAAAACTTTCTCAAAAGTGACCTTGACTGTCTCTATCACTTTCATTCCGTTGGTCTCACCCAGCTCACGTCTCAAAAGGTTAGTGACAGCGCTTCTACTACCACTCACCTGATTGATGTCTCTGTCGTCAATTACTTCGACTCCATAGGACCTTGTGAACCCTCTCAGTGCTCGATCCAACAAATGTGTTGACGGTGCGAGGTCTTCGACTACAGGTTGTGTTTCTTGGTCTCCAAAAAAGCCGTGAACATTGGTCGCTTCATCTGTTAGTGAATTGACAACGGCTGCACTCGTCTTATGCGCCCGTCTTTTTGTCAGTGGGTTTTTCACAGTCCGACTCATTGGCTTCTATATACTACACTTGTTTTTTTCCTAAACCACTCGTCGTAATAATTGTCGCCACTTTCGCACCATCCTAGTTTTGGGTACACCACCCCAAACAAATTATCGTCGAACAAGTCTTTCACCTTCCCGTCTTTGAGGTCTGACACCTTCTTGAGTGTCTTGACTCGTCTCCTATGACACAACCTAATAATGTAGTATCCGTATCTGCTGACATTTCTACCCTTTATCAAATTGCATGAGTGCAGCACATTGACAACTTTCAGGAAGTCCTCTTTTATCAACTCAAGGTGCTCACCCTTCACAACGTTCCGTAGTCTCCTCCCCATCCACCAAGACCGCTTGTGAACGCTTTTTAATCGCGTGAGTCTCATGTCGCTGTAACTCTGAGTGTAATCCCATTCGATGTCGCCACACTTTGGACACGCGTACCCACCGCAGTTGGTCATGTTTTTCACAACGTCGCAATCCGAGCAGTAGTAAATTCTGAAGGTGTCTCCACACTTAATTTGCATCTCATTCGCGATCTCGTCAATTGTCAAGCCATAACTCATCTGCCTCATAAGTTTGTCCATCGCTTATACTACTCCAACATATTTTTTCACCGAACTAGCACCCGTACCGCTATTCCACTACTCAAACCTAGCGCGCCAACAAACAACAATTGGTATTCCTTCATTTCCGCACTCGGTTGGTAGTAATCCGCAACCCTCGGGAGGTCAGTGAACACTCGTCCGCTGTACTGTATGGTCATTACGCTTCTAAGTTCTTCCAACGCGTGGTTTGTGTCGTTGATGTCAGCGTTAGCATCAGAGAGCCGTTGTCGCAAACGCTGGATCTTATCTTTCTTAGCGACTTCATTCTCATACCACACTTCTTTCGCACTGGCTAGCTGTTCCAACGCATGGTTATGTCTTTTCATCTCAGCTTCATAACCTGAGTGATTAAACTTTGAAAACATAAAGCCAGCGCCTGCAAAAGCCACTGCATTAAATATCCCTCCAGCCACAACGCTCGCCATTAACTTACGTTGATTTGAATGGATCTGTCGGTATCCACTTTTTCGATTGCATCCACTTTACTAGCAGCGTTCCTGCACCAACAGCTGCAGCAAGTTTCACTGTGCCTTTCACTGTCTCTGGTGTTCCCAATGGTTCCCCCAAAGCCTTTTTCGAAATCATACTCACTACCACAGCACCAGTCGTGACAAGTAGCGCGTCGTACAGTTCGTTCATAAGTTCTTTTCGATCGATCGCAGTCATATACATTGTCGTGTGTTTTGTTCAAGAATCAAATGTGTCTAACGCTGGACGACGAGTTCTATGACTTTCTGACGCAGGTGTTGGTGTAGTACTCACAAGTTCTTTTTCACTGCTAATTGTGTACCATAGCGAAGCACCAGCAATGATTACACCAAGTGTTCCAACAATATAACCATAGCTCCACTCACTACCCTGTTCTTCGTTGACTATCATTTCACGCATTTTCTTTTCTTTCGCAGCTTTCGATATCTCAGCCAACTTTTTACCAGCAGCGACGCGCTTTGGGTCCTTCACCTTAACACTTTTCACATCAGCTGTGATCTTAGCGTCGACAGCCGTCTGTGAGTCTTCAACCATCTAATACACTATCACGTGTTATCTTACTCACAGTTGACCTCACAGGTGTCTCACAGATGACCTCACAGGTATCTCACAGTTCCAGACCAAACGCACTAAAAAATTAGGATTTTTTCTGGGAGTATAACATAATGACTCAAGCCCGAGAGGTTAGCGAAGAAGATATTGCCAACATGCTGAGAGCGGCCTTTACCAGTGTGTCTACCCCACAAGACACCCCTGGACCCAAGGTCTTAAACGAGTACTTCTCAATATGCTCACCACTCCTTGACCTCAACCCCGACGGAGGGTTGCCAAAACGGTTTGGCTCTCAGGTCAACCGCACTAGGCATCTTCTCGACGCTTGGATCGATCTTCGGGAGGAGAGAGCCAACGAGCTTGCTGATAGATTAGCTAGCATAATCCCTGTGTGGTGTTACTCACCATTCAAGTACCTTATGTTAGCGAGTGATGTCTACTTGAACAACCCTCGTGAGTCCAACGCTACATTACTCGGTAACTTCCTCCAAGTGTTCTTAGCGACCCTTATGTGGAAACCATGCCCAACCAAAGCCAAAGCGTGGTTAGAGCTCGCCGCAAACCGCGACGTTCACGTTTGCAAGGTGGGGTGTAATGAGATACTGGGTGTGGATGATATCAGGGACCACGTACTCTCGCCCACCCACAGACGCTTTGCGAGAGGTGAAAGCGTGTACACCTGTCACCCATGCGGTGTGGTCACCAACGACCCACTGTATCGCTTAAGACATGAGAGCTCGAGGTCCCATCTTGAAAACTTAGAGCTCCAGCGGATATTCAACATGGAACGACGGTTTCCACCACAATAAAAAATATTTCTCCGAAGGTATAGTAACCATGAGAAAAGTTGGTAAACTAGAAATCGTGATTGGTCCCATGTTTGCAGGAAAAACGACAGAGACTCTCCGTAGGTTACTCACGTTAAGTAAGTCAGGGCTCAAAGTCCTCTACATGAACAACACAGGTGACACTAGGCGAACTGACCACGCGTTCTCCACACATCGTCAGACCATTGTTGTCGGATCAGACAGTTTACCTGCGAAGTTAATCACCAACCTTCCGAGTTCTTCTGAGATAGCTGACTATGACGTCATCGGCATTGATGAAGGCCATTGGTACTCTGATCTACTCCCAATTATTCGCGAATATGTCAAAGCTGGCATTCACGTCATTATTTGTGGTCTCATAACAACAGAGCATTTAAAAAGACTTGGTGAGCTCGACACACTGTTCCCAGTAGCAGACGACATCACATTTCTAAAAGCGTATTGCGCCGTTTGTCGCGACACTTACGGAACAACTGTTGAAGCGCCATTCAATTGGAGATACAACCCAGGGCCATCATTCGTTGGTGGTGCTGAGCAATATCGCGCAGTGTGCAGACGTCATCATCCTTCCACATAAAATTAAGGGTGTTCTCGGATACCCCACTTTTTAAATTTAGACATTGGTCACATGAAGCGTCCAATGTACCGTAGAAACATTTTTTCACACAGTGGTCAGAAGGTTTGTGAAATAAAGAGAGAAAGTTTCGCAGATATTTTTCACCAAGTTAAAAACGTCTTTAAAAATGCTAGAGCAGTTGTCGCTTCAAACGTCGTCTCAACAACGAGAACGAGCGCTAATTCGACTCATTACTCGCTGTCTAAAAAGTCTCTTTACAATAGCGTCTCTCATGGTTACTCAACGCTGATTTATTTTTAAATTTACGAAAACACTGAGAGCACTGAAACCCAACGTCAAAGAGATATTTTATCACTGTGGTAATAGCGTCGTCGTATGAGTCGCACAAGAGTGTTAGATAACCAGCGGATTTATATCTGAGCAACAGAGACTCCTGCTCTTTGGACGTCTTGCCTGTACCACCTGGATTCTTGAACTCAATCACGAGCCCGCTGTGCTGTCGGTTTGCATTGGCAATAATCAAGTCAGGCGTTCCACGTTGGTAACCTTTTTTCCACGAATTTATTCTTTTACTCGAAGTGTCTTGATTCTCACCACAAGCGGCTACCAAAATAGCTTCTGGATAATATTTCCTAAGAAAACCAACAACTTTCGTGTGAAGGTCGAACTCAGTGATCATTTTAAACTGATTGTGTTTGAGACCAACGTCAGCTAAACCCTTTCTAACGCTTGGTAAGACTTCTGAGTGCACCCACCTTCCAAAGTGTTTCGCACGCTCCATTTTACTCGAGAACACCAACGAGTAGACCCCAAGTTCGTTGATAAACGAGGCCTGTTCCATCTTCATTTTACAATCAGGTTCGACGTGGTCGTTGACTGCGTCTTTTGGTCGAGCGTAACCTAGAGCGCTTGCGACTTCTCTTGCTTTGAACCATATGTCACCGTTGTGATTAGCCATCGTGATTTGGTGACCATCGAATAATTGCACTGAGTTGGTTGCCATTACTATAGCCTCGCAAAAAACTACTCGACATAGGTGTCGGGTTTTTTATAGATCTGGTTTGTTGTGTACCAATGCAGCAGGTGTGTTTTATTAGCCCTCAGTTTTCTACGTCGTCTGAAAAAGTTTCTAATGTTGCGAACCAGTTTTCTAAGCCAACCCATCACATAACTTAAGTCACGTCTCCTACCACTCCCACAGTGTCTGATTCTGGTAACATAATAGGTTCGCCGTAAGTCTTTTTAGACCTCATACCAATCTCAGCGTGGAGCTCGAGAGTAACGTCACCGCGACCAAATGACCCACCAGCTTTGAACATGTGATCAGTCGTCTTATTTATCTTATATGTTTCATGAGGTCTCGAAAAACACGCTCCCATTTACTTTACACCATATTCCTTCATCATCTCTCCACCCATGATTATGATGTCTCGGTTCGTCATGTAACCACTCACAATTTTCACGCCGTAGAATTCTATCAATGATGGGTATGCATAAGGTGCGAGTGGTATTCTTGGTCGATGTATTCCAAAAATTGTTCCATAGGGTGTGCCTATCTTTTTCATGTTCGCTATGAAGTCTGAATCGGTTGACTTAACGTTGTTGACCCTGACATGTGAATTGCTCATTTGCCAGTGTATTGATATCATATGCATTTTTGTGAGGTCAACGCCACTCGGAATAGTGCATATGCTCTCCATTGCTGGGATGCTACCACCATACGCGAGTCCGTTGGTCATACCAGTCTTGTACCCTATGAACTTGTCCCACTGACCGTCATCGTTTGATATAATTGTCTCCCAATTTGATCCAGCGGTGCGAGTAGGTAACCTCACCACAACAAAAATGGAAAGATCACACCATTGCATACTGGGGCAGTTAAAATGAAGACCTGACTCAAGTGGGATTGGTGTTAACACAGGGGACAGAAAATTTTGACTCACACCGCTGATGCCAACAATAGGGCCATAA
Organism: Chrysogorgia sp. JL179-B06; assembly: GCA_035772405.1. Classification (NCBI taxonomy): domain Eukaryota; kingdom Metazoa; phylum Cnidaria; class Anthozoa; order Scleralcyonacea; family Chrysogorgiidae; genus Chrysogorgia; species Chrysogorgia sp. JL179-B06. The sequence goes on along the minus strand of JAYKKM010000395.1, from coordinate 2,194,354 downwards.
GCTAGGTTGTTTTGCACTAATTTGCTTGTTTCACCAATGGCTTTCACTTTGTTTGAACCATTGGTGTGAAACTCCACGTTTTTCAAGGCGTGTGTGCTAACGTTGAAGTCGAGCACAACATTGTAGGACTGACTCTTGAGGTAGCCTGACAGCAATTGCTCTAGAGTTCTTTTATTCGCAGCATCTGAGTCATCGACTGGGTCTGCTACGTTTTTTATCGCTGAGCCTTGCATGTCTATTATTCCAGACATCCTTCCACCGGTCGCGCTTAATTTAGGATCTTCGTCCAGATGTCTTTTCGTTCTTTTTAGTATTTTATCGTGAGGGTCGTCAGACTCATACCCATAGTTTAGACTCATTACTACTTCAAGGTGTATTTGGTTAGCAGATAGCCAGATACCGCTGAGAACCCTAACACTATCGCCAGCGTTGTTGTGTCTGACTTACTTGTGGTGGTGGTGGTGGTAGCGTACACCTTCTGATTGGTCACCACTGTTTTCTTCACGGGTGGTACCACATTTTCTTGGTGGACTTTTTTGGCCACAGTCGTTGGTGTCGTCGCATTCAAGTTAGTCACCACATTTTCTTGGTGGACTTTTTTAGCCACAGTTGTTGGTGTTGTTGCATTCAAGCGAGTGTTCACTCCAAATCTCATGGACTCTGTGGCAATCTTTAATAAGTTGTTGTACCCAGCGATTTTATTCTTGAGAATCACCACATTACTTGGCATTAACCATGTACTTGGCGACACTGCGAGATTTTGAACAACGTTGGTGTCTCTAATCGATTCATGTTGAGAATCCACGTCGACACGTCGTAGTTGATAACACTGTCAGAAAACAACTTGCGGAATTCTTGTTGGGTCTCTAGACTTCCTGCAGAACCACCAACGACCGACACACGTGTTCTCGCTTGTGCACCAAGTGTGGAGTACACAAAGGACTCTATGCTCTGATTTAGATATTGCAGCCCAATGTTGGTAAAACCATCTGACAATCGCGCGACGTATCGTTTGTAATCATTCTGAACGTCGTTGAGTGTGAAGACTCTGGATTCGCCTAAAGTGCCATCGCTCAGGACTTTATTCTGGTAGTAGTGCCTTCTGGGGATCTTGGAAATCTTACCATACAATTCATAAGCGTTGAACTCTCTACTTATTGATTTCATGGTCTCACCACCCTCCATTCTTCTGAGAAGTCTTCTAATGGTGAAGTACAAATGAAATCTCATCACACTTGTGACCACGGGGTGAACTTCTTGTGACACTGATAAATGTTGCAGTGACACCCCACAACAGAAACTCGCACAATACGTCGCAAACACAACGCGATAGTAAGACTCGCTGTCATCCCACTCTGATTTTGTCTTTGACGTGGTAATTCGTAAGACTGGTAGCTTTGACATGAAGTAGCTATTTTGGTTAACAAAAACTTTAAAGTTATTCACTGGGTAATTTAACACATTTTCTGTTGGGTAGCCATCCCAAAGCCCCCAGTGGTTTTTATGACCTTTTGGCAGTGGTTGGATAGTCCCACCGCCTTGCCATATTATTGGGAACTTACTATTGTGTAACCACTTCCACATGTTTTTATCATTTTTGAAGGTTGCGCTGGTTATGTCTGTGCTGAGGATGTCGTTGTTTCTGAAATACACGTCGACACTCATGATTTTACCATCTTGTGAAATATTTGGATAGAACTCGAATTTGCTTAAAGTAGCGTGGGGGTACTTTTTGATGAGGTCTGCCTTTGCGTTGTGTGTGGCCTTCGATGTGTTAGCCATCGCACGTTCGTAGTGCTTTCCATAGTACTCATGAAGGGCTTTCTGCATATAATATACTGTATGTTATACATGACGCGAAAGTTGACGGTACTCATTGAAGGTGCGGAAAAAGTTGTGTCCTTTGACAACGCGATGATGGTCATACACGATAACCCGTACATTGTGGTCAAGACAGCCACTGTGTTTTGGGACTACCATAACACAACAAACGACGACAGCATTCAGGTCTTCACGCTGGATAACTCTAGGGTTGGCTCTTTTAAAAAGATTAAAGTGGGTGAAGGGTACTTTAGCTTCGACGCATTGGTCAAAGTCTTGAAACATGAGTCTAACGAGCATAAGGTGGATCTTGAGATAGAGAAACTAGTGCCCACAGGCAAATGTAGGGTCAAGGTTAGTAGTTCAGCTGTGTTAGACACCATTGGGCCTCTACTTGGTTTCGCGAAGGGTGAGGTGATTCAGAATGACTCACAGTGGCACACTAGCCCAAACGAGGTCGACATGTACAGAGGTCTGAAGTACATAGAAGTTTCGTGTGACGTTGTTGAAACGGAGAGTAATGTGGGTATTGATGGGAAGCGCAGTGATGTGATCACAACGTTACCAATACCCACTGAACAGTCTTTGAAGGGGTCAGTGCAACGCCATGTGGACATTGAGTCCAAGGTGAGTATTAAAAAAGGTGTTTACTCAAGTATGACATTTCGCGTCAAACCAAATAACGACAATCTTAAAATTGGCGCGGTGCTATTGGAACTGTATATTGTGTGAATTATATGGAGCTTGGTGTGGAAACAGAACAAGGGTTGCGAGACATTTACTATAATCCTAAGACGGGGTTCAGTGGTGCAGAGAGGTTGTATCAAAGTGCATTGGGAGACGGATTGAAAGTAACTAGAAAAACAGTGAAAGAATGGTTGACAGCGCAGGACACCTACACTAGGTACAAACCCATTGTGAGAAGACATAAATTCCGCGCGACTTTTGTTGGATTTCTTGGTGAAGAGCTCCAAATGGACTTAGTGGACATGAGTAAGTACTCAAAACAGAATGGCGGTTATTATTGGATACTAACAGGCATTGAAATATTGAGTAGATATGCTTTTGGAATTGCAGTTTATAGAAAAGACACTAAGAGCATGACTAAGGCTGTTGGAAAATTGTTGAGTGACTTTAAAGATCGGTTTGGAACCACGCCTAAGTTAGCGCAATTTGATGATGGGCTTGAGTTATATAACGTTGGTGTTAAAAGTTTGCTGAAAGAACATGGTATTGAATATTTCAGCACTAAGAGCGATAAAAAAGCTGCTGTTGTTGAGCGTTTTAATAGAAGTCTCAAGAGCGTTATGTGGAAGTACTTTTATGCCCGTGGAACGTACAAATGGATTGACGTTCTTGACCAGTTTGTGAGCAATTACAATGGCAATGTGAATCGAAGCATTATGATGAAACCGAAGGATGTCAATAAGTCAAATGAGGGTGAAGTGTGGACCACTTTGTTTGGTCATCATTTTGCAGACACCCCATTGCCAAAGTTTAGAGTTGGCGAGTCAGTGAGAATTAGTAAGTACAAGAGTGTGTTCACAAAGGGCTATGAAGCCAACTTCACTGAAGAGCTGTTTAAAGTGGTGAAGGTTACTCGTGGCGATCCGAATGTGTACGAAATTGAGGATATAAGCGGTGAACAGATTATTGGTAAATTTTATGAGCAGGAATTATCGCTGGTTAATAAGAAACCTGGTGATGATGTGTACAGAGTTGAAAAGGTGTTGAAAAGAAAGAAAGTCAGAGGGAAGAAGATGGCGCTGGTCAAATGGTTGGGTTATGAGAGCAAACATAATTCGTGGATACCAGAAAGCGATATTCAAAATGTGAGCTAATGTAATATGGCTGAAGGCGGCTTCGACGACCTTGAGGTGGAGAGATCTGACGAGTACAAAGATGTCACTGACGATGAACTAAAGTATAGTCTCGAAAAAGCCACTCAAGATCGCAGACTAGCTCGGGACGACCCAAACGTCACAGTCGATGAGAAAATTAGACTAATTAGAGTGGAGAGTGGACTGAGGCGCGAACGTGATGTAAGATTTCGTCAACGCATGAAGAAGGATTTTAACGATATCACAACGCGGGTTAATGACATCGTAAGAGATCGTGAAGACGTTGTGGGGAGTGCGCCGTTGTTAGACACCACACACGCAGAGCACGTCGACATACCTGGACTAACACCAATCGAGAACCGCGAGCTGAATAGCATGCTCAATCCAGGTGAGAATGTGATGTCTGAGTCGAGAGTAGGCGACACTGGCACATTGCAAATACAAGCAGACCATTCTCAAGACTTGATAAACGAAGCGAGCGAAAGAATAGCGGAGCTTGACAGAGAGGACCTCACGATCGCAGAGAACGAAGAGTTCATCGATCTAGCTGAGAGAATGGTTGGACTTAGACAAGCTAGAGACATGGTTTTTGAACAGCGAGAAATGGAGGAAGTTAGAGAGCAGCAGGAAGTCGACATTGACAGGTTGCAGAAGTTCAAGAAATGGGTTAGAGAAAATATGGTTGGGTCTAGCGCTTTAGCGATTGCAATAGCTGCAATTATAACAACTATTATTATCGCTGGGAGGTCTAATGTTATGAGAGGCGCTATGGTCACGAGGTCGTTTGCACAGGCTGTTAAAAATGCGATAACGAAGATGGGTCCATGGGCTGTTGGATTGGCGAACTTAGTTTATGACGCGCTGGTGGTAGGTGCGAAGGGTCTTGCCTGGTTAGCTCAAAATCTGTGGGTGTTTGCGGCGACATTCGCGTGGCTTGCGTACAATTATTTAAACTAAAAGCAAACGTAACTTATGGACGCCGGAAAGTGACGCTCAAAATGTGAGCTAGTGTAATATGGCTGAAGGTGGGGGAGATTACGACGAGATCGAGATGGAGGACTTCGATAAGTACAAAGACATGAGTGTTGAGCAACTAGAAGGAGAGCTCACCAAGACTGATGAGTGGATCAGCAAGACAACCCTCGAGCACAACACGAGTGAGATGTCGAGAGACGTTCGTGTTAATTATGACAACTATCTCGACGACGCAAAAAAGATAAGAAGTGAGCTAGCTAGAAGGCGAGGTGGGAAAAAAGAGACGTCATTTATCGACACTGACGATGGTAAGACGGTGACAATAAGGGGCACCAACACAGAAGTCCCAACGTTTGGTGTCGACGATTTGCCATCGAATCCTGAGAACCAAATTTTGATAAGCTTAGAAAAGTTCATTAGTAACGAAACTGGGGTGCGATTCAAGCTTGACGTTCGTGACTCCGACGTGTCAGCGCTGCGACTCAGAACATCAATAAGCAAGAATAACAATATGTTATTCAAACCCAAGCTTGTTAGTAACGAACTCGGTAAAGAGCAAATAGTTCTCAAACGTGGGGAGGGTGGTGTTCTGCAGTACAACGAAGCTAAGGTTGCGCAACGTGCAGTTGACCAATTTAAAGACTTTTTGTATAGAATCGAAGTCAGCTCGAGAGACCGTGAGGAGACTGCGAGGAGTCAACCATTGTTGAACACCACACACACGGAACACGTCGACAAACCCAGACTAACGCCAAACGAGAACCGTGATCTGAGTGGCGCGCTCAATCCAAGTGAGAATGTGTTGCGTGAGTCAAGAGTAGGTGACACTGGTGCGCTGCAAATACAAGCAGACCATCTTCAAGAAGTGATAGACAAAGCGAGCGAAAGAATGGCAGAGCTTGAGGGTGGAGAGTATACTGATCCACACGAAAGAGTGGTTGGGCTTAGACAAACTAGAGGTAGACAGCGTGCGTTTGATGAGCTTATTGGTTTGCGTGAAAGAGTGAGTGAACTTAGACAAGCCAAAGAAGAAGTCTTAGAGCAACGGCAAATAGAAGAGGTTAGAGAGCAACAAGAAGTCGACATTGACAGATTGCAGAAGTTCAAGAAGTGGGCTAAAGAAAATGTAGTCGGGTTGAGCGCTGTAGCAATTTCAGTGGCTGGGATTATAACAACTATTATTATCGCTGGGAGATCTGCTGTTATGAAAGGCGCTATGGCCACGAGGTCATTCGCACAGGCTGTTAAGAACGCGATAACGAAGATGGGTCCATGGGCTGTCGGGTTGGCTAATTTAGTTTATAATGCGTTGACGTTGGGTGCAAAGGGTCTCGCATGGTTGGCTCAAAATCTGTGGGTACTCGCGGTGGTACTTGCGTGGTTTGCTTATGATTATTACAAGCTAAAACGGTAGCGATAAAACATACGTAAAGTATATGAACGTCACGTCAGCAGAGTTGAGTCCTGGTTTTAGACGAGCGACCATGGGTGTCATAAAAGGGGTGAGAACGCAACACGTAATCACGTTGAACCCTAATAAAGACAGTCCTGGTGAGGAACTTTACATTGATATACCGAAGCTCAAGGTTAGTAGCTGTTTGGTGCCTGGATCGTTGGGTCTAGTGTTCGACTTTAAGAATGCGAACGCCAAAAGCTGGTTCTTGAATAATGTTAGCAAGTTGTTGGTTGAGAAGCTTGTTGTGAGACTAGCTGGGGAAACTGTGTATGACAACAATGGGGAAAATTACACTGGTGTCTATCGCGACCTTTGGGAAAGTGTTACTGCGCGAGACCAAATGATTGACTATGGTATTGGTGGTGAGAACTTGAGAAAGCTAGTTTCTAAGGATGACAGTGGTGCGACAAGTGGAAACGTCGCTAAAGTTAGTGACGCGTTGATGTTTGGTGTGATTGGAACAAAGCAGCGGATTAAGCTTGGTAAGATTATGAATGACCACGGGTTGTACGCTCCTTTTAGCATGAACAACAACTTGCAGTATGTGATCACACTTCCGAAGGCCACAGACATCATGGTGGCGCAATCCGGTAGCGCTGTGGGCGGATACACTCTGGAGAACCTCGAGCTTGAGTATGAGACGATTGATAACCAGGAGCTCGCTGACGAAATAGCGTCGGGCTATACAAGTGGTCGTAGTTTGTCATATGAGCACATTACGTTGATGAAAACCACCGAATGGGACAGAGGCACGACCATTGTGAATGAAAACATTAATCTTCCAAGAAAAAGCATGAAGGCAATCGTGTTGCTATTCACGAATAAGGTGCGAACAGACAGCGAGGAGTTTCTTTACCCAAATATTGATAGTGTTAGAGTCACAATTGAAGGTGTGCCAAATAGTGTGTACTCACAAGGCATCCCAAAGTCGAAGTTCTATGCAGAAGCGAAACGATTGTTTGGGTTGGGTGAAGAACACGCTCAGTTCATGACCATACAGAAGTTCTATAAAGACGGCTTTGCATTAGTCATCGACTTGAGGAGTGTTCAAGATAATCGCAATGTCGCCACTGGCAAGAACATTGTAAACACACAATCCGGTGTGCTTCTTGAGATCACTAAGAAAGCGACGACTGCAAATGTCATGTGCAGGGTGTTTGTGATAAGTGATGGGTTGGTCAACTTTATGAACAATGGGTTGCAGTCAATCCAGTATTAAATCAAACGTGAGTTAATGGAGACTCCGTTTAATATGCTAATTGTTGGTATGACAGCTTGTGGTAAGACGCATTATTTGTTGGAAACATTGGAATCTGAGTATTGTAGCAAATTTGACTACATTGTGTTGATTTGCCCTACTTTCGAGTGGAATAAAGCGTATCAAGATTGGAAATATGTGCGCGACCCCGACGTGTTAGCGATAGACTGCGCGCAAGACAGTGTCGACGCTGTTCTCAAGTGTGTAGCAAATGTTTTTAAAGGCACTAACACTCTGATTGTGTTGGACGACTGTGTAAGTGGGCAGGACGTCAAGAATAGGACTAGTCAGTTGGTCAACTTGGCTTTTAGTGCGCGACATTTTATGTTGAGCGTTATTGTCATCACACAACAACTGACGTCGATCGCAAAACCGTACAGAGAAAATATTAGTAAGCTCGTTTGCTTCTACTGCCCAAGTAGGAGTGATATGAAGGTCGTTATCGACGATTACCTTGGAAACATTAGCAGAGAAAAATCGTCGGCGATTGTGACCGCATTAAAAAATAATAAGTACGCTAGACTCGAAATCTCGCTGCGTTATCCGTACAGTCACGAAGTTGTTGTTCCGCAATAAAATATGGGTATAAGTAATAGCGTGATGGTAAAACGCAAAAGTGAGGAAAATCCTACGATTGAGGAATTAGTTGAGGAGACTGATGACACCTCGACTGTGGAGGACAATATTGACGTTAGGAGATCTGAACTAATTAGACTGTCTGGTGATGGTGTGGTAAGCCAATCTGAAGCGTACATTAAAAAAGCGTCCGCAAAGGTTATCGACAAGATATGGCACCAATACGAGTTGAAGAGAATGGAAATCGCAAACGCCTTTCTCACCGACTTGTTAATCAGCAAATTCGCCAGCTTACTAGATGGGTTGAACGCTATTGAAAATCCTGACGAACTAAACGACGAACTACAAAAAGACCCATTATTAAAAAAAGACGTCGAAAGCATTGTCGCGATTGTGACGCCGTACGTGCCTTTCTTGGGCTTGTTGTCGGGAGGAATCACAACGTCGAAGTATGTGTACGATCACCATTTTAGAAGTGCGACAAACGCTGAAAATAGTGAACAAACGGACTAATCTATTATTAACAGGTGGCAATAATCTAATTTGCATAACGGGTGGCAATTTTATCACGCGTGAGACACTTTTACGATACATAAATTTGTAAAAGCGTTGAAACGACTATTTTCTTAAATGTGATTTGACAAATTTGTGAAAATGTTGAAACGACTATTTTCCTAAATGCGATTTGACAAATTTGTGAAAATGTTGAGACGATTATTTTTTAAATGTGATTTGGCAAATTTGTGAAAATGTTGAAACGATTATTTTTAAAATATGATTTGACAAATTTGTGAAAATGTTGAGACAGCACTTTCTATTTTTTAATATGTGAGAGTGGGCTCGTACCACATTTTATTTTTTTAACACGCGAAAATGTTGAAATGACACTTTCTATTTTTTCCTAAATGTAATTTGACATAAATTTGTGAGAATTTTGAAACGACACTTTCTATTTTTTTAAATGTGGCTGAAATGGCGTCAAATTTAGCGAGAGTCGTGATTTAGTATAAATTTGGTATTGTTTCGCTAGTCTCGCGTGTGTTTGACATCAATTTAGTAGAAAATGTGCGAAGGGTGTCTAGATTGACTAACGATTGCTGTAGTAGTATAGCAAGTAGGGCTGCGAGCTTATTCGATGTTAATCGTAAATATAAATACCAAAACATCACCAAATTTGTCGAGTCGCGACTTGGCGAAATTTGGTGATGTTTTGGTATTTATATTCACGGTTGAGGTCGATTGAGCTCGCAGCCCTACTTGCTATACTACTCTCGAGGGACATTTACAGATGGGCTATAATAGTAAAACCATCAAAAACTACAAGCCAATTGAAAATGTACAACCGACAAACGAGACTATTAGTATTCAAGACGAAATAAACAGTATTCAAAATGTTGAAGTCCAAGAATAAAAGAGTTCATAATTTAGCATGTTCTTTCATTCTATATGCGATAGTTGAACATGGATGATTACCTGTCTAGTGTTTATTATGATCCAAAACGGTCGGGAGGATTTGGTGGAGTGAATCGTTCGTATGATGATGTTAAAAAAGAGGGGAAATTTAAAGTGAGTCGTAAACAAATCAAAGAATGGTTGATGTCACAAGATACATACACTTTACATAAACCTGTTCGTCGCAATTTTAAAAGAAACCGTGTAATCGTGGGTGGCATCGACCAACAATGGCAAATGGATTTAGCGGACATGCAATCCATGCAGAAGTTTAATGATGGTTATAGATATCTGCTCGTTTGCATTGACGTCTTTTCAAAGTATGCCTGGGTAGTTCCTTTGAAAAACAAAACAGGTCCTTCTCTGGTTGAAGCTTTCAAAGTCATTTTATCGTCTGGACGCAAGCCTGAAAAATTTATGACTGATCAAGGAACTGAGTTTTTAAACAAATATTTTCGAACCCTAATGAAAGAAGAGGACATAGATTTGTACAACACGTATAACGAAACGAAAGCCTCTATCGTGGAACGTTTAATTGGTACTCTGAAGACAAGGATGTGGCGATACTTCACAGCCAAGAAAACAATGAGATACATTGACATGCTGCCTGAATTAGTGTACTCTTACAACCATAGTTTACATCGTAGTATTAAAACAAAGCCAGCAGATGTTACTGTCGAAAACGAAAAGAAAGTATGGCACACTTTGTACGACAAACATAGTGGTGTGATAAACATAAACTATAAGTTTAAGATTGGTGACCAAGTAAGAATTAGTAAAATCAAACGTAAATTTGAAAAAGGGTTTTTACCTAATTTCTCAAAAGAAATACTCACAGTAAGTAAGCAAGTACCTCGCAATCCACCTGTGTATAAACTCAAAGACTACGACGGCGAGGAGCTTAAAGGAACATTTTACGATAAAGAATTGCAGAAGATTATCAAGCGAGATGACGTCTACGAAGTTGAAAAATTCTTAAGAAACGTGGAAGGGGGGAAAACGTACAATATTTTGTAAAATGGCTTGGGTACCCGAACAAATTTAATTCATGGGTACCTGCTTCTGAAATAAATAAAATTTAAACTAGTACGTGTGCTGTGTGTCTTTTATTCATACTCTTACGTTCACAATGAGTGGAACACATTTTTATCTCACACTTCCTAGCAATGCATCGCTTTCTACTTTTCCCGATAACAAAACGACTAGTTATCGTGTGACCGGAAGAATGTCCGTCATTCTGGGTTTTGGAGGAAAGGAACAAAAAATCACAAAAACGACCGAAAGTCCTTATGTCGCTGATTTGCGTGGATCGACAATGATGTATGTTTACAGCGATATAATTCAGCCACAGATCGTCGGAGACACGAATGCTAAATTGCTTCGCAGCATTCCGATTGAAGGAAAGTCTGGTGACGTGATTGCTAAAACTTTCACAAACATACAATATTTACCTGTCCAAACTAAATCATTCGAAGACATGGAAATTCTTTTAAGGAACGACATGGGAGATCCTGTGCCATTTGAACGTGGGAAGGTGATAACAACACTTCACTTCAGACAGCATAGTTATTTTACCTGAAGATGACTAATCCATACGTACGTTACTATCTTGACCAGCAACAAGGCCAAGGGATGTCTGTTTTCAGAGGTAGTCCCTGGCAAGTTGGTCATGGTCAGATGGGGTATGGACTCGGTGGTTTGTTTCGTAGTATTGCAAGATCGGTCATGCCGATGGTTAAAAGTGGCGCCCGAACTCTTGGAAATATTGCCCTGAATAGTGGTGCAAACTTCTTGGGAGATGTCCTAGCTGGTAAAAATGTAAAAGAATCGGCAAAAGCACGAGCCAAGGAGGCAGCCAATGTTGCGAAAAAGAGAACTGTCAATAAATTGCAGACAATGACTCAGACAGGAAATGGAAAACGTGGGAAGCAAACAGCTAAAAAGAGAAAGGCACCTGCGTCTGCTGCCAGAAGCAACCAGACCAAGAAGCGGAAAACAACTCGCGCAGAAGACATATTCGGATAAACATGAATTTCGTACACTCAAATTCTCAAGAATGCACAAAAAGTGAACTCGATCTATTTTCAGTACCTCCAACGCAAATTAGTTTAGAAAAAGGACATTGGATCGATTACCAACCTGTTTCCAGTGTATCAGACGGTAGCCCAATTACGTTCCTGTCTGCAGGGACTGAAGATTATGTGGAATTATCAAAAAAGATTTTCGTGGCAAGAGCAAAAGTAACCAAGGCAGACGGTGCAAATCTAGACGCTGACGAAAAGGTTGGAGTTGTGAACAATTTCCTGCATAGTTTGTTTAAACAAGTCGATGTCTTTCTGAAAGAAAAGCAAGTTACACAGGCCACGTCGTTAGAGCTAGAAAAAAACAGAGAAAAGATGAAAGACGAGATGGCCAAGTACAAGGATTTTTACTCCTTTGTACTTAGCGAAGACATCGAACTGGTTCTCAAGTTCGAAGCAAAACGTCAGCAACTGGCTCGTCCCGAGATCAAAAACGTTGAAGACCATGTAGCTGACTTTGACACATCTCTTTCGGACTGATGTATTTATAAACGGCTCTTTTAAGAGCCAACATATTTACGAAAGAGAATAAACGAAACTTGCTCTCCATATTTTTATTTTGCGATCACACGTTACATAGTAAAACGCTCTCAGAAGTCGAAGCATTTGGAGCATGGTTGCAACATTAAAGACATATACAAAACGGTTCTTTTAAGAACCATCAAATTTACAAAAGAATATAAACGAATAGCTCAAATTATGTGATCCATATACTGCACATACGCTCATTATTATTCTGTACGTACGCTGCTGCACGTGCGCTGACGTCATTGTCGGCATCCCTTTGGGCGCTATATGGGGGGGGGGGGTGTTACCTACTAACAAACGGTTTGTGTTGCGATACAGACATGGAGGCAAACGTGAATAGAATAAACACTCGAGCGACAAACGCTGAAGATATATTACTGCCCACCAGCTCATGCAGGTGTTGAAGGACTACTGCAATACCATGGTGACGGCCTCCAACACGCTCGGTAAAGTGCATCCGCTGGAAAGGGTAGCAGAGAAGCTGTAGACGAACAAACGTACTTCCCCGCATCTCCATGCCAACTCGTCGAGGTGAACGAACATCATGGCGTTCTTCAACTTGAGGGACGTGGACAATTACTTAAACAGGCTTGCTGACGAACGACGCTCTTCAGGAACGCGTACTAAAGTATTGTTTCGTTAAGAAGGATCTTGAGTCTTAAGAACATTGTGCTATCATTGCAAAATGCAAAATATTTGGCGCGTGATTGCGTCTTTGTTTCGTCAAAATACTGTTAACATCAAAAACATAGGCTCTCCCACGCATGTACCCAGGTACATCATTTTCCATACCCACAAGCAACAACAAAAACAACGAACAACAACAAACCAGAACAAACAACAACCACCACCATCAACAACAACAACAAACAATGTAAAACAACTGACAACACCAAGACCTACAAGGTCTTTAAATGGTTTGAACCATATCCTTGGTTATGTTATTCACCTAGCCGAGACGATGCTTTTTGCCATCCCTGTGTGTTGTTTGGGGATAGGTTTCCAGATAAAGTCCATAGGAAAAATGCACCAAAAATTTCAAACATTGGAATGATTCGAAATTTTAATAATCATACTGATAAGTCTTGTTCCTCATCATCAACATGCTTACATAGCAGTACATCGGGTGTCTTTATTACTGTCCAGGGTCAGTTATCAGGTAAAATCCAGCCTATTGATGTGATGATCAGTGAAAATAGAACAAATATTGCAGAGAATCGGAAAAAGCTTCTTCTATTGTGGATACCATAATAACTTGTGGGCGTCTATGTATCCCTTTTAGAGGGCATCGTGATGATTCACATTATCACCCAGAAGTTAGAAGTTTTTCTCAGGGTGGCATAGGTAATTTTATTGAGCTACTTAATACGAGGGTTCGTGCAGGTGATGTTGGCCTTGAAGAACATCTGAAATCATGTGCAAAGAATGCTTCACATATTTCAAAGACTACTTTTCAAAATGAAATTATTAAGTGTTGTGGGCAGGTAATTACTGAGAAGATTGTTGGTGAAGTTAAGCAGAATAGGTTCTTTTCCATTCTTGCAGACGAAGCAGTCGATAGTTCAAATAAGGAGCAATTGTCTCTAGTTTTGCGATTTGTTGATAGTAATTCGAATATAAGAGAAGACTTCATCAAATTCATACATTGTAAATGGGGGCTATCTGGTGTGGACCTAGCAGCTATTATTTTGGAAGCATTAGCTGACTTGTCACTGAATATTGAAGATTGTCAGGGTCAAGGGTATGATGGAGCTGGTGCTGTTACCGGCCATATCAATGGGCTTTCTGCAAACATTTTGCGGTATGACACAGGTAAAGGAACTGTCATCTTTTTTAACAATTCTCAGAATCGCCAAATAATATTTGAACAAAATATTTCACTGTACATCCCTGATAGCAGGAAAAAGAAATTGAAAGATGTATGTAAAACAAGATGGGCATGGTGACGAGCTCCATCTTGTCCAAGGATTCTCAGAGTCAGACACGGTCAAGGAAAGCAGTCGTCAACGGAGAAAGTGAGCCGCAGGTATCGACCACATCAAGATCTATGGTCCTGTTTCGAAGAGATAGTTGCATCCGACGACAACATTCCTAGTGGCAGCCGAAATCTTGAAGCAGAGGTCAACGCATTTCTCGCTCTTCCTTTGCAATCATTGCAATCGTGTCTATATACCTGGTGGCTTTCTAACAAACAAGTGTAAACAAATATCAACTCCTGGTATCTAACTCCTGGTAAAGAAGTCAAAGCAAGCAGCCATCGCCGCACGCAGCCTTAGACGCATCATGCACTCAAGAGCCAAAAGCGATGGAACAGACACCAACTTCTCAACACAGATGGACTGCTGAACAAGAAAGATCATAAGCAGTGTTCTTGCAGAGGAAATTGAGAGACAAAACATCACGCTTCAACGAGTACAAGAGCTCAGCAAGGATCATCCTGTCCTCAAGAAATTTGAGCCCACGAAAATCCGCGACAAGATCAGATACATATACAATGTTATCAATAGTGTTCCGGGTGCAATGGTGCCTCCACAAGAAGCTGAGACGTCAGTGGATCGACTGGCGCGTTTTGGCCTTTCAGTAAATGTAATCAGTGAACCTAGTTCCACAAAGGCCAACAGTAAGCAGAACACTGAGGCTGCAAGTTGTGTCCGAATGTCAGTTTATTTTCTGCAACAAAAAAGGCGAATATGCAGTAGGACAGCTAATTGCCCGTTACAAATCTGGTGGCAGCGGTGAACTATGTCGAGTATTTTACCAGGAAAATTTGAAAATGGCGATTTTGTGGCTTGGCTTCGTGAATTCGACACGTGTTCGGCGGCGAACGGCTGGAAAATCACCGATGACACTGACGACAAAATCTTAAAGTTACACGTGTTCCGTCAAGCAGCTAGTCACTTCTACGTTCATTCGAACTCTGTTCTTGTACGAGTATCATCGAAAGTTTTTGGCGTGTGTTTGGAAAGTATTTTACTGGATTTATTCTCTATTGTGAGCAAGATGTCTCAAACGGTAAGTTGGTGTTTTTAACGTTATATTTGATTTGATTATTCCGATGATAATAGGCAAGAAAAAGGGATATCTAAGACTTTGATAAAGTGAGAAAAACAAAATTTTAAAGGAAAGAAATATTCTAACATTTATACCCAGGTTGTGTACGTGCGACACGAAACACGTGACCAAAATAAGCGAATCCACTTGCGTTATCACTTCCTATCGATGATAATGTAATTAGCAACCTTTTAATGTTCACCGATGAAAAGCTTCAACAGGATAGTATAGATGAGGCGGAACTTCTGGAAATTGACTTTATGGTACACACAACTGAAACAGTCAAACACACGACAACCTACAACAAGAAAACGCCCAGAATGACAGAGAAACCTCAGACAATACCTTTTTTGACATGACAAACCTCAATGACAGTATCCTCACACTAACAACAAGAAGGCAATGATATCGGACCTTTGCCGCAGGTTAGTTTATTTATATATGTATTTCATTCAATGTTGAATGCGAACGTGTCTGTTTTAATTTATGCATACTCGTGTTTATTGGTCATTGAAAATTCCATATTATTTCGTTAACCATATATGGTTGAATGTTTCAATATGAATTATTCAGCAAAGGAAGAGTAGTTCGATCAAAAAATCGCTGTCTACCCCTATCTACCTCTTTTTGTTTAGCTTCTCTTTTAGTTTTAAAATGCTCTCCTTCCGATCATTCGTATGTTTCTGCAGGGGTTGTGTAAATATTTCGATGGTGTATATTTATTATTAAATGTAGCCAATTTTTCTATGCTCGCAGCCTTTACGTGTATAAAGAAGCTTCCGCCCATCCCTACTTTAATAAGTGTATACCATAACAAATACGGCGATGTATAATCATGTTGAAAAAATGCGCTGGTCGTGAGGGGGTCGTACGGTATCAATGCACAGAAACTGAAGGTAGACCGGTATTATTGGCGGAGACTCTGCTTAGTGCAGGGTTTATATAATCGTGGGGAGGTATTGAGGTTTATCCATCGAAACCAACATTATGCTGGCCCACAATTGGCCATCCACAGATCATCACGGAGAACTTTGGTCCTATTCAACAATACTTTGGTATGGTGAAGTGTAGAGTTCTTCCTCCTCGACAGCTCTACCATCCAGTCCTACCGTCTCGAACTCAGGGGGAAACTCATGTTTCCGCTGTGCCGTACCTGTGCTAACACACGTCAACAAATCAGAATATTCAGAATATTCTGTCCCAGCAGTAGTAATATATATATATATATATATATATATATCAATGTGTTTGGGACTGGACCGAGCTCTAAGCCAATCAGAATCAAGAATTGATTTGAATGGACCAATCAGAGCACAGCCAGTCCCAAATTTCCAGGAGGGTGTCGTATTTTTAAGGTGTGGTCACCTTAAGAACGACCAGCCATCAAATCAGGGGGGATATGCACCTGGTCGTATACAAGAGGTTTTTTGTGAATTTTGTATATATTTATCTCATGAAACCTGGTGTTGTTGTACGACCAGTTTTTGGTTTATCCTTGAGTTTGACGACCAGAGAGAGAGAGGTCAATCAAGGTGATCGTAGTCAATTTCATGAGATAGATATTTAAAATTCAAAAAAAACTTTATAAACGACCATCATACCTCACCCAATGTGATTTATACTTACACGTATCATCCAAAAAAACGTCCATATTATTTTTATTGTAAGAGTTGTACGATGTTGAAATAAAAATAATCAAATTTTGGTTTATAGAATTAATCATAGAAATTTCCGCCATGGAGCTCTTACCTCGACGCCATCTTATGGCCGAATGACTGATATTCTTTAGTTACGGTATTTTTAAAAAAATGATAAAATTTGTAGAGGGTAATATCTCCAAAAATTATTTGGTGTTTTTCAAATAGATGAAATATATTTTTAAAAAAAATAAAATGTACTTTAACACACAATAAAATAACTTTTTTTTGAAAAACAAAATTCTCTTTTTATTGTTTTTATTTAATCTAAATACATTTCTTTATTAATAGAACTAAGTATGGAATCATCAGTTATCATAATTGTTGTTAGATATTTATGCGGACAAAGAATTCCCCCATCTACCACTTCTAAATATAATTTATACCCGGATAGCTTACCCGAGGGAAAGTATATACAGTGTCGTAAAATATATTTTTGATTTGGAAAATTCTGTCGAAGAGAATTAATATCACAGCGGGTATATACTTTTTTTTTAATGTTTCTATTAAATACTTTTTCCTCCTTTACTTCGTCATCAGCAGTCCCCAAAAATGCTTTCAAACTATCATCACTATCAGAATCACCATTATCCTTAATAGGTTTGACGGGTTTAAAGTCCTCGAAATTAAACACTTTCGACGTATACGTATCCGTATCCCGTACACGTACACCGTACGCGTATCCTTCTCCTTTATCGTTGTAATCCCATATGAGAGGGGAACCATTCAGGGGTATGAGGTTGGGTTCTCCATAGGAAGCTTCATTCGTTATTTCTTCTTTCGTAGCAATTTTTTCTTAAACTAAGTTTGTAGAGGGACAATGTTTTACGTAGTGTATAAATGAAAAAGAAAAGTTTCAGCTTATTTATATGAAAGTTTTTTGAGAAAAATTTTTTTCATTTCTACAAAACCCGGGGTATAAAAAACGATATCATAAAAAAAAATGGTCAGTTATTTTGTTGAAGATGGGGTATATACCCTCGCGAAAGATTTGGTCATTTCAAATGCGTAATCAAGAAAATGCTGAAAAATTGATAGAGGCAGCGAAATTAATTCATACTCCACAGAATTGTCTTAAATTAAATGAAATATCGTTTTTTGAATGTAGTCGTGAAATTGTAAAAGATAAAGAATTGGGATTTCTTCAAGGGGTTGTTTATCTCAAAGAAGCAAGAGATGATATTTTTGATTGGCTTCCATATGGGGGAGAAATCCTTCGTTCTTATGCTGATGATTTCTACCATTTTAAAGGTAGAATATATGATCTGTCCACGTTATATCAATATGGAAAACGTCAGGGTAAAATGGGAAAATTATGGAATAGTGAAAGAATCTATAAATTAGCTGATTATAAGAACAAGCATCGACAAAAACAAAAAAGAAAAAAACTTTAGAGTAAAGAAAGAAATTCATGTAAAAAAAAATAACATGTTTTATTAAATAAATTTATACAAGAGAAGGAATTATTGTCTTTGTCAGTTTTTATAAACTTTTTTATGCAAAAGATGTGGAATATCTTCCTCTGATAATATTTTTATTGTTTTTCCAGATTCTCCATGATTGATAACTTTCAGGGTTATTTCATATGGGTGTTGTTCCACACCATTTTTTTTTATTACAGAACATTGTTTTGTTTCAATTATTGTAACAGGTTTGCAATCCTCCACAAAATATATATATTCAGGATATTCTTTAAGAAGAGATTCACATGATAAATAGCGCTGAACAGTATTTTTAGATGTGTCAAAAAAAGTTATACTATTTGTACATATACTACAAAAACGTAATACGGACATTGTTTTATTTCAGTAATGATAAAGTTTTTTAGTTTAAACATCTTATATAATATTATGTGTCTCAGAAAAGATATAAAAAAAAATAAAAAAACAGAACAGTATAAATAGAAGTGTAGGAGGAGCTGTATAAAAAAAGCGAAAACGAAAAATAAAAAACGAATACGAAAACGACGACGTTCTAAAAACATTCAAAAAGGAGGATGGAAAAAAGATCATCCGAATTATAATCATAAGTTTTATGAATTTTGGAAATGGTAGACAATGTTTTTTAAAAAAAATTTTATTAATCCAAATAAGTTTTTTTCCATCTTTGTATTCTATCATCACATTCACATAGATCAACTATTCTACTATATATAAGTCGTGAGTAATTCTGTTTACAAGGATAACAATAATGATGGTTTACAAAGCATTCTTTACATCTGTAATGCATGAAAAAATGATAGAAGGAATTCACTTCACAACAACAGAAACTGCAATAGACCATCTTGACAATATTTTTTTTGGACGTTTTGTGAAAATTTTATAGTTTGACAACCACTTTTATAGATTTTTTGCAAAACTATATAAACAGGATATCAAATATATTTTTCCTATTATTTTTTCAACATGTGGCTGCGCTCAATGATTGATTTTGGAGAATGTGAATCTCATGATTATCTTACATTTTATTATCATGCTCAACCCATACAATTAGTAAATTATGAACCTGTGATTCCCTCGTTGTTAAGATATGGATATTATTTATATCTGAAAGATTGGCAAGGACCTCGATATTTCAAATTGTTGATAGTAGACTCGTTTAGAGCTCCGGAGGATAATTTACAGAACCTCTTATTATCATTGAAGGGAAAATATATAAATATTAATAATAATAATGTAAAATTAGCAAACTCAGCACCTATATTAAATATTAAACCCTACAATTTCATTAACCATAGGGGTAGAGGGAAACAAATATATTTATCTTTGTAATGTTTTTAAAATAAAAAACCTTGAAAGTTAGAAACAGAATGTTGTTGTGGAATTATTGAGTTACCATTTATTAGTTTAATTGTTTTATACAAGAGATGATCACTTTTAGTATCAAGTATTGTTTTTAGGGTTATTCCCTTCTCTTCAAGTAATCCCTGTTTAATAATTTTCAGAGTTAGTTCGTAGACTTGAGGTGGAGAACAAAATGGGGGATTACATTCTTTACATAGTATAGCAGGTTTACAATCCTCTACCAAATATGTATAGTTAGGAAAATGTTTTTGAAGAAAATGACATGAATAATAACGAGGAGTATAGTCATAATATGCTACACCCCTATAATTGACACAGGTCACGAGATCTTGTTCTTGATTCATCTTGTTATCAATATGATTAAATCAAATATGTAATCTTATATATATAATAAATAAAAAAACACGAATTTTTTAAAAAAAAGTTTTTATTGAGTATATGCTACAGCTTTCATGAAATTATTAGAATCTATTATTAGTGTAATTTCTTTTTGTAAAAGATCAGAAGCGTCATAGTCAACAATTGTTGTTATGTTTTCACCCAGACATGAACAATTCCATTCATCATTTGCATATTCATGTTTCTTTTTAACTACCAGAGCTAAGTAATATGTTTGAGGCGTTGAGGGTATATCTTCATGGGGTATATCTTCAATACATTCGCATAATACCGTAGGTTGACATTTCTTTACAACATAGGTAAAGTGGTGTAATTCTTTGGCTAGAAAACGACCTGGATAATAGTTACTTTCATCTTCAATTTTGTAGGGGTTAAAGTCATCAGCAATTATTCTTTGATAACTTCTACCGTTATGTTCATCACAATCACGATACTGTACATGTGAATTCGACATCATTCACAAATAACGTGCCCCATGGGGGTAACGCGTTTATATATAATTTTTTATAAAAAAAAAATATAAAAAGAAAAATGAAAATTAAAAAAGACAGATATTCTAAAATAAAAAAAATAAATAAATAAATTTTAGTAGGATATAAATAAAAATGTAATAAAATGGTTTTTACAAAAATATCATGGAAACCGTGGATGCACGATATAATAGATTAGTCTATTCAAAATATCCTTGTGGACAATGTCTTAACGGAAATATGTGTGGGGAAGTGTGTGCGAATTATATACCGCGGAAAGATCCAAAACAAAAAAAACGTTGTTGTAGATTAAAGAGATGGTTGTTAAAGAAGATATGGTGTTAAAAGATTTAAAGAAGAAAACCCCATAAAAATAATAAGAAACAGTATATAAAATATATAAATTGTTTATATATTTGTTAGACAATGGAACGTATTGGAAAAGCAGATGAACGATTTGAAAGATTATATTATAACAAACATCCATGTGGAAGATGTATTAACAAACACCCGTGCGCGATTCATCCAGATGAATTAAAACTTTCAAGACTAAACAGTTTTAAACGTCGGGTGTTAAACAAGTTAAATATACGGTGGAAATATACAGTGAATGTTTCAGTGGAAATAGGTTACGACGAATAGAAGAAAAGACGTCGAAGTTTTTTTAAAAAGATTTAAATGGCTGTACGAGAGCGTGATTTTGATGAAATTCTTTACCCCGACATTCAATATTTATTACATGCTGAATTGTTTGAGATAGAAAAAACACGAGATTCAACGTTTTATTTTTTGGAATGGAGAGAGCATCCCTATCAGTTTAGATGTGCTGATTATGATTATAAATATTTTAACATTTATGTGGAAGATAAAAATGAACAATCTATATTTCGGAAACGATATGGTGGAAAAAGATATTATAGATTTTTAATAACAGGTTTTAGCTGGACTATGTCATTTTATGATCAGTTAGTGGGAAAACATGTAGTATTTATTGATAGAGAACCGAGATTACCCACGTTAATTTCGACCCTTGATTGTTTTGAGATAAATAATATCCCCTGTTATTCAAAAACGTTTTTGTATGGTAAATGTAAGGATTCAAGATTTAGATTAGTAAATTATCATTTTCGTGAAAATTGTGATGGTGAAGAGCTTTATTTAGTTCTTATTAAAGATGAAAATATATTATCTGTACTTAATGTGATTTATGGTACCAGTATTGGAAATTATATTGTAACATTAATAAATAAAATACATTTTGATAAATCTATGTTGCAACTACATGTATATTTAAATTGTTGTGGGGAATTATGTAATTTTAATGAATTAAATATTTGAAATAAAACAGTTCAAAATAAATCGAGAAAAGCGTTTTTTATTTAAAAAAAAGAATTTATATACACTTCTTGATGTATGAAATTATGTATACCACAATCTCCTGCCACATGTGTTGTTATATATTGTTTATAATTAAGCTTTTTATTTTTTACATACTCCATAACTTCCAAATTTATATATAATCGATTCATAGGAAAGCATGGATTTAGGATTTGTTCACATTTACGTACAATAAATATTTGATTTCGACAATTTTCTTTAAGATAGTGAAGATCATACTGTTTGGGTTTTGACATATTGCTTGCATGAGATTCAACTGAAGAATGAACCCGAAAACAAAAGGGTTTTTATTTTATTTAGATTAATGTGTTTATTTAGCTTAATGAATTTGAAAAAGCTATATAAAGAGTAAGAGATTTTTCAAAATCACAGCAATATGATTGAAACAATTTTAAGAGTTGTTCTTTATTTTCAATATTTTAACCAAGGAGAAATTGGATATTTATTTTGGGTATGTGGATTATTTGATTATTATCGTGGAAAATATGTCACATGTCCCATGATGAAATGTAAAAACAACATTCGACCCCACGACGAAGTAAGTTATATAGTCAATATGAAAAAAATCAAAGGAACCCGTGGAATGGAATCCTATTTTATCCTAGAAGATCGTTTCTCTTATATGATCCCGTATTTACAAGCAAGTCAAAGAAAATATTCCTTGAAGAGAACACTCTTTCAACGTACTTTACTAGTTGAATCATCAGACACGTTATGCTGTAGTTTTTTTTCATTTCCCGATTGTTTTAAAGAATTATTTATTGTATTACCCCTTGAAAACCACTCAGATTTATTTCAATGTTTAAGATCCAAAAATAAGTACCATTATACATATTTTCTACAAAATCTAACGTTTGAAAGAAAATACATATCTTATACCCTGGGTTATGGAAAAGAAAGTTTAGTAAGCAAATTTAAGCACATACAGCGCGAGAAAGGTGATTTAAATCTTTTTTTAAATATTTGTTAATGGTAGCACCAAGTATTTTCAATTCTTATGTTTATTGTAGTTCAACTAAAAATATTATCATGATCACTTCATGTTTTATATTTTATTGTCGTGAACATAACCCTATAGGAAGATTTCTCAATAGACAAAAAAAAGGTCTTTCTGAAAAAAATATTAGATATGATTTTTGGAATTTTATATATTATATAAAAATGGGTAAAGTATCCTTTGATAAATGTCGGTATAAAAATTGTACGCGTCAAAGTTATTTTTTTGAGTTTGATCCCCTGAAATTAAGTATTTTAAACAAACGTAATTATGATTTAAATGAAAATCATCCCCTACTATTACATCCTGTCGATGTTACACGAATAAAAAATTATGGGGGACATACGGGAGAATTTAAGTATAATGAGAAAGTATTTGCACATGTAATAATGGTTGAAGATGAAGTAAAAGATTTATTTACTATGATAAGAAAATATATACAAACAACATTGAATTATAATTTAATTTCAAGAAATCCCATATATGAAGACGAACTGACTGAATCGAATGTTAATTGGGATATTTTTTATAAAAGTATTAGTGAACAAACGTGTATGTAGAAAAAATGGAATTAAAAGATTGTATAAAATTTAAAGTGTTTGCGTATGATGTTATACGAATGGAAGAAGACGAAGAAAATGAAAAATAATTTTGGATGAGATGTGGGAGATTTTGTTTTGCCCTTCGAAAATTTTATATGGAAAAAAATGAAAAATGGAAAATAAGTGAATGTTGTAAAACTATTCATGAAATATCTATGAGTCATTTAACGAATGCTGGACATTACAGTAAAAAAAAAAGATTTGTTGGATTTCATGAGGGGATTGATCCTTTATATATTCAACAATATATGGAACATTTAGATGAATTTTACGTAAAAAACTATCAAAGAAAAAATATATCAGGCTTGATTTATTTTATTTTTGAAACCATTCATCCTTTTTCCGATGGAAATGGAAGAATAGGGAAAGCACTTGTCGCATTTCTAGAAAATAAAATAGAATGTAAAATAAAAACACAAAAACAACATAAAAAGTTATGTAAAATTTTAGGAGTTATGCAACGCAAACACTATAGTTTATTCGATATCAAATGTTGTAATCAATTATACATGTTATTAGTGTAATAAAATTTTTGTGATGGAAATTTTTTTTAATTGTGAGGAGGGTATAAAATAAACACTGTCCCTACAGTGATTCATCATTTACCCTTCACTCGGGAACAGATTCAGAGATGGTGGAACTTTTTGCACGACAACAATATGATCATTTTTATAAAATGCAATCGTATACAGATTTGTCTGCAAAAATAATTGCACAAAAAAAAATCAACGGTAATGCTATTCTCGCCAAAGTATATCCGACAAATAAAAGATGTGACAAGTACACATACAATAGCGCTGTTGAAGTGAAAAATGATCATATTCCTTCATTGTTGAATGTTCTTAATAAGATTAGCATTCAAGAGAAATTGGTGCAGATATTTTTTGAAGTGGTAAGATTTGAAAATTGGAAAAAGCAAACATGCCGTTTGGTTGTTCGTACAGATGCGTGGGGTGGTTTGGAAATTTGTTATCAACATCAAGATAACGAATTAGCCGATGCAATGGAATTTGACGATGATCCAACACCGACAACCAGCAACAACAACAACAACGCAACGCCAAGTGAAATCGTATGGTCTGATGATTGGGGTAGTTTTCATATGAAAAAGAAAGATTCCTTGGATGAATATATTATTGCCCTAAGAAAGTATAATCATGCAACAGGTCATAAATCCCAACCTACCCCCGTCAAAAAACGAGTATTGAAGAAAAAGAAACCCACACTCAATTTTGACGACGACGTCGACGATGACGACGACAACGAAAAGATTAAGAAAATAAAAGTAGAAAGTGATGATGATGAGGTTTGTCACCGTTTAAGTCCATCAGTAATTTCAGAATTTTTTTATTATCGTTTTAGATGTTGTAAAAATATACAAGATACATTATGTTTGTATGGTAATACTATAAATAAGAGCCTGTAAAAATATAGAAGTTGATTTTATGGGGATATTACGCGACAAAGAACTCGTTGATGAACTTGAAGAATATTATATTAATTTTATTTCTTTATTATAGAAATGAGTAAAAAGAAAAAAACTAAATTTTCTGCTGACTTTATTGAAAAAGCTTCAAGATTATTAAAAGGAGAGACATTAACTGATGAGGATTATTCTAATTATAGATTACATAGTAGTAGTAAAAAAATATATAGACGTTTGAAATATGCTGTTAATAAAAATAATGAACAATGGGAAATTGATTTAGCTGAAAATAAAGATTTAGCCCGATATAATAATCAATATCGTTATTGGTTGGTGTGTATTGATATTTTTTCAAGATTTTGTTGGGTAAAATTAATAAAAAAGAAAACGTCTAATAATGTTAAAAATAAATTTGAAAGTATTCTTATTGAAGAAGGAATAGCCCCTCTTAAAATTCAAAGTGATGAAGGAACATAATTTCAAGATATACGTACGAAATTAAGTAAAATATATAATTTTGAAGTATTTCATACGTATAATAGAGAAATAAAAGCATCCCATGTGGAACGTGTAATTGGAACTTTAAAAACAATGGTTCGTCGTGTTTTAACAATGACTGGAGAATTTGACTATATTCAGTATTTACCCCTTATTGTTAATCGTTATAATAATTCCCCACATAAAGCATTAGCTGGTGCAACACCTTTTGAAATTTATCGCGAAGAAAAAAAAGGAATAATACGTAAAGTAAAAAATAAAATAGTACGTGATCATTTAAATTATCCTATTCCCATTCAAGATCTGATACGTGAAGGTACTCGTGTACGTATTGCGAGAGTAAAAAAAATATTTTTGAAAAAAGCAGTCTTCGACGATGGACAAATGAGATATTTTTTATTAAAAAAGTATTTATCACCGATCCCGTTACATATCAATTAGAAGACGAACAACGGGAAGAAATTAAAGGAATTTTTTATCGTGCTGAATTACAAGTTTTTAAAAAAAAATGAATTTACACATTGCTAGTAATTCAATATCAAGAGGACTTCAAAAGAATTTGATTAATGATTTTGAAATGAAAATTGCACAACCCATTGATGCTTTGAACAATGAATGTTTTTCAGAAGTTTTACAAGTTTGTTATCCTCAAACAACTAAAAATATTGTAGGTGATGAATGTTTTTTTTCATTTATCATAACCTATAAGAATTTTATACCTGAAGAAAATAATAATTCGGTATACGCAAACAGTGAGTTCGTTTTTACATCGGATAAATTTATTATACCCGACGGAATTTATGATTTGTCTTCATTAATTATATTTTTAAATAATATCTTAGAAGGATTTGAAATTTTTTTTACCATCGGGTCAAATGGGAAAGTAATTATTAATGTTAATGTTGAGATTGAGTATTGGGTATATGAAAATGCGAGTAAAGCAGCCGATGGGTTACAGGTAAATGAATTTCGATTATCTAACAAGACTACGGTAGAAAAAAAGGGTATTCAATATGCTTCTTTTAATCAAAAGATTAATATATTATTTTCAAAAAAAATAGCTTTTATGCTAGGTTTAAAAAATGAAAAAGGTCTTGAAATCGTACCTCTCTTGTTTGAAATAAAAAAAGATAACCCTACACCTCGAACCCTTTTTTCTAAACATTTTGATTACTTACCCGATGTATCCGACGGATTAAATAAAATGTTTATATATTGTGATGAAATAGAACTGGGGTTAGTTGGTGATAGTTGTTCCGAATTGTTAACAACAGTACCCATTCAATGGAATCGACAAGGTGGTGGGGGGATGGACAATTAGTTTATTATAGTCCCCCAAAATCATTGAGAAAATTAAAAAAAGACATTATAAGAGAAATTCATATTAAAGTTAAAGATACTACAGGAAAATTAGTTCCTTTTGATTCAGGAACGCTTAGTATTGATTGTTTAATACATTCAACATAATGCTTTTGATTGTTCTTGAAGAAAAAAATGGGGAAATGATAATTAAAGAATATAAAATATTTTATCCTTTTTCTCTTTACGTGTTAGTAAATAGTGGGGAAAATTTTTTATGGAATTTAAATTCGATTGAATATAAAAATATCAAAAATTCATTTCGAATTACGTGTGCAAACAAAATGGATTTCAGTGCAATAAAACAATCAAAAAAAATAAATAATGGAACGATTTCAGTTTCTTCATCTACTATTATTTCCAATGCAACACAACGTTTTATATATACTATAAAAGAATTATTTTATATTGACGAAAAAAATCCTTATACATCATTAAATGATGAAAAAAAAAAATTCCCTATTTTTTATTTATGAGTGATAAAGAGGCTAAACAATCACTACAGTTCTTTATTAACTATGAGAATAACGTGCCGTTAAAAGGTGAAGAAATTAAGATATATATAAATTTATTTGAAGAAAAAAATAATGACTGAAAAAATAAATGAACTATCCGTAGAAGATTATACTGAATTGTTAAACGGTAGAAATCGTGGAAAAAATTATTCCTCATCATATTTTGTTGTGAAAAGAAAAAATAAAGAAAATCCAACTAAGAAAGAAATTTTATTAAATGAGGGTGTGGGATTACCCTCAAATTTAAATTTAGATACTTATTATACAAGTGATAATAAAAAAAAGAGAAAAAAAATAGATCCAAATGTAATACGTTTTTTACAAAATAGATAGACTGTGTAAAAAAAAGTATAAATAAAAAAAAAGTTATATAAAAAAATCATAATGTTGTGTATATTATTATTATTTTTATTGTTGTTGTGGTTATTGTTGTTTTTTAAAAATAAAATAAATGACGCGTAAAAAATATATCAAAAAAAGAAAAAACAAAAGAGGAATAAGAAAACGTAGAAGAAAAATACAAAAAGGAGGTTTTGGTGGAGCATTGGCACTGGGTATGTTTCTTCCTCAAGTGTTGGGAACACTTTCAAATATTCTTAAAATTAACGTTTAAAAAAAAAATAAAATGAGTAAAAAAATTGAAGATGTGGAAAAAAATGACATATTATTTGGCGAGCCTTTACAATTTTTTACTTCATCACCCTATAATGATACGTTTACGGAATGTCGTGAAACTGAAATTATCGCAACGCCTGTCGATAATCAATCGACAGTATACACGTTTACAAGACATGGGAACGCCGTTGGATTAATGAAAACAAGTGATGCTAAAATAATGGCTAGAGTATCGATTAGAAATGCTGTTGGAGTTATAGCACCTGCAGCATCGGGGTTTTCGATGATTTCATTACCCCTTCGTACAATGTGGAAAACAAAAGAATTAAAAATAAATGAAAATTTAATTACACCATCAGATAATTTTGCACATTTTGCATCATGGATAGAATTTATAACGCGTCAAACACCGTCGGGATATAAAGATTCTAAAGAGCTTAATTTAGCATATTTAGATACAGCCGAACATATGAGCAGTATCGCGGGTTTCACGAATGGAACTGCGGTCGTAAATGCAGGAGGGAGACAAAAAACAATTACATTTCAAAATCAATCGCAGAATTTGATAGATGAGATTGATTGTTCATTATTTAGCGAAGGTGGTTCTGAAATATATATTCCCACAGCGTATAAAGTTGAATTACGTTTAACGCGTGCATTAAATACAATTGTAATGATGGGTGCCAATCATGCTGATATGCCCGTTGCTGATACTATAATTACCCTAGACGATTTTAAAATAAAAATTCCTGTATTTAAACCCAAAAAACAATTATCAAATGCGCTTAATATAGGGATGGTGACCCATAATAAAGAAACATTATATTATACAACCAATTATCGTTGTATTACTGAATCATTAGCTGCAGGACGAAATTCACATCAAGTAATCGATGTGTTTAATGGTAGCGTTCCTACACGTTTATATATTGTATTTTCACCATTAGCAAATTGGAACGGATCATATACTCATAATATTTTTGAGTTTAACTGGCCTAATTATGATAATGTTGAAGTTTCAGTAAATAACGCGGTTGTCGGGAGAATTGAAAATCATGCTGAAGCTTACTCAAAATTACGTTCGGTATTAAATCGCAACTATTCAGAAATGCCCATGACTTATAATGACTTTATAAACGGGTATTCTATATTAGCATTTGATTTAACAGATAATAGAGACTCTCATCTTGCAGTATTACCCATAAGACCCTCGGGAAATGTTAATGTGGATTTTCATTTTTCTCAAAATACAGTTGTAGGTGCGTTAATATTTGTTGGTGAATTTCGAAATGAAATTAGAGTGGGATTAAATACCCCTGCAAGATTATTACACAGCATTTAATTATCAACATTTGTGACAAGGGGATGTACAAAAAAAATGAAGAACACAAAACCCATTACAACAAAGAATAGAATAAATAAACCAAAAATAAAAAAAACAGTTATTAACAAAATACCCCTAAATCGTGAACATATTCTTGTATTTCCACCGTTTTCAGTTTACGCATAAAAAAATGAATGAAGAAAAAAATGATGAATTAAAAAAAGAAGAGGTAAAAAAAGACGAAAAAAATGATAATTCAAGAGATGATGATGATGAGGAGGATGAAGTTGATAGCGAAAATGATAGCGATGTTGTTAGCGATGATGTTAGTGATGAAATGGATAGTGAAAGTTCCGTTACTTCTTCTTCATCAAGTTGCGAATGATTTAAAATTTTTAGAAACATTAGTTCAATTAAATAAAATAAAGAAAAAAGCTTTTGAAAAAAAAAAAAGGATTTTTACCATCGTTAAAAAAATATCTTAAAGCAGATATTGATAAAAAAAATACGTTGTTAGATTCTCAATTAATTAATAAATTACAATACATTGCTAAAAATATTTTAAATAAAAAAATTTCTATCCAACTTTCCAGTGATAATAAATATATTTTGAATACGTTTTCAAAGAACAAAATAAAAGAAAAAGATTTAAAAATATTATTATCTGAGGATTTTCGTATAATCAACATATATCAAAAAGCATACAAATTACTTAACCAACAAATAAAAAAAAATGACCGAAGTAAATAAAATGCAATTAATTAATCCGAGTAAATTAAATGAAATTTTAGATTTAATCAAAACTGATCATGAAAACGAAAAATTATTGCAGGGAATTAACAACAAAAATAATTTCGATCTTATTGAAAGTAAAAATAAAATGAAAGAAATGAAAAAAGTTAATAATGATCAACGTGTCGCAGAGAGTATGGTTAGTTTTTTAAAAAGACAACAAAATATGAAAAGAAAAAGTAATGAACTTGAAAATGAGGTGATCAATGATGAATCACCCGAGGTAAGGAAAACACCGACTGTGGCAAGTGGTCAACAAATAAAAGAATTTCTTGAAATTTTATTGAAATTTTAAAATTGGGGGTACAGATATAATAAAAATAAACGGTGTTGCAATAAACCATCATGATTTATTATACGATTTAACGCATAATGTCAGCAAACAAAACATGTTCAATCTTACACAACAAAAGCAGACGGCTGCTTTAAAAGAATTGAAAAAATTACATATGCCTGCCTATTATATACGAAATATAAAATTATGACAACGTTATATAAATTTGGGAAAAACCACTTCGGGTCTTGCGAGTAACGAAGAACCATCTACATCACTCACCACCCACATTCCTATACCCTCAACCACCCTATACAACACGAAGAAAATGGCGACGCAAAAATCAATGAATTTACATTGTTTTTTAACCCAATTTTTATTTACGAACGAGATTAATAAAATTTCAAAAATAAATAAGTTTTTAAATAAATATTATTTGGGTACATTTCCTGCAAATATTTTTCCTAAAAAAATTTATTATCCCTCGTGTTGGATTTGGAATACGGATGAAGCAGATCAAAACGGTCAACATTGGATTGCTATATGGGTGGATAAAGAAAAACATATCAATTTTTTTGATAGTTTTGCAAAAGATGTCTCGTTTTATAAACGTGAATATTGGTATGATTATAGTGTAAAAAAAGGACTAACATTTCAATATATTCAAAGTAAACAATTACAATCCAAAAATACTGGCGTGTGTGGAAATTGGAGTTTATTATATTTATACAATCAATGTCGTAATGAATTCGAAAATAATAATAAACAAAAAATATTTAAAAATGAACGTATTAAACTAAAAAACGATATTAAATTTAAAAAAAAAATAGAAACAATTTTAGGTAGTGTACTCGTAGGAATATATAATAAAAAATGTAAAAAAAATTGTAAGAGTAATAACAATCAGTCTTGTTGTAGTTTTAATAATGCCAATTTTTAATTAAACAAAAAAATTAATTATTTACAGTGATTTATGGATTTTTATTTTAACCAAACAACATATTGACAAAATTAGAACCTCGAGCACCCCTTTTTGTTTTATTTTTATTTTTCGAATACCAATTCCCAATTGATTTCCAACTAACGATCCCAAAGGTCCAAAAATATCTAGAGCACTACCCCCTTTTTGTTTCTTTTTTCTAAGGATAATTCCCCTCCTGCTTCTATATCTTCTTCTTGCCATGTTATTAAAAAAAATTCATACACGCACCCATACTATATATACTTTTAAAAAAATTTCAACAACTCTTTTTATTTTTTTTAACAAACATTTATTTTTCTTTTTACATTTATTTACAAATCATAGATTATCGTTGATTCATGTGGAAATACATTGGTTCTAATTCTACAATTTTCATACCCTTTTCTACAATTATCAAATACCAAATAACCATAGGGTTTCTCATTAATTTCACTTAATACTTTATTAAATCTATTTCTATTAATTTTTTTATTATCACATATCGTATACATAACATAATATTGACTATTGACACGTAAATTTCGCAATTTACCATTACCATATGTTAAATTTTGACATGTAAAAATAACACTAATATTACGATGATGGACATCTTGAGTTGCAATATTATCTATTCTTTCAAGATTTTCTTTTGATGTTGCAACTAACATGAGATCATCTAATATTATTAACGTATTTTCACGGGTATTCGTTTGTATATCAGTAATGCGGGGAATACCCTTTTGACAATCAATAAATTCAACACTAATATCTGTTTTTTCCGCAAGAACTTTTTCCATTTCAGCGTACAGAGGTTGATAAATTGAATATAAATAAACAATTTTAACAATTGCGGGTGTAATCATAATGTTAATATTTTTCAATAATTGTAATATCCAATATGTTTTCCCACTTTGACTAGGACCACATAACGTTAACATAAAAGGGTGTTGAAATGGTAATGAAACATTGTTCATTTCAGTTATCTAAAAATCCAAACGGTATCGTATTAAAATTATTTTTAACAACACGTTTATTAAATGTAAATGAAATTTTTTTTATTTCATCCTCAATAAAAATATGATTAAGTTTATCTTTACATATTTTATTGTGATATTTAATTTCGATGATCTGATCTTGATTTTTAACACATTGTGTCAAGGATAAAAAATTCAATTTTTCTTTTATTGTTTCATTTTTTAAAGTAAAACCTTTGACATGAATACATTCCTGATTTAAATTAGTTATATACGCGTAACATTTTGGACCCGTTGAACAAAAATTTGTTATCCATTCATTTTCATTTAATTCATTCGTTAAATCTCCTAAATAATTTCCCGTTTTAACATCAGTATAATTATTTTCATCAGATATATAAATAACAGAATCTGTATCAAAATATAAAACGCGATCGTCTAATTTAACGAGTAACTCGTATAATTTCAAACGTGCATATGCAGTAACAAAACATGCAATGATTACATTTCCCGTTTTTAGAGGGGTTGTTGCATCCTCAATTTTTTCATATGTACAACGTAATAATGTTTCGTTTATAAATTCCATCAATGTTAATTTTTTACTTTTATCATTGGCAATATTTAATAATTCTTCATAATCGTTTAAAAAACACACTTGTGTATTATTTTCGTTTTGAGCAAATTTTCCCCATAACGAATTTAAAAATGTTTTTGCAATAGTTCTTAATCCGGGATTTTTCTCTATTTTGTCTTTATCTAAAAAAACATTTTCATTTTTTAAATAATCATTACAATACTGTTTAATTTTATCATCATTTTTACTTCCATCTGCGTTCAAACAATCCTTAGGAATTCCTGAAGATTCTTGTTTGATTTTTTAAAAATTGATTTACGTATTGTGAAAAGATTTTTTCTTTGCGTTCAAAATGATATATTTCGTAAAGAGCAATTATTTTATATCCCTTATCTATAGCAACATTAATCTCAACACTAGTCCAAGTACCCGTCAAGTATCGATCGCTTTCATTATGTTCACATTTATTACATTTATCCACAGCACATTTATAACATAATGGAAATAATAATTTCCCATCTATTCTAACCGTTAAAACAGGAAAGTAAATATTTCGAGGAGGTGAAATACAACATTTTACTAAACCAAATATGTCCTTGATTTTTATTTTATTACAATCTTTCCCCAGTAAAATAGTAGGATGACCCACAGGAAAATCATAATTTTTTTGTACATGAGGGTATAGCGATGTAAAATCTACGTAACTTATTCGTTCGTTGGGTTTTGTTTCTTTAAATAAACATACGGGGGAAGTTCGTCCCCCATATAATGCGTCACGTGGTGTTAAAGGAGTAAACGGATAAAATTTTCTTTTCTTTTCAATTAATTGTTTCTGTGTATATTTTTTTCTTCTAAATAATCACATTCCCACATCTCGATTAATTTGTAACCGGCATTTTTTATTGTCCAAGAAAAACGTTGCGTATTTGCATATAAATTACTAAATTTTTCGTTTGTAAGAACGTTTAATGCATAGGGGTCAAAACATTTGGGACATCCGTGATAAAAACAACCATGAAATTGATATATCGTTTCATTATAAAAACCATCGACAAAACGTCCTAGAATTTTTTTCTCCCCATTTTGTGAACAGATATATTCTAAATTTCCTCCTAATTCTCGATTAATTTCATCTAACCAATCAATAGCAATTAAACTCTGTTTTACACCCCCCCTATACCCCGAAGCAGGAATAATTCCTACACAATTTTTTTTTTCAAAGCTAAACTAGCAATCGTAATACAATTCTTTGCATAAAAGGGGGTGATATGACCTATGGTACCGATCATTGTAGAAAATTTAACACATCCCTTTCTTAAAATATCTACATCACTACAACAATAATAATAAATCTCTTTACGAAATATATATTTCTCTTTCTTTTTTTCTAAATACCATTTTTCAAATTCATTAAGTGTTGCTGTATTCATATGTTTCGTATCAAAAAATTTCCGATCTACAATTTCACCCTCATAAGTTAAATCGTAAAATTCATAAGGATGAAATCCCTTACATTCCCCTTGAAGATCCATTGCTTTTGGAATATCCGCTAATTTCATACTAAAAAACAAATAACTATCGAGGATTCTAATATTTTGTTCTTTAATTATTAAACGCATTATTTTAGTACCGTTCATTATAGTATTCGGCATTATCTGTTTTATTTCTAAAAGATATTTTAAAATAAAAATAGTATCAAATCTACCCCCGTTATGAGCTATCCAAACGGAATTTGTTTGTTCAAACATAAATTCACATAAAGTTTCAATAACATTGTTATCAAAAATAAATTGTCTATTCCCACAACAACTAACTTTTTCAATAGTATTATCGATAATTTCTTGATCCTTTTTTCAAATATTTTTGTTTTTTTAAATTCAATATGTTGACATTTTTTACATACCTTTTGGACGATACAATAAAACGGTACGAGCAATTTAGTTTCAATTACTTTTGTTTCAAAATCAAAAAAAAATAAATTGGGTTCACTTTCTTTCCTCTTGTTATATTCAAGTGAAAGGGGTTTCACATAACAAAAATGAGGTTGTTTCATGTATTTATCACAATGAAAACAAAATCGTTTGCTACAATCATGTTTAACTGTTTTATTAGAAAAAATGAAAAAGAATCGAGGACAAATTTTGTTACAGGTTTTACAATAAAAAAAATATTGACACGGTGTTAAACGGTTATAATTACTATGAGAAGGTTTAAAAATTTTATTTGTTAAATGATTTGTAAAACAATTTTCATCATAAAAAATTATATCACAACTGCTACAAATAAGTTTATTATTTTTTATCTTTACACTTATTCGGATATTTATAACATCGTAAACAAGTTAAGTTATTTGTAGCACATAGGTGATTATCGACATATTCATGGCGTGTAAAATAACTCGTACATTTAACACAAAAAGAACTGGTGCTGAGTTTAGAAAATTCCTTTATGCTTAAGACTACATCGTAATGATTATTATTTAACCATAAACATACAATTTCATTAGTCAATTTAATAAGATTACCTTCACTATCAGTTCGTGAATCATAAATTATATTATCGGAATGAGTGTCAGCATACACTAACAAATCAACACCCTGTTTTTTTAAATAATTATTATATACTAACTCAAACTGTGTAGCATCAACATTACCCTCGGGTATCCCACATTCCCGATATACATTTCGAATTTCTTCACACGTAAATAAATCATCCACGGGTTTATTTGGTTTTCTTTTCATTATAAAATATTTATAGTCTTGTTTTAAAAATGATAAACCCACTAATATTGCTAAAGCAAAACAACAATCTTTCACTGTACGAAATAATACATGGCTAAGAATATAAAATACACCCGTGCGAAATTTACGGTCATATTTTTTTACATTACTTTTCACACCGCCTTTATCTGTAGCATTTCCCTTATTCAAACTATTATAAATACTTTTTTTCCTTAAAGTGGCACTACGATGAAAAATCGAGTTCCTTTTTTCCCCAAAAAATTGAAAATATAGTACCTAGTAAACATCCTCACCAAATATCTAAGCCAGATTCAATCATCTTACCTGTTTACTATGCCATTCTTTTCGTTCGGTATACGTCCGCCATTAAACGTGTCCAATTAACAAATGCGTGTGAGTTATAGCGGATGTGACGTCATTTACTTAACACGCTTGAAAAGCCCGCTATTTATTTATAAGCATTCTATAGCGATAATGTGATAAGGTGATAATATATTACATAACTATGCCATCTCCACGTTGTGTTGTCCAAGATTGCAACAATACGGCTAAGTCAGGAATATCGCTTCACCTCAGTCCATCAAATCGAACAGAAAGTGCGAAATGGATAGCTTTCATAAGACTTCATCGCGCCAATTTTATACCGCAAGGGCGCTTCACTGTATGTTCAGACCATTTTACACCTGACTGTTTTCATCGAATATTTTTTGTGGGTAACGATACCAGAAGAATAAAAAAAGGCAGATGCCCATCGATATGGAAAAAATCGTCAAGTCCTGTTTCAGGAAGAAAACGTCGCAAGGTACGTAAGACTTTTATTTCCGCATGCATACCGGCGAAAATTACCGGCGACAGAATCACGAATTTCTTATTCCATGATAAAGTTTTGAATATCAATATGTTCATGTCGCCAGCATATGAGAACCAGACTTTTTGTTTATATATTTTGTGTTGCCGTATATTTATCTGACAACAAACTACACGGGTTGTTGTGAAATTTAGGCCTTGAGAGACCTGACGCAAGATTACGAGGATGTTCAGAAAAAAAGATCTAAAGCAGTAGGTTTTTTGTTAACTTTTATATTTTCCTATCCACCCTATGATTCAACAAGTTACAAGGTGTAGTATTAATACATTGAAACATCCATTCCCTGTGCTCTGACTGTAGACTGAGCTTATAAACCAGACCTGTGACCAGACGGAGGAGTTGTCTGCAGCGAAAGAAGACGTTTTGGACAATATAAATGTAAGTCAGAACATTCACTCAAATTAAAAAGAAAATTATCTTTTCCTGACATAACCCTGCAGCGGTTGCCTATTTGTATAACAATATTTCTATTTATCCCCCCTTTTTTGTCTTCAAGGGTTTACAAGAAATCTCTAAAAAAATTGAAAATCAAAATCCTGAAGGAGCCACAGTTACAGTAAGTGAACTAGGGAAGACTTATACATTATATTCATACCAATATATAACTACAACCATTTGTTGTTTTGTTTTTCTTTTTAATTAAGGAGCAACAGCCCGACCCCCAGCACTGTCAAATGTGTGCCATTCATGCACAAGAGTCTTTGCAACTTCAAAAACAACTACAAAATGCAGCTCAAAAAATTTTAAGACTTCAAAACCAGCTACAGTATAATAACCAACAGTGGAACAATGCTTTGAACTCCATGGAAAGCACTTCAGTTGCAGAAGGTAATAAATATGTTATTTATTTATTTATTTATTCTATCTTTTTTCCAATCTACTCTATCAGCAGCAGCTATTTTTGCTTCCTCCCAAATCATTTGCCCGGATGCTGGTAATAATCACTGCTTTTAAGGCTGGGGTGATTAGCTTCACACCCAACCCCCCTCTGTCTCAGCCAGGTTTGGGACCGGTCTTAGCAGGGTTATTATTGCAAGACCTAAATTAAGTATTCAGGGCTTATAATTTATAAACTTAATCATATTTTACTTTGCCCAGATGTTAACAAGCCAGATGTAACATGTGTAAATACAAGTGAAGATGATAACATGAATTGTGATGGCGCTGAATCTGAATGTGAATCCAATCTAAACGATGCTGATGACAGTGAAGTGGATGGTACTGATGACGATTCTGACAATGGAGATGATGATTATGAATATGACTGTGATGATGTATTAGATGAATATGACCAGTTAGCTGATGATGATCCAAATGCACATCAACCAGAGTAGGTTTAACATGGTACTTTGTTTACCATTGGTTGGTATTGAGCTTATATAGTGTATATTTTTTGTGTTACAATGTGATGTATTATTATGTAGGATCCCGATGAATAATGTACAATCTGCTAAACAAGAACCCAAAATGATTGTTTTCCTCAATCAACTTCTGTTGCTGTTCCAACACTGCCATTTATGTTATGCAAAGGGGCCCAACTTAACCGTGAAGCAAACTGGTACCATGGTTTCAATAACAAGTACCTGTAAGCAATGTGGAAAGCAGTTTGTATGGGGAAGTCAGCCGTTCATGCTTGGCAAGTATCCTGCTGGCAATCTACTCCTCAGTTTTGCGGTATTATGTGCTGGTGGATCGATTAAAAAAACTCTGTTAGTTTTTAAACATATGGGTGTCCATGCTTATCATGAGCCCACATTCTATTACCACCAAAGGCATCTGCTGATTCCTTCTATTGTAAAGTTCTGGCATTCCTACCAAACAGAAATGTTCCAGTCACTTGAAGGAAAAGAGGTTGTGCTGGCAGGAGATGGAAGGCACGATAGTATGGGGCACTCTGCAAAGTTTGGGACCTACACCATATTCTGCTGCACAGTTGGACTCATACTTCATCTGGTCCTTGTTCAGGTAAAATAAACACACAATCCTGTACTTCATGTGTAAAATAATGAC
This sequence comes from Chrysogorgia sp. JL179-B06, assembly GCA_035772405.1. Taxonomy (NCBI): domain Eukaryota; kingdom Metazoa; phylum Cnidaria; class Anthozoa; order Scleralcyonacea; family Chrysogorgiidae; genus Chrysogorgia; species Chrysogorgia sp. JL179-B06. The sequence goes on along the minus strand of JAYKKM010000395.1, from coordinate 2,156,014 downwards.
AAATATTTTCCCTTAATGAGTATGATGGCACAACGACTAGAATCCTTTTAGTTGTTATGCTTTTGTACAGCAAAATATAATTGTGCAGTACAGCATAACATAATTGTGAAGACAAAAGAAAGTGATCGAAAAAAGTAGACGTGAGGTAAAAGTAGAAATACACTTTGTTTAAAATAAAGTACAACAGTGAAATTTCCTTGTCTTGTTAATTAGGCAAATCAAGCAGGCAGTAGCACTGCAATGGAGTTCCTTGGACACAAAATGGCATTGACTTACCTTGTGAAGGATACATCTATGATAATTAAAACATACATCACTGATCGCCATGGAACTATTGGAAAATGGATGAGAGAGATTTGTCCAAAACTTTGTGAGGAATATGGGAAAACTAAAATCCACCATATGTATGACAGATGGCATGTGGCAAAAAGTGAGGAAATCAGACATACAATAAATGTTAAAACAGTATATGCACTATTACAATACTGCATAATCAAAATCAATTCATTTTGGGAACAGTTGTGTGAATATAAAAATACTATAAATTCTGTTTTTTAGGTATTACCAAGGCACTTACAAAGCAGAGCAAAGAGAAAGGGTGTGAGGTCATTTCAAGGTGGATAAAAGCATGTACAAGGCATTTCCACTGGTCTGTCACATCAACAGAGGAAGGACAGCAACAAGTAATTCTGGCAAAGTTTCATGCCTTCTTGTCACATATTACTAACCAGCATACAAATCTTCCCAATAAAGTATTTGACAAATGTGCACATAAGCCTTATGATCAGGAGGACACAACACCTAGGGTCTGGTTAAGGAAAGGTATATAATATATGGTACTAAATTCATCAATTTTACACATAATAATAAACTAAAAAGAATTGTATTCTGTTTATTTTACAGATTCAACTGAACATGAAAAAATTACCATTGTTATGACCAAAAAAGCAATTTGTAAAGCAGTTGCAAAATCATCCCCACATGGACAGACAAGCTGCCTAGAAGGCTATCACTCGGTCATAAACCAGTTCGCCCCCAAAATGCTTGCTTATTCATATCTGGGAATGTATAGCAGGTAAACGTTAAGCTGAACTTAAGCACATTCCCTTGCTTTGCTTGTTTAACATGTTTATATGTCACTGCATAACACAGACAATTTCTCACAAGATTGACAAAAACATATTATTTTATACTGTATATAATTATACTGTACTTTCTCCATTGCAGGACAATTCTAGCAGCGCTTCACTTCAATTACAACCTCTATCGCGAAACAAAGAAAAACAAACAAGGCCAAACAAAATTGCGAGTGACTTACACAAAGTTCAAGGGTGGTGAGGCAACTGTTCGAGAGATCAAGCAAAAGCAAAACTATAGTAAGTTATTATACTGTATTTCAATGTTTATACCTTTGGCCTTTGGGTTGATCTTAAAATGTCACTGTGTATCATAATCTTGAATCTTTATACTGCAGATTACGTCGATGAAATATTTTGCACTCTGGTGTCTACCGAACGAAAAGAATTAAAGGCTATAGAAGAAGAGTTAAAACAAGAACTGCCTGACCCTCTTCATACCATGCTGGAAAAACAAGGGAAAGACGAGGCAATACGAAAAGTTTCTGATGAGGAAAGGAAAACAAACTCCAATCGTTCCCCCTACTTGCACAAGTATGTCTTGAGGACGCTTATTCCGCAAAATTAATAAAGTTGGAATTCAACATTATTTATATATATCGTATTTTTCAGTTGCTGAATTACAACAACAAAACCAGACTCGGCAGACCGGGCAAAGAAAGGCTCCATCGTGCAGGAAATGTGGGAAGCCGATGAAAGGTCACAGGAAGGGCGAGTGCACCGCAAATGCAAATAGTTAGACTTTAGTTAAGCTTATATTAGCCCTATATTAACAAAATATAAAACTTAACTAGTTATGATCCGAGTTCTCCTCTTCCTCTACAAATCCTGTATATTCTTCACTTTGAAATTCCTTTCTCAGCTTTGAATACACACAGCAGGGAAGCGGATACCTCGTCGAACTACCCGTGTAATCCCACACAAGTCTAACCACTTGTCTGTATGCCACTGCTCGAAAAAACCTTAAGTTAAATAACAATTTCAAATTAACATTTTTATTACAAATTCAAAACACGATGCTCGCAGCTCGCCCATATATAGTTCAGTACGAAAATTATGATACTTACTCGGATTCGCTCTTCTTCCCTTTCATATATAAGGATGTGTAATTTTTCGCACCTTTAACTTTAGTCTTAAAGCTTAACCCCGCAATTCGCAAAACCCAAGGGTTCAAACACACGGGCTCAAAACCAGGGTGTTCTGTTAAGCATCGATCACGAAGGTTTTCTTCTGCCATTTTTTGTCTGCATTGGTCAATCTCTAAACAACAGCGACATTCTTCCGGCTTTACAACAAACTCCAAAGAACAATTGGAGCACTTACACCTATATAAAGAATATGGTAAACAAATGTTCTACATTTCTTCAACCGATAATATAAAGTGTCGTATAGATACGCAAATTAATAGAAACTTACCAACGATCGATGGACTGCTCACCCGAAAAGCGAGCGGACAACTGCTGTTGTTCTTGTTCCTCTAGCGTACTGATACGTTCGTATTCTGCGTGTTCCTCTGGTGTTGCAAGTGGTTCAGCCGAAGTATCGTAGACGATAGCATCATCATCCGAATCAAGGGACATATCACCACTAGGAGAATAACTTCTACCGCTTGTACAAGACTGTTCGCCTTCAGAAATCGCACTTTCTTCGTCAGAAGACATGTTTTAATACGTTCAGTATGTTGTTTATATCTGTGGTCAATCTGTTGAGTGTTAAGCAAATGACGTCACATCCGCTATAGCTCACGCGCATTTGTTAATTGGACACTTTTAATGGCGGACGTATACCGAACGAAAAGAATGGCAAAGTAAACAGGTAAGATGATTGAATCTGGCTTAGATATTTGGTGAGGATGTTTACTAGGTACTATATTTTGTGGGAAAAAAGGAACTCGATTTTTCATCGTAGTGCCACTTTAATACACTATTTTTTTTTTTATTTGTACTTATTCCTGCGGGAAAAGTTTGAACTATTACTTTACTATTCCAACCATTAGCTATTATTTCTTTATTACTCTGCATAAATTTTTCCATAATATTTAAGAAATATTTAACGTCAAAGTCTTTCACGGGTAAAACGGCTGTAGAGAAAAAACTTTTTGGCGCATTACTAAAGATAAATCTAACATAATCGTCATCACTTTTTACATTTGCCCGTGCAATGTTAATTAAATAAGAAAAAACCAACGATAACGATTGAATAAAACTAATAAAATTAACCGTTTTTTCCTGTGAAACATCCAAAGAAAAATGTTGTTCAGTGACTTTAAATTTTTCTCTACTAATAGTTTCTATATGATTAACAGAAAAATAATCGTCTATTTTTTCATTTTTCTTACTTTCTTTTTTCTTATTAAATAAACTTACAATTTTATCTATATCTTTTTGACTATATTTTAATTTTTTTTGATCATCATTCATCTTCTTTTTTTTTTCTAAAACAAGAAAAACACGCCGTTTTATTTTTATTTATGTTTTCGTCTTCTCCATCAACACGATCAATAGTAACATCGTATGAATCCTGTATATTAATACAAGTCAACGTAAGTATAGGAGGGATTTTTTTTGATAATAAAGAACCCATTTAAAAAAAACTACAACAAAAAAAAGAGAATAAAAAAAAATATGAGTGAAATTGTGTATATTGAAATTTATTTACAATCGTCTAACTCACTTTATATCGGTTATGAAATTCAAGATAATGATCCTTCAATATTATTTACGCCGTATCTTTTAAGGGAATGTTTACTAAATTTTACAGAAGATAAAGAAAAGATAATACCCCTATCATCAAAGATTTTAAAACAAAGAATAACAGAATTAAAAAAAGACATATATAACTGCCCCGAAGATATTATCTATAAAGTAGATTGTTTGGTAAAATTTATTCAGAGACATGAAAAAAATAATGATTATTTAGGAATAAAAACTATATTTAAAAAAAAATGGTAAGAGTTAAGTTACCTCGAAAAAAAAGACGCAATGATAAATCTCAAAGTATACGTCACGTTCTTCAATGTAGAAGTAAAACCTTAAAAAAAATAAGATGTCGTAAACGAACAGCAAAAACAAAAAAATGTTGGATTCATTTAGCAAAACAAAATAACTTACGTATCAAGAAATCAACGATCCCCAATGCGGGTGAAGGATTATTTGCCTGGAAAAAACCTTTTAAACCCGATCGTAATATTTCTTATTACACAGGTCAAAAAACAACACAGGTCAAATTGGATCGTAAATATGGTAAAAACACTAATGCTGTATATAGTATTTGTAACGATGCAAACACTTGTATCGATGCTTATTTGACAACTCACGCCGCAGCACGGTATGCGAATAATGGGAAAACCGGTTCTATATATAAAAATAATTCCGATTTTGTTTACGACCCCAATAATAAAAAAATGTATTTAGAAAGTATAAAACATATAAAAGTCCATGAAGAAATTTTTGCAGACTATGGTGATAACTATTGGGAGAGAAAACAACCTTCATAACAATGGTAGGAAGAATAAGAGAATTACGGGGTGGTGATTTTAAGGGGAAAAAAGGCAACGTGGAGGTATTTTTAAAGGAAAAAAAAGGCAACGTGGAGGACATAAAACAGTCAATAAATACGGCAAACTTTTTATAAACGATTTTAAAAAAGAGCTTAAAAAAAAAGCTAATGTAGTAAAAATTATTGCAAAACTAGGAACGAAAAAAATCAAAAGACATTTTCAAAAAGGAGGACTTGTATATCATAAACCCAGAAACCATGTTGAAAAGTTTTTAATGTATTAGTTTTTTAAAAATAAAAAAATACATTCAGTGTATTATTTCGTTAGATAAGAGGTTATTGTCCATTGAATATTTTTCTACATTATAAGCTCTTATTTCATTAAAATTTACACTGATGAAATTAGGGTAATCCACATTACATTCGCATTCCCCTTTACATTTTTTACAAGTGTATTTTATAGTTTTATTATAAAACCAAAAATCATAATATAATGCTATAATACTCCTAAAGCACTCATAACTAAAACAATGTTTTCTATCATAATCTAGTATCTTTAAATATTCTCCAATTCTTTTGTCGTTGATACGTGGGGATAGGTCATCATTCCATGCTTCACATATTTTACGAAGAAATTCATAACATTCTTCTGGAATATCGTGTTCCACTTGATGTATAATATACATTTTGGGATTTTTTGAACGTTCTACTTCCAGTATAAATTTATACCATACATATGCTTCATAATCAGCTATAGATATTAGTAGATGATATCTTGATTTTTCAATTTCCACACTTCCTACTCAATGCGAAAAAAAACCGGATTCCACATAACTATATTGTGTTAAATCATGATAAATCTTATATCCCTCTTGATTTTGTACTCGCTGAAAAATAGCCATGACACGCCTCTTTGATAAAAGATCTTTATATATAGACATATCTACGTATATCCATCGGAATAAACAATAGAAATATCGTATTCATTATAGGGTTTATCCGCTTCAGCCGTTTTAATACCATATTTAAAAAAAATATGATCATCTATAAATTGAATGTTTTGAATCAATATAAAATCTTCGTCAGCAGGTAAATTATAAGCTAAATCTACAAAACGTTGATCATCGTTAAAGAAATGTTTCTCAGGATCAATAAACAATTGATTAGAGCTAAAATAGGGTTTATTAGGTTTTCCAATATATGCCCCAAGATCACCCTGTTCGAATATCTCTTTTTTAACTTGAACAATACTCCATCCTAATGCATCGTTATATTTTTCTCCAATATTATTTTTAAGTTTTACATCAATACTATGAATTATTTTTCGTTTATACCAATCTTTTTTTCTTGCTTCTAAATCTCCCGTAAGATAATTCTGTTTATCTGTTTGAAATTTTCTATTGTTACAAAATGTCAATGAAAAGTCAGTAAATGGCCCTGGAGCACGAATATTTGTTTTAATTTTAAAACCGTCAAGAAAACTCGTTGGTATTACACCACGTTGCCAAGACACTTCTTGAAACTCATATAGATTTTTTGCTGATTTTAAAGCAACTGTCCCGTATTTTCTTGGATTCGTAAGCCAAAAACGTTCATTATAATGGATGATTTTTTTCTGACTCATTTTAATTCCAATAAGAGAAAAAAATTAAGAACGTTTTATTTATACTATACGTACAATGATATCATTTTTTATATATTTAAATGTACAAAGGGTTGCTAAGATCATCTTAATTTTTTTAAGTTTTTGACAACATGTACATCTTTAACAAAATAATACCGTTCTAATGTACGTTTTATTTTTAAAATATAAACATTTCTTAAATGTACTTTTGATAATTTTTTAAACAATCTTTGTGTTTCTAAAAATAAAAGGAAAATACAATCAATATTTTTTTGATTTTTTTTTAAATCAAAAAGTGTATTTTTTTTATTTAGGAAAAATGTTCAGGAGAGAATAAATTTTAAAAATTAAATTCCTTATCATACATAGCTAGTACCGATCGTTCATTATCCCCATCTTCTAATTTACGAGACAAACATGCAGCAAATAAAAGACATTCAAACAAACTACAATGATACAATAAACATGTGGGTTCACTAGTATGATACCAACAATTTCTTGGCTTAAGATTATAAAACGAAAGTAAATAATCGTACTTCTCAATTCCAAAATATTCAAGATTAACACAATGTAAAATAGTATTTTCTTGAAGTGTTTTAACTAACGACGATTCTTTATCACCACCTTTATACCCGATAATAGCATTCGGGGGAAAAACATTACGAAATAAATAACTTAATCTATTTACAAGTTCACTTTGACTAAAATAATCTCTTGATTTTTTTTCAGATAAATAGTCTAATCCATGACATCGATATTGATAGTAGACAGTAGACCGTTCCCTTCGAGTTAGTTCTTTGTAGGGTTTTAACTTCCCATCATAACAATGATAAATAAAATACTTGTTCGTTTGAAGTTCGAGAAGAGTTACTTCACGATAACTGGGTCTCTCTCCCTTAAACTGGTAACATTCACAATCCATTATATGTGTGATACGCGATAAAAATAATTTCTGTCGTTCTTGGGATATTTCTTCTTTACATTTGTTTAATGCACAATTATATTTACCCGCATACAACTCTTCGATAGTCGTCCCTTCAGATTCTTCCTGGGGGTTTGTCTCTAACGGGATGTCATCTACTTCTTTAATTTCGCTGCTCTTCTTCTCAAATATTTTTGCCATCTCTCTCTCTCCTACACTCAGACTGATATTAATTATTTTCGATATCGGGTTTTATAATAGCATCCTGCGTAACTATGTGTTACTGTGGGTAGATTAGTTTGACCAATCAGAGTTCGTTGATTAAAGCTTTCATGTCATCCCGATGATTTGTGATACTCATGTACAATGAATGTGTGTTGTAGGAATTAGAGACGCGAATCCATAATTAGCGATTCCTTCTAAACAAATACTTGGGGATTAGTTGCCGCAATGCTATGTTGTGGGATTAACGACACGAATCCCTAATGTTGTTCTAAAACACATACACGTCAAATCAGTTGATATATTATATAGTCGTGGGATTAGTTTATACATACAATAATACTTTTTTCAAATTTTGATCAAAATCGTGTTAAATTCTACATGTAGAAATATATATTATAAGAATGGGGAAAATAGTATATATACAAGTCGATTTCTTTAACAAACGCGTTCCATCATTCGTTTTTGAGAATGTCGTTAAACATTGGTGATAAAAGAAGCTATGCAGAAGCTAATGACCACGGTCCCAATATTAAGACGATATTGAAAATTGTTTATTATATACAACATTTTCGTAACCGATACATTGGATTATTATTTGCCATCTGTGACTTATGTGACTATTACTATGGGGGAATTATCGAATGTATGGAAATTGAATCGAGACAAATTGGTCAGGGATATAAAGACTACGCCTATATTGAAAAAATGAAACCTGAAATGCATCAAGATGAATGCAAAGTAGTATAGAGCATGGCGGTACCAGGACAGTTTTCCAAAAGTCAGGTCTGTTTCAAGGTCAAGTTTCAAGGTCAAGTTCTTGGAATTATTTTTGAGATAATTACAAGAATTCCTTAAAAAGGGCGTGGTCGAGACGTCTTAAAAAGGGCGTGGTCGAGACGTCTTAGAAAAGGGGCGTGGCCGAGACGTCTTAGAAAAGGGGCGTGGCCGAGACGTCTTAGAAAAGGGGCGTGGCCGAGACGTCTTAAAAAGGACGTGGCTTGGGTGCCTTAAAAAGGGCGTGGTCTATTTTTATGAATCTATATGATTTTCCAAAAGTCAGATCCATCACGCGTTTACAGGAATAGTTTTTCAAGCACTAGCGCGTAGAAGCTGTAACTCTCTTTTGCAACTGGCCATCCTTTTCCCGAGTACAGAGTGTTTAAACTCCTTATATATTTCCTTACGCTCTAAGCGGTTCTTGGCGAATAGTTGTTGTTTGAGCTTTCTAATCTGATAGGTGAATAACAAATATTTGTTGAGTCTCGCTATCTTTTCCTCTACTGATTCCAAACGTTCTACGCTACTCTCCATGGCTCCAGTGCTCATTACCGTGTATGAGCACTGGAGCCCTGGAGAGTAGTGTAGAACACGGCGATACAAGGACGGTTTTCCAGAAGTCAGATCCATTAGGAATCTACACGATTTGGAATAGTATGTGGTTCAGCCGTGTGGACCTACGTTTGTCAAACAAAATTTGATTCACTTACTATGGGTGTGGTGGCTTGCGGGGTTAATCGTTGTGCACACTCACTAAGGGCGTTCGAATCACGAGTTGGACTTGTTTTCCCAGTCCATTACACTTATCCATGCGAGTGACACAGCTGTGTCGTTTGTTACGCAATCTAAGACAATGTATCCGGAAAAAGTGACACAGCTGTGTCGTTTGTCACACATTCCGTCTTGAAGAACATAGTAGTGTGATACATCGTCTTCGACTCGCTTCCGCTAATATTGTAATTAGATAGCACTGTCTCCTTCATTCGGGGGTTCCCCCTCGGGGATTTCCCCTCTAGACATATGGCTAAACACGTGTTTACTAGTTGTTAGTCCACCCGATAACAACCCTAAACAAGGGAGGTAGGGGGATACGTATGACACGAACTTCTCTACATCTCTTTTAAGTAGTTGATCAGTGATCAACGCTTTTTCTAGCTTTTCAGGTGATTCAATAGCGTTGAACCCTCCTAACGCGTGAGCGAACTTGCTTATTAAAAGCTCACAGAGAAACACGTTCGCTTTCTCCATTCTTTTTACCTCCAATTCTTCGTAGATCTTGTTGACTTTATCTGAAGCCTTTTTGAGATAAGTGGTGGATTTATCTATCTCACCATCCTCTGAGAGTCTTCTCAGTTCGTCTCGTTTCTTGTCTACATCAGTTTGTGGAGTGTCGTCGGCTTGTGGTATGTTGGTTTGTGACTCGTCGATCACTTCCTGTTCTGCTTCTTGTATGTCTTCAATGAGTTCGTCAATTGTATCAGTATTTTTTGTCTTACGTTTTGGCATGTCCTATACTATACGATGTGTTTCGTTTTTACGGAATAACTATTTCGTACGAGTACGGGTGTCTTAGAAATATCTCCAATCTTGCGTACTCGTTGTCTTTCAACTGTTTTATTATTTTTTGAATCTCCACTTTATCAACTCCGTTGAGATAATCGTCTACAATAATTTTCATATCGTTTCTGTTAGGGTTGTAGAATGTTACTAACTTTGAGATGTTTTCGCGGTATGGTTTACTAATTGAGGTTAGTTGTTGTGTTATGACTATTGTGGATAGGTTGTAGTGTCTAGCGCTAAAGGCTAGTTTAACTAGTTCGCTTGTTCTGTTTTTAACATCCTGCCCACTAGCACAATCGTCTAATATTATTAGTGAGTTGGTGCCTTTATAAATGCAGTCACGTATTTAAGAATTACGTCGACCTTGTCCTGCTCACACTGAATAGCTATGAAGTTTGGGTCTCTCAAGTATTTCCACTCTGTGTACGTTTTGTTCCATTCAAATGTTGGACATATAAGAATGATAAAATCGAAGTGATTCGTGTAGTCTTTCTCTATCATATCCAAGAGGTAGTGCGTTTTACCGCAGGCTGTCATACCAACAATTAGCATGTTGAAAGGTGTTTTCATATAGAATACTATATGTTTAGTACTGTATTGATTGTAGATCATTGTTGATGAGGTTTACAAGACCGTCGGATAGCACGAATATTCTACACATGACGTTCGCTGTTGTGGCTTTTTTAGTGATTTCCATCAGTATTCCTGACTGGGTGTTCACGATCTTCTTTCCAGTTGCAACCTTATCGTTGTCTTCGATAGACCTAAGGTCAACGACCAAAGCGAAACCGTCTTTGTAAAACTTTTGGACAGTCATATGATCGTAGTCTAGTTGTCCGAATAGTCTTTTCGCTTCTCCCCATAGTCTTGATTTTGGTATTCCTTGACTGTATACCATATTTGGTACGCCTTCTATGGTGAGTTTGACTGACTCTATGTTTGGGTAGACGAAGTCTTCACTATCAGTTCTTGTTTTATTTGTGAAGAGTAGAACGACAGCTTTCATAGATTTTCTCGGCAGGTTAATATTCTCGTTTACGAGTGTGGTTCCTTTGTCCCACTCCACAGTCTTCATTAGTGTGACGTGTTCGTATGATAGAGACCTACCGGATGCGTATAGAGACGATACTTCGTCAGCAATCTCTTGACTCTCGATAGTTTCGTACTCTAATTCGAGGTTCTCTAACGTATAGCCAGCCACAGCTGATCCAGATTGAGCCACCATAATATCAGATGCTTTGGGGAGTGTGATTATGTACCTGAAATTGTTGTTCATGTTGTATGGTGCATATAGACCATGATCTTCTAGAATCTTGTCGATTTGAATCTTTTGTTTAGTGTCATGGACGGAGAACATCAGACCATCACTAACTTTTTCTGTGTCTCCACTGGCTGCACCACTGTCGTCCTTCGAGATTAACTTTCGAAGGTTCTCGTTTGCTATACCATATTCGACCATCTGGTCTCGCTCACTGCTAGATTTCCAGAGGTCTTTATACGTACCGATTACGCTCTCACCACTGTTGTCGTACACAGTCTCACCTGCTAGTTTTACCACCAGTCTCTCGAGTAGTAGTCTCGAGAGGTTGTTAAGAAACCATGATTTCGCGTTCGAACTCTTAAAGTCGAATAGAAGGTGGAGACTAGAGGGTACCAAACAAGTGTTACCCTTTGTTTTGGGGATGTCGATGTACAACTCTTCCCCTGGATTGGCTTTGTTGGGGTTTAGCGTTACAACGTGACGGGTTCTTGTGCCTTTGATAGAAGATATTCCGCGACGTCTATATCCAGGAAGCAACTCTCTCTCATTAGTGTTCATACTATACTATAACACATGTTTTATTTCCTCTATTTGTACTGATCGTAGACGAACCAAGCTAGTGCTATCGCTAGGATCCATAAGTTAGATGCTAACCAAGATATACCTGCAGCTCCCCACTTCAACGCAGTCGCCACCACGTTTAGCAGTCCAGCTAGTAGAGGACCAGCCTTTGTGGCTAGATTAGTTATAGCTTTTCCTAATTTCCCAAGTGCTTGACCACCTTTGAAGACAACACTTCTAGCGGATATTATGATTGTAGTGATAAAAGAGGCTATGGTTATTCCTAAAGCCGAGGCGCCCAACCAATTTTCCTTAAACCACTCCTTTATTTTTTGTAACCGAGTGATGTCCTCTTCCTGTTGTTCTCTAACCTTCTCACGTTCCAATTGTCCTAAGGTTTTGTCCTTAGCTCTCTTGAGACTTATTAATCGTTTGATCAACTCGGACTCCTCTGTGGAATTGGCCTCTACTGTGTTAAGAAGGTCTCTAGTCTCATTAATAGCGTCCTGAAAATAGTCGGCTTGTGTTTCTAGAAATATTGGTCTAGTGTTTGGATCGATTGTATCACTTGGATTTAGGACACCTCGTAGGTCACGATTCTCTTCTTCTGTTAACCCAAATACGTTTTCGTAGTTCACTTCTGTTTCAATTACTGGGAAGTCTTCACTCGAAACTGTGGTGTCTTCGTTTTCTGTAACGTTAGTTGTGGTGTTTCCTGTAACGTTAGTTGAGGTGCCAGGGATTTGTTCAACTAACTGCTTGAACTGCTCAATCGCACTTTTACTTCTACTGTCTTTACTGTAGATCAAACCATTTTTTCCAGGTTTTAGAATTAATTTAGGTTTCAAATACTCACCGTCTTCGTTTATCGGTTTGAAAAGAATAGAACCTGAGGTTGTCACGTATGACCTATTAACTACATTCCTTGACATATCATCATTACTGAGTCTTTTGTTATACAATTTACGTATTTTTCTATCTATTAGATTGGTTCTTTTTATACCATTTACTATTAACTTTTTATTGTCTTCTTTTAGATCTTTCAGTCTTCTTTCAATTTCGTTCTCCTCTTCAAAAGCCAAATTAAAACTCTCGTCGTGGACGTCACCATATGTCACCGGTTCATCAAACACTACTGCTGGGGCATTAGTGGTGGTTCCTTTACTAGTTATTAACACTGTTCCGTCGTCATTGTCTACGAACGACGTCTCCGCATGTCTGATTCTGTCTTGCACTCTGCGATCTATAACTCTAGTCTCTATCTCTTGTTTCACCCTGGTGATTCTGCTATGTATGTCACTAAGATCTTGTGTTATCCCATATTCCTCGACTACACCATTGAGTCGGTTGAGTTCGCTTTTTAACTGTTCGTCCGTATACTTCTCAAAATCGTTACGATCTTGCATTTCGATTTCATCGAATCCTCCTTCAGCCATTATATACTACTCAATGTTTTGAATATCAATCTCTGGTATCCATGAGTTGTGTTTACTATCGTAACCAAGCCACTTAACTAAAACCATCTTTTTACCCTTGACCTTCTTTCTCTTCACTATCTTCTCAACTTTATATACATCGTCTTTTTTATCAACAGCTGACAACTCTTCCTCATAAAACTTACCGATGATGAGTTCCCCCTCGTGGTCCTCTATCTCGTACACGGTAGGGTCACCACGTATGACCTTTGACACTTTAAATAGCTCCTCGGTGAAGTTAGCCTCGTACCCCTTCGCGAATATGCTTTTGTACTTTGATATCCTGACAGTCTCACCTACTTTGAATTTTGGTAGTGGGTAGTCACCGAAATGGTGTCCAAACAATGTCGTCCATACTTCGTTTTCGTTTTTCTTACTAACGTCTTTAGGTTTCATTAGAATAGTACTGTGTTTGGTATTGTTGTAATTCTCAACGAGCTGGTCTAAAATGTCTATCCACTTGTACGTTCCTTTACTGTAGAAGTACTTCCACATAGACGTCTTGAGTGTTCTGTTAAATCGTTCCACGACTGCTGCCTTTTTATCAGAGTTCGTGCTGAAGTACTTCACGTTGTGTTTATCCAACAGATCCTTCACACCAACGTTGTAGAATTCCTTACCGTCGTCAAACTGAACCAGCTTTGGATACTCACCAAATCTAACCTTAGCCTTCTCCAGTAACTTTGCGACAGCCTTAGTCATGTTTTCTGTGTCTTTCCTGTAGACAGGTATGGTAAAGGCATACCTACTAAGGATCTCAGTGGCTGTTAGTATCCAGTAGTACCCATTGTTCTTGTGCTTGTACTTACCCATATCGACCAAGTCCATCTGTATCTGCTCACCCAGATAGTCAACAAACGTTTGTCTAAACTTGTGTTTCTTAACAACTGGTTTGTACCTGGTGTATGTGTCTTGAGATTTTAACCAGTCCTTTATCTTTGTCCTACTAACGTTTAGTCCATCTTCTTGTGCCTTTTGGTATAGCCTCTCAGCGGACTGGTAACCAGTTGACGGATTATAGTAAATACCTCTTAGTTCTTGCTCTATGTCCATATACACTACGTGATGTGTAAATCTAGCAGCACCTCGCCAACGCTAATACTGTTGTCATCCTGATCTGTTATCTTGAACTCTAGTTGGTTGATGACTCCTTTGTTTATTAGGATTTTCGACCCAACGCCAAAATGTTGTACAGAGCTCTTTAATGTCTGTGTGCTAGTTATTGGCAGTACTGCGATACAATCGCTTTTGCTACCATTAACTATGTTCTTGGATCTGTCCACAATATTAGATGTTACTTGTATGTATTTCAGTCCTATGTTAACGTTCACAACGTTGGGACTGGTTTTTGTGGTGGCTATTGTAGTGTTTTCGTCAAACCCTAAAAGTTGTCCAAATTTAAACAGTTCTATTTGTTGATCAGTTGTTATCGTACACGTCAAGTCGTATGTGTTAGCCACTAGCTTCACGTCTCCTAACTCTTTCAAGTCGTCGGCGATCATTTTAAAGGTGTGGTACCCAGGACTAAAAACGTGGTCACTACTGTTGTAAGTTATCTTGTTGTTAGCTGTGGTTACGTTAACGTAATCCCAAAAGATGGTTGCCTTCTTCACTAGTAAGTAAGGGTCTAAGTTAGTTGCTAGAATTGACTCTGGTAGGTCTACAGTTTTCGTTGAACCACTAATCGATACTACCACTCTCATATAACGTACGGTATGTTATGATGGATGAGTTTAGGAGAGAGTATCCTTATGCTGACAAGAATAGGTTTTTTCTTGACGTTGACGACAACATGCGTAGACATATATTCTTCGTAACGAAAACTAACAGTGGTGACATTAGTATAGACTCAAATAGGTTTAAGAGTAACTCTGAGTACACTAAGTATCTAACGATAAACAAACCAGTAGACATTGATGTATTGATCAGACGCTACTATGGGGATAACTATGACAAAGCGACTAAGAATTCGAGAGACGCTATCAAGAAGGCCAAGTCGGACTTCATAAAAAAGTATCCCTACGCCACACTGACCAAGTTTTGTTTCGAGCCTATCCAAACACGACAAGGTGACGTGACAAGGGTCGATATCTACTTCATCAACAACGACATATTGTCGACTAATATTACCAACGCTATATTTAAAAATGACAAGAGTATGTGGAAGTGGCTGCACAATAGCAAGTTCCCAATAATATGGCTCTCTGGTGGAACTATCCAACCACTATCAAAAGGTCGCAAGAACCACTGGGGACTTTGGGATGGCTATCCAACGGAAAACGTGTTGAACTATCCAGTGAATAACTTTAGAATCTTCGTTAATCAGAAGAGCTACTTTCTCTCAAAGCTACCAATCTTACAAATCGTCACGTCAAAGACAAAGTCAAAGTGGGACGACAACGAGAGCTACTATAGGGTTGTGTTTGCAACGTATTGTGCAAGTTTCTGTTGCGGAGTGTCGTTGCAACACTTGTCACCCTCACAAGAAGTCCACCCTGTTATCACAAGTGTGATGAGGTTCCATCTGTACTTTACTGTTAGAAGACTTCTAAGAAGGATGGAAGGTGGTGAGAGTATGGGATCGATAAGTAGAGAGTTCGATGCTGGAGAATTGTACGGTAAGACAGACAAGATCCCTAGAAAACATTACTACCAGGGTAAGGTACTTGCTGATGGTACGACGGGTGAGGAGAGAGTCTTCACAATTAACGACGCTAAGAACGACTACAAACGATACATTCCTCTAGTGTCAAATGGTTTTACCAATATTGGGCGACAATACCTAAATCAGTCTATAGAAGCCTTTGTTTACTCCACACTTGGTGCACAAGCTAGGACACGTGTGTCAGTAGTTGGTGGTTCCGCAGGTAGTCTAGAGACTCAACAAGAGTTTCGCAAGTTGGTGGAAGACAGCGTTATAAACTATGACGTGTCAACATGGATTCTAAACATGAATAAGTCGATTAGAGACACTAACGTTGTCCAAAATCTTGCACTATCACCATCTACATGGTTAATGCCAAGTAACGTGGTAATCCTCAAGAGCAAAATCGCTGGGTACAACAACCTGCTAAAGACTGCTTCACAGAGTATGAAGTTTGGAGTGAATAGTGGGCTAAACTACGCACCAACGATGGAGGCAAAGAAAGTTCACCAAGAAGGTGGAGAGCACCTGGAGACACTTGACAAACAACCAAAGGTGACGAATCGTCTGGCGACACCAAACGTGGCGCACCAGGAAGGTGGAGAGCACCTGGAGACACTTGATAAGCCACCAAAGGTGGCACATCGCATGGCAACACCAAATGTGACACACCAAGAATATCGTCTGGAGGTGACACGAGATAGCAACGCTACAGAGTTGTGGCTAGTTCTAGGGGCTTCTGCTGTGTCTGGCTATTTAGTGAGCAAATATGTGTTATAGCATAATGAGTCTAAGTTACGGATTTGAGGACAGAGACTACGAGAGCGACAAAATATTAAGAAGAGCGAAGAGACATCTAGACAATGACCCTAAACTAAGCGTGAGCGGTGGGAGGATGTCTGGAGATATAGATATGGCGCTCAGGGCACTCAAAAACATAGCAGATCCAGTCGATGATTTGGACGCTATCAGTAAAAAAGTGTTGGAGTCAGTGTACTTATCACAATACTTTAAAGTGCAGTCCTATAACGTTCTACTCGATTTTAACACCACAAAGCACACCGCGAACACGGACATGACGCAGTTTTACCACAGTGGGACAAATAAAGTGAAAGCCATTGGAAACACACTAGTGCAAAGTGTTCAATCCTATGGTCCTATTATTGGTACTGACAGTGGTCATAGCTTCCTATCCCCTACAATAACTCAATATCAACTAGAGGTTGGAATGCACTTTAACTGTCCACGTATGCAGAACTGTGACATATCCGTTTTCGTGGTGTTGAGGTTAGCCAAGAGGGTGTCTACAGCAGATTGGGAGGCGATTATCTCAAACGATGATGGTTCTTGGGACAAGTTCATCGGATATAAAGGTGGTACAACTGATAAGTTGTCGTTTGGTGGTGGCCTCCCAGCAAAGGAGTACACGTGTGCAATACCAAATAATATCGACACCACTAAGAGACACATGATATCAATACATTGGCAGATGGGTAACTCGCATGTTAGAGTCAACAACACAAGGTCGACAGACTCAGACTTCACAGCTAACTATAACGAGATAGGGTATCCCTATGGAACAATATTTGCAATACATCGACCAAAATCGTTGCTCGCACCCTACGCGTACCCATCTCTGATAGAGTTCTACGGTATGAAGATAGTCTCTGGCTACATGACGAACCGAGACATAATATTAGTTGGTAGAGATATGATGAAGGAATATGGGGTAAGTTAATGAGGAAGAAGTCAGTTGTTGTTTTCAATCACATATCAAAGGATATGTCAGAGGAAGAGGTGCTAGAGCTCAAACGTTTGTACGCGTACTACCACAAACTAGAAGCCTGTTACAAATGGAAATACAAGAGGTTGAAGAAAGTTAAACTATCGTTAAACATGACTAGCGTAGGGTTAACGACAGTAGGGATTATAGCTGGATCGATAACCGTTAACCCTCTAATCATTGCTTGTATTAGTGGTCCTGGTGTGATCATCCAAGGCTACTTGGCTAAATCCAATCTGACGAATAGAGTGGAGCATTGTAAGTTCGCACACACTAGCTATAAAAAGATACTGACACAACTAAGATCGTATCTTAGAGGTCTTCCTTACAACGAGTCAATGTTTCTCTCAGACGTTAAAGTGTTGGACGATATTGTGACTGACTTATGTCCACCAATCAATGGAATGGTGAAAAGGTACAACAAAATATATGACGAGACCAACGTTCCAAGATAGGGTAAGACACAGGGGGTGACTCACCCCACACGGCCACACACGGTCGGTCTACATGTCAGAACCAGGAGTGTGTTCCACATGAAAGATGACAAAAACTCAGGTCCTACTTTAGGACCTGAGTTTTCAAGTGTCAAAACAGACTAGTCTGACCAACACCCTAAAATGGGACCTTGGTCAGAGTCACTTATAATATTACACACGGTATATTATATATGACGAGCCTTGTCAGAAATTTCAGTTTTGAGAACAACTCAGTCACGACTATTAAAGATGGAGACAATGTTTGGTTCTACGGAAAAGAAGTCGCTAAGGCACTAGGGTATAAAAACGCGAGTTGGGCTATCAGTGCACACGTTGACGATATATATAAGGTCAAACGAGAGGTGTTTGAAGGGGTGCGCGAACCACGCACCCCTTTAAACTTGCAACCAAACACGATACTCATATAGGAGCCAGGAGTTTACTCTCTAGTCTTCTCATCGAAACTCGAGTCAGCCAAGAAGTTTCAAAACTGGGTGTTCTCAGAAGTCCTACCGTCTATTAGAAAGACAGGTGTTTACACGCAACATAACCAACTATCAATCATGAATGAGACAGATTTACACTACGACATTGTGAAGTACATTAGAGAGTACCACCCAACAATAGTCATCCCAGGGTTGGGTGAGTACCAAGACACATCTACTAAAAGAATAGACGGATGGAAGAAAGGTTACAGTGGTGGGCAACCAGACTTGATAGTTCCGCAACTACACAAGAGATATAATGGTTTTGCTATAGAGTTCAAAACACCGAAAGGTAATGGGGTTATTAGGAATAATCAGTTGAGGGTATTAAGGAGACTAAGATCACAAGGGTACAACACGTTACTATCCTCAGACCAACATGAGATAATACATTTCATAGAAACATATATGACAGACTCCAGAGTTCTGTGTGAGTACTGCAATAGGAGATTTAAGAGCGAAACCACACTGTCTAATCACCAAAGATACTTTCACCAAATACTATATCTATGAGATAATCTGTGAGATGACTGTGAGGTCATCTGTAACAAGACACCACATATAGTATAGATGACTGACAGTGAGTCCGTACCTATTATAACGTCGACAACAAGGACCAAAGACCCTAAGAGAGTAGAGGCAGGCAAACGCTTGGCTGCCATATCTAAAGCAGCTAAAGAGAGGAAGATGAGAGAGAGAGTGATAAGTGAGGACGATAGTTTTAACTACGGATACATCATAGGCACTATAGGAGTGATAATAGCCGCTGGTTCACTGTACTACACGATTAGTCAAGACAAACAAGTAGTGACTGAAGAGCCTAATACCGTTGTTATAAAACCACCACGTAAACTCGACAGCTTCGATTAAAACATATCGTATAATATATGGCATCGATAGACAGAAAAGAACTGATGAACGAGCTATACGACGCAGCCCTCGTGACTGCTGGAGCCGTAGCTGTGTCTATGGCATCAAAGAAAGTACTAAAAGAACCGTTAGGCACCCCTGAATCAGTGAAGGGCACCCTCAAGTTAGCGACTGCTGTAGGCGTTTCAACGCTACTCGTTAAGTGGGCGCAGAGCAAGAAATACTTACCTATTGACCCGTTCTCAAAATAACACAGCGTAATATATAATGGCTAGTGCGGTAGCAGGTGGTTTGTTCAACGCCATAGCATTCGCAGGAGCTGGGTTTCTATTCAGCAAGCTAAACCACACCGGCTACGAGACAGAGATAAAGAGACACAACAAAGCATTGGAGAGTCTTTCGAGAGCGAAAGAAAAGTTCTACGAGAACGAGATTCGTCAGAGAGACAAAGTTCAGGAACTAAGACAACAGTTGTCAGATGCTAATGCAGACATAAACGACACGAACCACGCTCTGGATCAACTAAGACAAGTACTGACGATACAGTATGATGGGAAGACATTTAGTAAAGAGCCTGAGTTATCAGACTACTATAAACCCTCTGACGAGATGAGAGAGTACCAAACGATATTCGTCGGAGCTGTCGGGTTACCCGTTGGGTACTTGATGTATAGAGTGATCTAAACGTAACTATACATGTAGCACTATAGTTATGAGTGCTAGAACTTTGAAGGAGATAGCGATGGAAGCAGACGAGAAGCTTAAACATGACGCACTGGAGACAAACACACATAACGTATTGGAGATACTTTTCGAGAACCAGAAGAAACACAACGAAGAGTTGATGGTACTCTGTAAGAACCTTATTATCCAGGTAAACGAGACCAAAGAGTTGAGACTACTATTGTCGGACACTCAAGATCGACTAAGACAGATTACTACGACACAGCACAACGGGAAGACACTTAGTAGAGATTCCAAGTTATCTAACTATTACTCATTCTAGAGCGACACTTAAGTTACCACACTACAGTCTAAAGATATATATAGTATAGTAACTTAGATGGTTGACGAACGTACAATGAGAATGTTCTACGCTGGGTATACATTGGATGAGATTGAGACATCAAAAAAGTGGAGTGGTACTACATTAGGGTACACATTGGATGAGATCAAGAACGGAAGTAGGGACGCGAAACCAAAAAAGTGGAACGACACCACATACTGTTACGAGTGTAGTAACCACAGAACCCAAATCGAAGACGGTGTGTTTAGTTGTGACAAGTGTGGAGAGACTACGTATGGACGCGTGAGAAACTTTGTACCCAACATTTGGATGCACAAGAAATCGGCTCATAGTTATAGTAAGTGGCTAGAGAGAATGTTGACTAGCAAAAGACTAGTTAACGATAGTGACATACCAACAGTGGTCAGTGATTTTATAGAGATAATATGGTCTCTCAAAAGAAACAAACTGATTGTCAAGAACGTATCGAAATATATTTTCTATGTCATAAGAATATGCTCTAGAAAAGGTGTGGAGTTGAGAGGTAGTCTTAACGACCTCAAACCTGGTAAGGTCAAGGCGCGATTCGAGCGCAACCTGTATAACGTAGTATACAAGGATCTAGGTTGGGACGGGAGAGGAGATCCATACTACAACGAGTGGATCAGAAAAGGTCTAGAGAAATAAAACATATAGTATTATATAATGGGAAGACCTAGAATTTACCAAACCAAAGAAGAAGCTTTGAGAGCAGCCAGAGCGCAAACTAAAGAGTGGATGAACACTCACAAATGGGTGTGTGAGACATGTGATAGGCCATACCACGTGACCTCTAAATACAAACACCTAAAGACCAAAAAGCATTTGAGAAATTTGGAAGCGTGATTACGTTGTACTAGTATAGTAAATTGTAAAAAACGACTCTTTTTAACGAAAGGGTCTAAAGAAATAAAATATATCCTATAGTATATAGACATAACATGTCAAGTAGGATGAAAAAAACGACACGTCCTAAAAATGACCTAGAGACAAGTCGACATAACATGTCAAGTAGGATGGAAAAAACGACACGTCCTAAAAACATAATGGATAAACCAATTCCACACGGACTTAAAGAACCTATAATGACACCTACACCTGCACCTACACCTGCACCAAGAAGAAGTTTGAGAGAGCGTATGACTTTATTCAATGAGTCTCTCAAAAAGAAGATGAGTGAATGGAACAAGTGGATCGTAGACCACACGCCAGAACCTATTAAGAAAAATACAACAAGTGTTTTTAATTTGTTCAAAGAAAAGATAGACTCTATATTTAGAGAGACTACACCACAAGAGAGTAGGACCTCAGAGCGACAAGCACACATTGATAGGAACACACTCCCTACAGTCACACAAGGGCGAGTAGCACTCAAAGGGTACACTAGATCGTACAACGTTGAGGTGAGAGACAATAAGGATCCACTATCACAACTCAACGAAACTAGAGTAGCTGTGGTTCTAACTCTGGAGAAAGACCTAATACAACTAAGAGGTATAAAATACAACGAGACACTAAAAGTGACTCTAGAGAAACAATTAGATGGAGATAGAACGACGTTTAAAACCGCGTTCTTCAATAGTGTCACTAAAACAGTAGTTAATAGTAACGGCATACGTGAAACCACAGGACAGTCAAGCGAAGAGATAGTGAGTCGTATAGCTGTATGGCTATCAGAAGGGTCTGGGTGGACTATATACAATATAGACGACCACTATATAAACGTAGTAGTGTACAAACCCCTAAAAGGATCCAGCTATATCGAACTACCGTTGGAATTGAGGAACTCACTGAAGGGTCTAATCAACATAAAGAACAACGACGACAAGTGTTTCATGTGGTGTCACATACAACACAATAACCCAGTACGCAAGCACCCAGAGAGTGTCAAAACATAAGAAAAACACTAACACTGTAGTCTACAAGGGAGTAGACTTCCCAGTATCAGTGAGACACTACAACAAAATAGAAAAACTGAACAAAATAAACATAAACGTGTTCAGGTATGAGGACAAGCAGCCGTACCCCATCTACATCTCTAAGGAGACAAACGAGGACTGTATGGATCTACTGCTAATAACAGAAGGCAAGAAACAACACTACGTGTACATTAAGGACTTCAATAGGTTTATGTACAATCAGTCAAAACATGAGCACAAAAAGAACTTCTGTAGATACTGTCTCCAATGTTTCAGCACAGTAGACATACTAAAGAACCACATAGAGAATTGCATAGTGATTAACGGAAAGCAGGCGATCAAGATGCCAGAAAAAGGAGACAACACTCTAAAGTACAAAAACTTTCACAAACAACTAGAGGTGCCATTCGTAATATACGCTGACTTTGAGGCTATTACGGAGAAAATCGACACAGCAACGCCCTCTAAAGACAAGTCGTACACTAACGCATACCAGAAACACACAGACTGCGGGTACGGGTACAAGGTAGTCTGCTGCTACGACAACAAGCACAGCAAGCCTGTAGAGACGTACCGCGGTAAGGGCGCAGTCAGAAGATTTATGAATAAAATGCTGAAAGAAGTCGAGTACTGTAAAAAGACAAAGAAGGAACACTTCAACAAGGACATGGTCATGACTTCTGCTGACAAGACTAACTTTAAGAAGGCTACCAGATGCCACATCTGTGATAAAGAGTACGTAAGTGAAGACGTAAAAGTTAGAGACCATTGCCACGTCACTGGAAAATACAGAGGCTCGGCACACAACCTGTGCAACAGGAACTACAGACTGACTGACAAGATACCTGTCATCTTTCACAAC
This sequence comes from Chrysogorgia sp. JL179-B06, assembly GCA_035772405.1. NCBI lineage: Eukaryota > Metazoa > Cnidaria > Anthozoa > Scleralcyonacea > Chrysogorgiidae > Chrysogorgia > Chrysogorgia sp. JL179-B06. The sequence continues at coordinate 2,132,891 of JAYKKM010000395.1, read as the reverse complement.
CTAAGAGGTTATGACAGTCACTTCATCATGCAGGAGATTAGTGGGCTAGGGTTGAGCATCAACGTCATACCCAACAATATGGAGAAGTACATGGCTTTCATGTTAGGTAAACATCTAGTGTTTATAGATAGTTTCCAATTCATGAGCTCTAGTCTAGACAGTCTAGTTAGTAACCTACCAAAAGACTGTTTCAAGTACACGTCTGAGGCGTACACTGAAGGGTTAGAGTTAGTGTCACGTAAAGGCGTGTACCCATATGACCATATGGATAGCTTCGCTAGATTTGACGAGACTGAGTTACCTCCTCAAGAAGCGTTCTACAGCGTTCTAAACGATGAGCACGCGTCAGACGCAGACTACAAGCACGCGCAAAACGTATGGAAAAAGTTCAACATTAGGAGCATGGGTGAGTACCACGACCTGTACCTAAAATCTGACGTGCTGCTATTAGCCGACGTGTTCGAAAACTTCAGAGTGACATGCAAACAACACTACCAACTAGACCCATGCCACTATTTCACGTCCCCAGGACTATCGTGGGACGCCGCTTTGAAGATGACTAGGGTTGAGTTAGAGTTGATGACCGACATCGACATGTTCCAGTTTGTCGAAAAAGGGATGCGAGGTGGTGTCTCCTGCATAACGCACAGATATGGGGAAGCCAATAACAAGTACATGAAGGGATATGATAGTAGCAAAACATCGAAATACATAACGTACCTAGACGCAAACAACCTTTATGGTTGGGCTATGAGCCAGTACCTGCCAACTGGAGGGTTTAAGTGGGTCAAAGAATTTGACATCAACAGTCTCAACAAATACAGTGACGACTCAGACAAGGGGCTGATACTTGAGGTTGACCTTAAGTATCCAAAGGGACTGCACGACCTTCACAACGACTACCCCTTAGCCCCTGAGAAGATGAGAGTGAGTAGAGACATGCTGTCACCATATTGTAAGAAGATAGCAGACACATTCGGAGTATCTACAGGTGAGGTGACTAAGCTGGTGCCCAACCTACACGACAAATCGAAGTATGTAGTTCACTACCGAAACCTGCAACTATACATGTCGTTGGGTATGACAGTCAGCAAGGTTCATAGGGTGTTACATTTCGATCAGTCTCCATGGCTGAAGAAATACATCGACTTCAACACAGTCAAGAGAACGGCAGCTAAGAATGACTTTGAGAAGGACTTCTTCAAGCTGATGAACAACTCAGTCTTTGGGAAGACCATGGAAAATCTGAGGAAGAGGGTGTGCGTCAAGCTGATGTTTAACAGTGAGCAACTAGTAAAGTTAGTATCAAAGTCAACGGTCGTGAGTTGGAAAATATTTAACGAAAATCTGGTGGCAATACACAAGATCAAAGAGACTCTAACGCTGAATAGACCAGCTTATGTGGGCATGTGCATACTCGACCTATCGAAGACACTAATGTACGACTTTCACTACAACCATATAAAGAAGAAACATGAGGCTAAGCTACTATTCACAGACACTGATAGTCTAATGTATGAGATCAAGACGAAGGACGTGTACAAGGACATGTTCGATAGTAAAGAACTGTTTGACTTTAGTGGTTATGACAAGACGTCACCATACTTCAACGCCGTGAATAAGAAAGTGATTGGTAAGATGAAAGACGAGACATCAGGAGTCCCAATAGTTGAGTTCGTTGGATTGAGGGCGAAAATGTACAGCTACATTAAGGAAACAGGAGATGGCGGCAAGACCGCAAAAGGGGTGAAGAAAAGTGTCATTAGAAAGAACATAAGACATGACGACTACAAAGACACCCTAACGAGTAGCAAACAAATGTCTCACACAATGAAAACCATTAGAAGTATAAACCACCAATTAGGAAGTTATGAGATTAATAAAATATCATTGAGTTGTTTCGACGACAAGAGATACATTTCAGAAGACGGAATATCTAGCCACGCCTATGGACACTACAAAATAAAAATACCCAAAACAATATGTCATAAAAATTGAATCAACAAAAGATAAATTTTAATTTAAGCAATTTAAACAATTTTCAAATTTAACCAATTTAATAACAACACGTAGGTCTCACACGGCTGAGCCATGGCAGTTACAAATTTAACCACACACAAAGAACACAGGGTACCAACGCATTTATCCAAATCGTGTAGACTCCTAATGGATCTGACTTTTGGAAAATCATATAGATTCATAAAAATAGACCACGCCCTTTTTAAGGCACCCAAGCCACGTCCTTTTTAAGACGTCTCGGCCACGCCCCTTTTCTAAGACGTCTCGGCCACGCCCCTTTTCTAAGACGTCTCGGCCACGCCCCTTTTCTAAGACGTCTCGACCACGCCCTTTTTAAGACGTCTCGACCACGCCCTTTTTAAGGAATTCTTGTAATTAGCTCAAAAATAATTCCAAGAACTTGACCTTGAAACTTGACCTTGAAACAGACCTGACTTTTGGAAAACTGTCCTGGTACCGCCATGCTCTATACTACTATGCAAGGATTGGCGAATCTTAACAGATAAACAACACTATATAATACCCGTTGTTCATACACAACGAAAATATTATATTTATGGTGTAAAACTCTGTGAACGTTATCATACATTACTATTAATACCCTCTCAAACATTAGTGAAATCTATTTTTCATTTGAATGATAATCATTCTGATAATTTTTTTATTGAAATTCAAACCAGTTATTACCCAAGAAATGATGTTTACCACTTTATTTCTATTACTATTAATGATGAGCAAACTACAATTCCTAAAGCGATAGGGTATGGAGGATCTTATCTTTGTAATACATTACATAGACTTAATCGTTGTTTTAGTCATGAATTTACATATTGCTGTATTTATTTATATTTTATAGATCCGTTTTATTTGCAGGCTACTTTTTATTATCTACATAATTTAAATACTTTTGAGAAAATAGTGTATCAACTTGCATGTTGTTTTATTTTCTTTTGCGAAAATCATAACCCTATATCAAAACTTAAAACTAGTAACGATAGGGTTTATACTTTTAATCTCGATAAGATTGTTAAGCTTATGATAACGAAAACCCCACCCAGTATCTGTTGTTATAAAAATTGTCAGAATTACTCTTATTGGTTTAAATTATATTATAAGACAAGTAAACCCTATAAGTTTAAAGTCAGTTTATTTTCAGATATAGTTAAAAATAATAGTATTATACAAAATAATAGACCCATTAGTTTACAATATTACCCACCGCATTTGGATATATTATATAATTATTCTATAAGGCTAAGGATTACATCTAATAATACTACATCATCTACTTTTATTATTAAGAGTATTATAGAATCATATAATATTAACTTTGAAGATCCTGACATTATAATACAGAGTATTGAAAAATTGTATTTAGACTAATTTAAAAAATTCAAAGAATATATTCCACAACCAAAACCACGACGTGTGTTTTTTATCATGGGGATATAAAATGAATTTAAGATGCGAATTTCTAAAATCTAAAATTGTTTGACGTACAAATATTTTGATATAATATTCCTCATTATCAATGTGTTGATATCTAAAAAAACACAGGATTAAAGCAAAAAATGCTATTATTTGTCCAATTTCATGGCGATCCATGCGATTATAGACATCCAAAAGTTCACGTGGAAATTTTAAATGGGCAATAATATTTTTAAATAAATTCTCATGTTCGTCAAGACATTTCCACACACTTTGTTCCATATTTTTATTGATTTTTATTTCAAAACGTGCCAGTTCTTTTACCATGACATTCCACACCTCCATGTTTTCACATTACTGATATTTTTATTTAGAACAATATCATTTTATACATTTCGGTTTTCTTTTTTTTAAATCATGTTTTCTTTTCAAATCCTTATTATTATCCATTATATATCGTTTTTCCATAAGGTCACTCGTAAATTTTCTAGAACGCCATTGCAAATATTGTTTATTTATATATAGTTTCTCAATATAGAGACCCTCTAACTCACGATATTTATCGCGTTGTGTACAAATAATATCTTGATCATAATTCGAATAGATTGTCATTCGTTTTTCTTCATGATGTTCATCGCCTTTTTTTTCACGTTTCATATATATTAACGAACGTTTATAACATCTTTTCTTCAATGGTGGATCGTTCAATACTTCTCGGTCGTCTTCCTCTTCTTCTTCTTCCTCTTCTTCACACACTGGAAATAATGGCTGGGGTGAATTAAGTGGCTGTGGTAGTTGTGGTGGCGAAAGAGGAATAGGAGATAATGTTGGGGAAAGAGCATTTGCTAATTCATCCACAATTTGTAATAATTGTTTTCCTTGTTGAACGGGGACCATTTCATCACACATTCGTATTAAATTCGCAGGAGAAGGAATAGGGATTTGTCCAAAGAAATCAATGGGCATATCGTATATGTAATTATCTAATTCATCTTCGGGCCGTGGCGGTGAGATCGTTTGCGGTGGAATAGGAGATGCATTATACTTTGCTTGCGGTGTTTGAAGAGGTATATTATACTGTTCTTGCGATAGTAGAGGTGGTAGGGGGTTTACTTGCGATAGTAGAGACGGTATCTTTGCTTGCCACGACAACACGTTATACTTCGCTTGCGGTAGTAGAGGTGAATTTACTTGCTGGGGTAGAGACGGTATCTTTGCTTGCCGTGGTGACGCGTTCACTTGCGGGTGTAGAATGTAACTGGGTTGTTCTTGAGCTATCGGTACAGCGAAATTTAATTGCGACTGTGCAATGTTGTCTTTAGTTGTACAATGTTTGACTTTCTTTTTTCCTCTGATTTCTTGACGGCATGATGTTTCACCATCTGAAATATCCAGAGCCTTATTACGATATTCTTGTCGCTCTAGACGACGTTGTTTTAACATTTTAGGAATATCTTTTCCCCTACTTTCAACCCGAGCAATTGATTTTCCACTTTCCAAATTTTTATGAGTCTGCTTCACACGAGCCATAATGATATTGTGACTAAAGAAATTAGGAACAAACGCTTATAAAAAACACGTTAAAAAAAATGGGGTATCCTGATTGGTTGAACTTAATTCCCTAATAAAAAATCGGGGTACTCTCATTGGTTGAATGATAAAATCAATATTATAAGACGATTACTAATACATGTAAATCTTTTTAATCTTTTTTGTTGACTTAATAATGCAAGTACACATTGCTTAAAAATATTTATCGGTAAAAACGGTGTAGGGAAAGATATATAAACACATGTTAGAAGTTATATATTTTTTAGAACACTTTCAAAATGATTGCGGGTACTAAAGAAAATCCTCTGTTGGTAATACTGACCGATTTAGCAAAGTATTTTTCACACATTGAATATCAAGTGGTTGAATGTCGTAAAGTGGATATGTTACCAAACAATGCACGTGCCGATAGAATACTATATAAGATGCTATTGTTATGGGATGAGAAATATATATACACCTACTCATCGGACGATTTTACACATTTGATCGGGCAGTTTGTGCATGTAACAATCGATAAACCTCCGCCCTATCAACCATGAATCAAGCAACATTTATATCTATGAGGAGCTCTCGTAAACGAAATATACAGTTAATAGGTTCCCTACCCGCTGGCGAACCGACATCAACCATCAATCAAGCAAAATTTTTAGATATAATATCTATGGGAGATCTATCTCGTGAACGAAATCTACAGTTAATGGGTTCAAGACCCATACCCAAACCTGCTGGCGAACCGACACAGATGTATGACCTTTTCTTTAAAGATGAAGATAACAATTATTTTAAAATCGAATTCGATTCACCCCAGCACGATAAGATGGGTAAAAGCGTGTATCTTACCAATCATTATATATTCCTTGTAAAAGATTAATCCCTTGTATATATAGACATCTCCAAAAACATTTTATTATTAGACACGATGGCAACAAGTATAGATATAAACGAAATTAAACTTGATAACGTGAAGTTATACAGCTCTGAGTTTTTATATGCCGTGTGCACAGACTCTGATTTTTACGTGGTTGACTTTATGTCCGAAAATAACAATTGGATAAATGACCGCGATAAAATTTGGCTAGATGAACGTCGCGGGATAATACTAAAAGATTTTAATCTTACCTCTGTTCTTAATACCCGAATGGGTGTCCAAGCTGGAATTATTATTGCTGTGATTCATCGACAGGAAAATCAAGAAGATCTCGTGGGCAGGCATATCTTCTTTGTAAACTCGCAGACAATGTGTTGTAACAATCCAGAAGTATTACGTTAAAACATGTATATTAAAAAACCATTTATCATATGATTTGACATGTGTGAATTAATGAACTCTCTCCCAAATACTTATATTATCGCGCAAAATAGTTTAACGGGTATACAAAAATATATACTAAATTGTGTGAAAAGTGTAAAATAAAGTATCAAAAAGCATAAAAATATGTTTAAATAAGTGTAAAAATGTTTAAATATCTAGAAAATAGACGTATTTAAACACGGGAAATATATATTTCACAGGGACTAATCCCTTCAAAATGGCCGCTAATCCCTACAAGTAATTAAGGTTAGAACTCATTAAAACACCGTAGCTACCAAAGTACACAAACAAAATGGCCGCTAATCCCAACAAGTAAATTCATTTTCCCCCTACCCATATTATATATCAAACTGTTTTGACATAGGGGGAGGAATCAGAACAAAACGCTTATTATATATGCGCGTCCTTAAGATTCATTGTTCCTACCCTATTATTAATCAAACTGTTTTGACATAAAGGGAGCGAATAGAACAAGACGCTTATTATATATACGCATCCCTAAGCGTTTAACAACACGTATTGTTTCCTACCCATAATAATTCAATTGTTTTGACATGAAGGGTTTAATGAACGAGCTCTGATTGGATAGATACGGGGGAGGTTTGATTATAGAAACTCTGATTGGTTAAAGCCGCAAACCATTGTAATACCCCGCAACCCGTGATTATAAATATATGCACGTTAGGACATTTCAAACCATAACGAATTCAAGCTGGAGACAACGAGAAAAAGAAAAACACGGAACAGATGGGTGACCACATACGAGATAGCGACACAGACGAAACCAAAAACACGAAATCGAGCAACACAGACTCGATCCCCGAGGAAAAAAAAGAAGAAAATGTAAGATAGCAATGTTTTTACTGTCTGTATACAATCGATATGTATTTATTATGTTTTTTATTTCTCTCTTAGAAAGAAACCAGCAAGTACCTCGAACACTGTGGTTGTGAAAAGTGTTTGCCCGTTGTCCCTCCACCCCCTACCGAAGATACAGTAGAGGAGATACCCGGAGTACTGTTAGTCTCCGATGGGGAGAGCGAGTGGGCATTCCGAGTCCAGCCGGAGTCGGAATACTCGTTCGAAGACTACACGCCGTCGGAAGATGAAGACGATGGCCCTCGCGTGTGGGGGTATGTGGATACTCGGGGTAAGGTGTTTATGTACTTTGAGAGTACAGACACTATGGTGAAAATGAAAAACTAAATATTTATATTTTAATTTGTAGGGGTGACATATCGCGGGGTTTTATACCCCCACAGAAAGCCCTTCACAGACATAACAAATTTATATGTGTAAAAAGTTTTATTGTTTCGTGTGTTTAAATATATATATTCATTCAACTTCTCCATCGTGTGTGTGTTTTTACTATAGCTAACTCTTTCATCATATGCTAACGAACAAACCCTTGCGTAAAATAAGCAATTCATTGAACAAGGGATGACCAGTACTGTCGCTATGGACCTGAGTCAATCTCATTCGAATCGCAAATTCGACTACGGGTTGATCGCGCACCAATGCAGTTTAATAATAAACAGAACATTGGAAGAATTCAGAGTCTTGTACCGAAGCACAACTTACAAGCGAGCAAAACACACACAACTGATAAAATATGAAATAATATCTGCTTATATACTAAACAATTCTCTTAAAATTTATTGAGGTTTTTCCTCCAAATTTATTTAAACACTTTTACACCTCTAATATTTTTATTGGATAATTCATCTAAAATTATTTTGAGGTTTTTTCAAAACTATAACCCTCAAACTTTTTGGAAGAAACATCCAAATAATTTTTATGAGATATATCATCTTAAAATATTTTGAGATCCTTTTTAAATATACAGTAACTAGAGAATATCAGTCATTCGGCCATAAGATGGCGTCGAGGTAAGAGCTCCATGGCGGAAATTTCTATGATTAATTCAAAATGTGTGTTTATTTTTTATTTCAATAAACATTACTACTCTTCAAATAAAAATAGGATAGTTTTTTTACCAAACTGTTTGATTATTTTTATTTCAAAAAACATTACAAGTCTTCAAATAAAAAATATGTCGTTTTTGGATGGCACGTGCACGTAAGTATACATCACATCGGGTGAGGTATGATGGTTATGTATAATAGAATTTTTTGTATTTTTTTTCAAAAACGAGGTGTGTGTATCAGTATATATATCACAGTGTGAATGATGATTTGTCTAAGTGCTGGCACGGATGCTATATGGGGTTGAAAGCAGTGATGGACAAGGAACAGGATATTTTAGTCGTAGAATTTCGTGTTCCGAATAATTGATAATCAGTGGGGGAAGTTAGCCAAGAAACCAAACATGTTTAAAGTGTAAACACTTTAGACATGTTTGGTTTCTGGGCAAAATTTTCCGCACTGATCATCAGTTGTTTGAAACACTAAATTCTACGACTTAAACATTCTGTTCCTGGTTCATCACTGCTTTCAACCCCGTATAGCAAATGACGTCAGTACTTGCTTAACACTATTCACCTTGAATGACCTTCAATCTCTCTGGTCGTTCAACTCAGGATTATCAAAAAACTGGTCGTACAACAACACGACCTAAGTGATATATATACTCTTGACCGCGACCACTTTTTGACTAATTTTATACAAAAACCTCTTGTATACGACCAGGTGCATATCCCCCCTGATTTGATGGCTGGTCGTTCTTTACAGGGTGACCACACCTCAAAAAGCAGTAACCCCCCTGGAAATACGGGATTGTGCTGTGCTCTGATTGGTCCATTCAAATCATTCTTGATTCTGATTGGCTTAGAGCTCGGTTCCAATCCCAAACACATTGATATATATATATATATATATATATATTACTACTATGTAAATCTTTTTAATCTTTTTTGTTGACTTAATGCAGTACACATTGCCCCAAAATATTTATCGGATAAAACGTTGCAGGGAAAGATATAAAAACACACGTTAGAAGTCATATTTTTTTTAAAACACTTTCAAAATGATAGCAGGTACTAAAGAAAATCCTCTGTTGGTAATACTGACCGATTTAGCAAAGTATTTTTCACACATTGAATATCAAGTGGTTGAATGTCGTAAAGTGGATATGTTACCAAACAATGCACGTGCCGATAGAATACTATATAAGATACTATTGTTATGGGATGAGAAATATATATATACCTACTCATCGGACGATTTTACACATTTGATCGGACAATTTGTGAATGTACATATCGATGCTCCTCCGCCCCATCAACCATGAATCACGCAACATTTATAGATATAATATCTATGAAGAATCTATCTCGTGAACGAAATCTACAGTTAATTGGTTCAAGACCCATACCCAAACCTGCTGGCGAACCGACACAGATGTATGAACTTTTTTTTAACGATGAATATAACAATTATTTTAAAATCGAATTCGATTCATCCCAACACGATAACATTGGTAAAAGTGTGTATCTTACCAATCAATATATATTCATTGTAAAAGATTAATCCGTTGTATATATATAGACATCTCTATCCAAAAACATTTATTAGACAAGTCTCATCATGGCAACAAGTATAGATATAAACGAAATTAAACTTGATAACGTGAAGTTATACAGCTCTGAATTTTTATATGCCGTGTGCACAGACTCTGATTTTTATGTGGTTGACTTTATGTCCGAAAATAAAAATTGGCTAAATGACCGGGATAAAATTTGGCTAGATGACCGATGCGGGATAATATTAAAAGATTTTAATCTTACCTCTGTTCTTAATACCCGAATGGGTGTCGAAGCTGGAATTATTATTGCTGTGATTCATCGACAGGAAAATCAAAAAGATCTCGTTGGCGGGCACATCTTCTTTGTAAACTCGCACACAATGTGTTGTACCCACGCAGAAGTATTACGTTAAAACATGTATATTAAAACCATTTATCATCTGTTTTGACATGTGTGAATTAATTAACACGCTCTCCTCGATATCGAGCTAAATTGTTTAACGGGTATCTTAAAATATATACTAAATTGTATGAAAAGTGTAAAATAGAGTATCAAAAAGCATAAAAATGTTTTAAATAAATGTAAAAATGCTTAAATATCTAGAAATAGACGTATTTAAACATATACCCCTACGGAAATATATATTTCACAGGGACTAATCCCTCCAAAATGGCCGCTAATCCCTACGTGTAATTAATACATCAACTGCATAGACAGGTTAGAACTCATTAAAAAACGTATCTCCAAAGTCCACAAACAAAATGGCCGCTAATCCCCAACATGTATAATACATCAAGTTTTGACATCGTAGACCCTATTGCTAATAATAATCCAGCGTCTTTAATCCCAGCAACACAAATTCATTGTCCCTACCCATATTATTAATCAACCTTTTGACATAAGGGGAGGAATTAGAACAAGACGCTTATTATATATACGCATCCCTAAGCGTTTAACAACACGTATTGTTCCTACTCATAATAATTCACTTGTTTTGACATAAAAGCTTTAATGAACGAGCTCTGATTGGTTAGATACGGGGGAGGGTTTGATTATAGAAACTCTGATTGGTCAAACCGCTAAACCATTGTAATAGCCCGCAGACCGTGATTATAAAATAACCACGTTAGGACATCTCAAACCACAACGAATTCAAGCTGGAGATAACAAGTAAAAGAAAAAACACGCAAAAGATGTCCGAACAAAATAAGAACACGGAACCCAGCACAGAACCCCAGGAAAAGAAAGAAGAAAATGTAAGATAGCGCTAAAATGTTTTTACTGTCTGTATACAATCGACATGTATATGTTTTTTATTTTCCCTTAGAAAGAAACCATCCCTCCACCCCCAGAAGAGAATACTATTGAAAACGTGCCAGGGGTGTTGCTAGTCGCAGAGAACTACGAGAGCGAATGGGCCTTCCGTGCACAAGTTGAGTCGGAGTATGACTTCGACGACTACGAGCCGCCGGAAGAAGACCCATATGATGACGACGTGTGGGGATATGTAGACTCAAGGGTGAGTCCTTCATGTTCTACACAAAAACACAAACACTAGTAAAACAGAAAAATTAAAACTGTTTTATTTTTAATTTTGTAGGGGTCTTGTATTTTAGGGAGCCCTTAAAATGTATAACAAACTTTTTTGTATAAAAATCTTTTTTGTTTTCTTGTGTGTGTGTTAAAAATATAATTCATCCAACTTCTCCATCGTGTGTGTGTTTTTACTATAGCTAACTCTTTCATCATACGCTAACGAACAAACCCTGGCGTAAAATAAGCAATTCATTGAATAAGGGATGACCAGATTGTCGCTATGTACCTGAGCCAATCTCATTCGAATCGCAAATTCGACTACGGGTTGAACGCGCCCAATGCAATTTAATAATAAACAGAACATTGGAAGATGTCAGAGTCTTGTACCGAAGCACAACTTACAAGCGAGCAAAACACACACAACTGATAAAATATGAAAAAACATCTGCTTATATACTCACCTATTCTCTTAAAATTTATTTGAGGTTTTTCCTCCAAATTTATTAAAACAGTTTTACACCCCAACCTCTACTATTTTTTATTTTGGATATTTCATCTCAAATTATTTTGAGGTTTTTTCAAAAGTCTATCCCCTCTCTCTCAAAACTTTTTTGGGAAGCAACACCCGAAATAATTTTTATGAGATATATCCTCTTATAATATTTTGAGATCCTTTTTAAAAATACCGTCACTAAGGAATATCAGTCATTCGGCCATAAGATGGCGTCGAGGTAAGAGCTCCATGGTGGAAATTTCTATGATTAATTCAGTCAAAATGTTTATTTTTATTTCAATAAACATTACTACTCTTCAAAATAAAAATAGCAGTTATTCCAGAACTGTTTATTTTTATTTCAAACACCATTACAAGTCTTCAAATAAAAAATATGGCGTTTTTTTGAATGGCACGTGAGTATACATCACATCGGGTGAGGTATGATGGTTATGTATAATAGAATTTTTTGTATTTTTTTTCAAAAACACGGTGTGTGGGGTAGTATATATATCACAGTGTGAATGATGATCTGATCAAGTGTTGTCGCGGATGCTATATGGGGTTGAAAGCAGTGATGGACCAGGAACAGGATGTTTAGTCGTAGAATTTCGTGTTCCGAATAATTGATGATCAGTGTGGAAAGTTTGCACAGAAACCAAACATGTCTAGAGTAAAACATCACCAAATTGGACTCGGTAATCAAGGCCGGTGGTTTTAAACTTTTTCACGCGAACTTGCTTAACCGAGTCCAATTTGGTGATGTTTCACTTTCGACATGTTTGGTTTCTGGGCAAATTTTCCGCACTGATCATCCGTTGTTTGAAACACTAAATTCTACGACTTAAACATCCTGTTCCTGCTTCATCACTGCTTTCAACCCCGTATAGCAAATGACGTCAGTACTTGCTTAACACTATTCACCTTGAATAACCTTCAATCTCTGGTCGTTCAACTCAGGGACGACTATAAAACTGGTCGTACAACAACACGAGCAAAGTGATATATATACTCTTGACCGCGACCACTTTTTGACTAATTTTATACAAAAAACCTCTTGTATACGACCAGGTGCATATCCCCCCTGATTTGATGGCTGGTCGTTCTTAACAGGGTGACCACACCTTAAAAATACGACACCCTCCTGGAAATTTTGGACTGGCTGTGCTCTGATTGGTCCATTCAAATCAATTATTGATTCTGATTGGCTTAGAGCTCGGTCCAGTCCCAAACACATTGATTGATATATATATATATATATATATTACTACTCCAGCGGTGAGCAATGTCGCGAGAAAGATATTAATCGACCCTGGGCCTTCATGCCATTTGAAGTTAACACCATATTAGATAAAAGAAATTAACAAGACTTATAACTAGAAATTACTATCAAATTATAACTATTAATATGTGAAATTTTCTCGAAGCACCTCAAACTTCTGTATGATAAACCTAAAGTACTGAGTATATCACCGCTTAGATGTTTCCGGTAGACGTTTGTGTTAAATTTCTTGGGAGTGATGGCCTCAGGTACTTATGTGTAAGGATTATTGTTATATTATTTTGATAAGAGTTTAGGTTTGGTTTAATCTGATTGCTTAATCTGAGTACTAATTAGCTTAGTCTGAAACGGTTTTTATTAATGCTTATCTTGTGTATCAAATATCCACCTTATTCATTAATAGGAACATGCAAAATTACATTCCACAATTTCCTACAAGATGTCATGACAACACTCCATACCCAAGGCCAAGAAACAAAACAAGTTTTCTTGCCTCACTGCACATGGGACAAGTTTGGGGACATCCCAGCTAATTGTGGTGGTCGTTTCATGGGTTTGCTCGATGAACTTGCCTTATTCTTTTCTACAATGAACATGTATTCGTCATCAAAGATGCAAGTTTCAGACACTAAAGAGTACCAAGATTTCCTCCAAATGTACACTGGGAAAACTAAAACTCGTGAAACAGGTGCTGTTATTATAAAATTACAAATTACTAAAATTCTCTAAATACCTGTAATGATTAGGGATGAGCCTTTAATAATTCGCAGAATTGTCAATTAATATTTGAAAAGAACATCTCAATCCATGTTAAAGATACCAAAAAGAAGAAGTTAAAAGATGTGTGCAGAACAAGATGGGTTGAGTGTATCGATCGTTTGGATATTTTTCAGGAGTTGTTTATTGCAATATTTTTTACTTTAAGGGAAATGAGTTTAAATGAAGAAAAAAAATGTAACCCCAGCACATCTTCCCAAGCAACTTCATTTTTAGCTATGATTTCATCTTTTCAGTTTGCTGTTTCTCTTATTATTACCAGACACATTTTTGATCTGACTCTCGCTGTTACACAGTTATTGCAGGCAAACGATATTGATATCTTTAATGGCATTAAACTGATTCGAGCATTGACGAATACTGTTAACACACACCGTAATAAGGTTGACAGTTTTCATGATATCTGGTATGGTGAGGCTGTCAATCTGGCAAAAGAAATTGGAGTTGATGTAGCTCTGCCCAGGAAATATTCTAGAAATTTCCCTGTTAATGATCCTTCCCTGTATTATAAATCTTCACTAACAATTCCTATTTTAGACCACCTGAATTCAGAACTTCAATGCAGATTTGAGGAAAGTAGTTTAAATGTTTTCAATGGTCTAAGTATTATTCCCAGCCAAATGATATCATTGATCAATAAACCTGGAATGATGGACTGGAAGGAAGCATTTAAAAAGTTTGTGGAATTTTATGAGGAAGACCTTCCAAACCCCCTTGCTCTTGATGGTGAGTTGGAGTTGTGGCAGACATTTTGGGTAAGTAATAACATGTCATGTCCTACTAGTGTTGCATCTACCCTTAAAGCCATCAACTTTGATTCCTTTGCAAACATCAAAGTTGCCATCAGGATCCTTGGTACATTACCTGTGACATCTTGTGAGAGCGAACGTTCTTTTTCAACCATGCGTAGGCTGAAAAATTATACCAGGAGTACCATGGTGGAGGAAAGGTTAAATGGGCTTGCTTTGATGGAAATCCATCAAGAGATACAACCTTCTGTTGAGCAGGTCATTGATAAATTTGCTACTGATAGTAGACGACTAGAATTTACTTGAATTTATTGAAATAACTTACTGTAATTTTTATTAAAGACTATGAAGTATGAAGTACTAGAATTTTTGACATTCAAAATTAATTAACATCCTTTAATTTCACAGTATGAACTATGAAACATATAATCTACAATTTAATATTCTAATAAATATTTATACTCTTCTGTCTTCCACAAATTATCTCAAAATTCCCACAATCACCGAAACATTCACAACACAACTAAAATGAAAAACCAAAATATTCATCGTTTGTAGTATCAGACTGTCAGTGCCACTACTTGTAAGAATGTAAAGGTGACTTAAGTGAAACATGAGCTTCTCCCAGTCTTTGGTCTTTACTCAGTACACATAATGGTAAAAATTACCAAAATACCTTCTTGAGGGGGAGTAGGTGTTATGTCAAAACTAGAGTACTAGACTGCTAAGCTGCATAGCTGGGTGATAGTCATGAGAATATAATATAGACTGATGCATTTATCTGCTGAAGTGCATACATAGTCTGAATCTTTTCTCTCAATTTCCCGGTATTCTATACCAGTATTCATGATTATTACATTTTTATATTATAATATCTATTAATTCATATTATTGCATGAAACACTCTTTAAGATAATAATAATTATTGTGATTGGGCCATTAGGATTTAGGATGACCGGGATGGTGTAGGGAGATAAGCTCCTCTATGTCTATGAAATGTCCCATATGGTCTACTCTTTCAATACTATTTCTGAGTTCTGACTACTTAGCTTCTAAGGCGAGTATCTGGCGCCTCAAAACCAGACAGCTCAAGTAGATAAATGTAAAATAGTTTAAGACGACCGGGATGATATAGAGAAATGAGCTCCTCTATGTCCATGAAATGTCCCAAATGGTATACTCTTTCAAGTTTCAATACTACTTCTGGGTTCTGACTTTCTAAGGCGAGTAACTGGCGCCTCAAAACCAGACAGCTTGGCAGCTAAGGGGTTAGAAATGTGGGCTCTTGCCCTCTTGGGCCCTTGGCTGTCCATGTCTATTTCACTGAGCCAGTGATTCATAGGCATGCTGATGAGCTCTGATAGAGTGAAACAGTCCTAAAATCCTGTTTCTAATACTGTGATAAATGACAATATGGAAGTATATAAGTTAAACCATCTTAAAATTTCTCCAACATTTTAGGATTTAAGCCTTAAATCATAAGGTAAGTGTTGGAGAATACGTTGGTGGGCTTTGTCTCCAGACTCCAGTAACAATTTTTTTAAAAGTGCAGAAGCATTTTTTTTAAAAATCGTAAAATGTGGTATAAAAAACGCAAATTAGAACTGTAAGATTTTTCTAAAAAATCATGCCAGAATGCAGGAAATGCTATTTCAGGGAGTCAAATTTCAAAAACTTTCCGGGGGGATGCCCCCGGACCCCCTTAAATGCGCCACTTCCGTGTTTTGCCGTACCCTAAAAAATTCCTGGATCCGCCCCTGTGTGTATGTGTATCATATGTTTTATTAAAAACTTTTATAAAATAATCACTTGTTTCTAGCGTCTTTTCTCCGCGGAAGTAAAAGGCAATATATAACAACAGTAAAAAACTAATCAATTATGAAAGTGTAAAATTTTTTTATTTCAGAAGTTTACATATCCCACATAGATGTGTTAAATATTACTTATAATTGCAAGAATTTGACGTTTAAGAAGTCCTCTATTCTTCGCGCAAAGCAGTGTTCTCCAGTCTTGACATGCATACTTCAATAGTTCAAGACCGTTCACAGTTGGCCTGACGAAATGTTCATGAAAGTCTCGACAATCTTTGCCTCCGACACTTTTTCCAAAGCGCTGTCAAAGTACAACCACATTTTCTGGCCGTCTTCCATCATTAGGCAATCGTGTTGTCTTTGAGACGAATGTTTAATACGACAGCCTTCACAATTTTCCAACACCAAAGTAGAAATGACGATTGAAACAATTTTCCAACACCAAAGTAGAAATGACGATTGAAACTTCTTCTCCATAACATTTTAATAGTAGATGTTCAATCAGCTTTTGACGGCGGTTCAGAAAATTTTCCACATCTCCAATGTCAGTAGGTACGGAGAGTTTAGACAAACCTCTTTGGAAAGCCATAATAAACAACAATGATCGCTCAGTTTCAAAACACGTCTCCTAAAGCAAGTAAGCCAAGTGATAATGGAGTAACGTATAGACGGAAGGCGATACACGTCCAACATTTTTTTTGTTTTCAACCAATCATTCATATTTCACAATTTCTTGTCAACACGCGCGCGCTTTTCTAATACATATTTCGTTTACGTTTTTCCTATTTACATAAAAACCTGTTTAATAACTCGTTTCCAACCAACAAAAACAAATCCGTACTTCATGACGTCTTTACCGGTTAACATGCGCGCACATGGTCTCACGGCCAACCGGTAAGAGCCTCTTGAAAAAATGCTGACTAAGGGTTCTATGCCTGTACCTTACCTACTAATCTCGTTTTTCCATCACCCGATCAACGTAAATAGCTTCATGTCATGATATATCCATGTATACAAGTGAGTAATATTTTTACCTCAACAAGGGAATATTGCCTCCGTCGATGAATCTTCACTAAACTGCAAATAGACTTCAAGGAACTCTCGAAAGCTTTCGCTTCACATGGCGAAATCCTAATATTCAAACTTCTTATATAAATAATCCATCTCTAAAGACAAGTATAAAACACCGCCATTTAGCTTAAAATATGCACCAAGATGGCTAATGTATTCGTATGATTTTTCTCGTACCATGCATACAAGTTGTAATACCTAAACAAGAAAATCTTGTCTCCGTCGATTAGTCTTCGCTAAAATCGCTTTTAAACAACTCTTGTCAGTTCAACTGCAAACAGCCACAAGGAACTCTCGAAAGCTTTCGCTTCACATGGGCGAAATTATAATATTCCATACACCAAAGCGACATTTTTATTCTTTGCGCTTGCTCTGTAGACGCGGTATAGACTTATGATGGACTTATGATGTATGCCGACGACTGTTAAATCTGAAAGCCTGCAAATGCTTACACCTGATTTTCCTTCTGATCCTCGAGTCACACACACAAACAAACATACATAGTAAAGTACAACCTGGGTCGTGACATTGCGGAGATCTGGTTCCCAGTCTCTGCAAAAAGGCAAGTGATATTCCCATTGCCTTGGAATCGTTCCCTCCAGCAGAATGGGTGACAGCTCTGGCGTTTTCCGCGTACACCAGACCTGAGTTTGTTCTTATAGGAGCAATTTTAGTTGTTTCTACGCTGATGTTACTAAATCTAAACTACGAATACGGAAACGGTATAGCGAGCCCTGTATCTATTTACCGTCTGCTTAAGCGATCCAGGGGCTGTGAAAGCTCAAGCATTTGATATTAGTGTTGAAACCCCACTGAAGCATTTGGAACCGCCTGCACAGTGAGTTGTGGTGCACGATTTCACCCGGAAAGGCTTGTTCCAACATCTTCTAGCGCACAAAGGCAGAGCTCTCTTAGCGCATTCGGGGATGAGTTCGTTCTACGAGCTCATTCTGAAAAAAAAACAAGGTTCTGGTGAGCGACAATTGCTTTGTCCCTTATATGATGGTAATGCGGAATGGACCCTGACGAGTGCAACGGGCAGTAGAAAAGCGGAGAAACGGGAAGTCCTCGCAGAAAGTTCGTTGACCCTCAGTGGACAAAATATGGTTTTCTGGACTAAAAAATAATTGAAATACTAGCGATACCTCTGTTATTTATATATTAGTGATGATTGAATATTGTACTTCTCGTTTACTTAAATATAAAATTATTCTTTTGTATTAAATCTTGCATTTTCAAAGAGCGCAACACGCTCCTTCGGGGTCTTGCAATGTCAAAACACTTTGAAAAGTGATCTATTACAATACACACACCAGGAAAAATGTAATCTATTTGCTTGATACAATAAAAGTTCAATTGGTATATTGAAGGATTTTGGGGCATGAAAAAAGGTAATATACCAGGTTTATCACTGGTATATAATATGCTTTTATGAACTAATCAACATCGTTTTTTCTTCATCGTTCTTTTCTTCTAAACATTCAAAACATTACACACCTTCAAATCTTTTCTACTTCATATTTACACCACAATTGTGGTTTTTCAAGGCGTTAAGTATTTTACAGTATGATGGCATATAACTTTCGCCGTCTGCGAATGGCGGCTTCATCCGGAAAGGCGGTTTGTCGCGCTGGCGTCAATTTCAAACCAGTGACAAACGTCTTCGCCATCACAATTCCTAATCCTAACCTAAACCCTTCGACCGCCAGCCAATAATTCCTCTCAATCCCCAATTTCCTTTGTTACCACGGCAACTAAAAAGACCGTTGATGAATTAATATAAACAAATAAACCCGATCCAACATCAGGACTCGCTTGCATAAACGCCGGTCGATATTAGCACCGGGATTATATTATTTGCGCAGTGCATACTCGCAAGAGGCCTGAAACTAAGCACGCGGCCTGCGATTCCAAGCGGGAGGAACATGAGGAATTTATGACCCCGTGCAACTGCCAGAATGCTTTGCCAGCATCTAAGGTAATTAGTAGCGAATACCAATCATCACGGTAGTTGTAAATAAATTCGTGGAAAGGCGTCATCATGAAATTATTCAAGTGGTCTATTAGCGTATCAGTATTGTGTAGGACAAACTGAGTAGGAGAAACGTTGAATATTTTAATAGAATGTGCAGTGCATGTATGTTTCGCAGCTACGTTGCCTGAGCTGATTCAAATAATCTCTTTATTCAATATAATTTTGTACTAAAAGCCTGACAGTACAGCGAAAATTATTATGCACTTTGATATTTTTTTTTTTAATTATTTTTTATTATTTTTTATATTATTATTTTTAGATATTTTTCGCGCAGTGAAATCATCAGCAATTCAGCGTCCAATGTTTGTTCGCGCCACAGTCATCGAATAATTGCTCATATAATTAATTGATGTTTTTCTCTTGTCCAATTGATACATGTCCAAACATACTTGCCGTTCTCTAACAACATCGATGAATTTAATTATGAAGAATAAGTGTAGTCCTTACGAAGTCATTTTCTAATTGTATAGGACTATTGTACTTCCCGCAAATGCGTTCGATTCCAAGAAAAGATTTTTACAAGAACTCCGAGGAATTTTTGGATCTGGAATTGTTAATCTTGGTGGAGTGTTGACTGCTACACCTTAGCAGAGTATTATTAATTTCTCAAGGCGGATGTGGTTGGTAAGATAAGATAAGATAACAACTTTATTTCAAGAGGGTAGCACCTTACAAAGATTGATAAACCTGTGGCCCTCACCTGTAGCAGTTGCGCTACTATAAAGCCACTCATAAAATTTAACCCCATTGGATGATGCACGGATATGGCTTGGGCCAATCTTGCAGGTATTTCGAAAGTGTTTGGAGATTCAGCATGTATGAAGACCTGCGAATTTCATTTTAAGGACTGCAGAAATAAGAAGGCTAAAACTCTGGACGCTGATAGTACACATGAGTTTAAATCCCTGTGATAATCTGCTTTACAGTACTACCGCAGTTGCGTACGCTTCCGCCAAGAAAGATGGATAACTTTGTGAAAGATAAAGAGGACAGAAAGGCTTTAGAACAGTGGGTCTCTTGGTGACATATAAGGCGTGGATACATATTCCGTGCTTTCGCACCAAAGGATGCACAGCAGATGAACCAAGCCAAGTTAATCCATGCAGGCTGGGCCCAGAGATCGTTCCAAATTGCCAATGCTTGATGCCTGTCAAGCCGACGTTTGTGACTCGTTGGTATACTACGCAATATCAGCTAACTAAAATTTATGGTGAACTTCTGTTTAAGGGTTAGGGCTATGTTATGAATTCGGTATACTTATGTTCGGCTAATCTAAAAAGGACAATTAATATTCATCAATATATAATTAATAAATATTTAATAATAAATTATTAATAAGTAGATACGGTATCATTTATTGCATGCAATCCACTCTAATGCAAAACAACAAAAAGCTTATTTACATTATTGCCAAATCCATGATGTATTGTTCTGGCTTGAATAAACTGGACATCATTCAGGGACTTTATATGACAAGCATTTAAATGCTATGAAAATTCCAGGACTTGTAACGTATTGTACTGGAATATGACATTTCCCATGACAAGTAGAACCTGGTTAACTTCACCAAATGTTGGTTGTCCGTGAATCAATCCAGTGGTGATGACACATCCTCGCGAATAATGTGTGCCAAACACTTTAACCTAGGTAGTCCTACAATGATGATTGAAAAAAAAAAAAAGTACTTAATATACAACCTCTTTTCGGCACAAAGTAAGTAAGGTCATTTAAAAGTTCTGTATGCCAACGCGGGGAAAAAAGCTATCTTTATATCTGTTAGTACGGCATCTAGACAAAGCTAGGGCTGAATGATTGCGTAAGTTGTAATTGTGACGTTGGTGCATTGAGAAAGAGCAAGGACGTCGCAATAGTGAGTCTCCTCTGACCTCCCTATGTAACTTCACCAAAGCCTTTGCTGTTGCCTTGAAGGTCTTAGCATTGTCCAAAACAATGCGAATGGGTGTACCTCTTCTTGCTGCAAATCTCCTCAGACACCTTCTGAATACTGGGAAATTAGGAGTCCAAATTGGACGAACACAAGTTATAGAATTTTGCTTACAGTTTCAGCCGCCATATTGAATTTCGAAATTCCCGCGTGATTCCCCCGATTCACGCTTAGTTGTAAATAAGGGAAAATTTTTCGTGAATAGTGAGATTGACCACCTTTTTTTAAAATGACCCTGGTCAGCTGGTGAAATGGTTAAATGTCGCACCCCCACGCACCCCCGGGCCTGGAAACATGTGCAAATATTTTAACAAATATTTTTATATCTTTCTTAATAATAATAAATAGGTACCAACGACAACTAGGCCTTCATGCCGTATGAAGTTAACACCATATTAAATAAAATAAATTAGCAAGACTTATAAGTAGAAATTTCTATCAACTTATAATTATTAATATGTGAAATTTTCTCGAAGCACCTCAAACTTCTGTATGATAAAGCTAAAGTACTAAGTATATCACCGCTTAGATGTTTCCGTTTAGACGTTTGTGTTAAATTTCCCAAGAGTGATCCTTGCCTCAGGTACTTAGGTGTAAGGATTAGTATTAGGGTTATATTATTTTGATAAGATTTCTTGTTCTCGTTACTTGCATGATTTCACTATGCTTGCCACTATCAAGGTATTTCCATACGCTCATAATGCATGTCGAAACTGAGGACACACCTTTCGAGAGTTGCGATGAAGGAAATTTTATCGTTTTTGAAGCAGACAAATCCGTTGTTTTATGCCAGAATGAGTTTAAGACTGCGCAACCGGCCCAATATCGACCACAATGCTCGGCAAATCTCACGACTATATGTTTATGAATTATCGCGGAGAGTCGTTCAAAGATTCTTGGTTTGAATCACATTGGTTTGAAACATTCTTGATTTGAAACACATTGGTGATTTGTGTTTAACGGAAGTCTCCATCAAAGTCGGAACCAATCGATTAAGACACGCGATTGTGACCTACATCAAACAATTGATGAATCGAATGACGTAAACGCAAGAAAATCCCTAGCAAGTTTAATGAAACACTCGGTGCGCTATCAAGATGAAGTGTACAATGATTCGACGCACAATACAAACACTGAAGGCCAGAAATCTCATGCGCAAACGACTCACAGCCAATGGTCTCGGTCCTGATGGGATGAAAACAAAAATAGAAAGAAAAATAGAAATTAATTGGTAATGTTCTTGTAATTGAAGGTAGACCTGTATTATTGGCGGAGTCTCTACTTAGTGAAGGGTTTATATAATCGTGGGGAGGTATTCAGGTTTATCCATCGAAACCCACATTATCCTGGCCCACAATACCCCATTGGCCATCCACAGATCACCACGGAGAACTTTGGTCCTATTCAACAATACTTTGGTATGGTGAAGTGCAGCGTTCTACATCCCGTGCTACCGTATCGAACTCAGGGGAAACTCGTGTTTCCGCTGTGCCGTCCTGCTGTCAACACGTCAACAAATCAGAATATCCCAAAGCATTCTGTCCAATTAAGCGGTATGTCGCGAGAAAGATATTAATCGACCCTGGGCCTTCATGCCATATGAAGTTAACACCATATTAGATAAAATAAATTAACGAGACTTAAGTAGAAATTTCTATCTACTTATAATTATCCCCTCGCCCGACGGCGCTGGTGATAATCTTGACGGGGTGGTACAATGTCCGGTCGTTTATTTGAGAGCAAATTACTTCTTGAAAATGTTTGTCGCGGCGTATATATACATGGATCCATCAACCGCGAAAGGCGGACATTGGTTGTCCTGGTTACGATGACAAGGATCTCACAAGGATGAAAATAGGTTATCAAGGATATTTATGGATCTACAAGGATATTTATCTAAGGTCGTGAGCGGGATCATTTTGTGTTATTTTTTACTCGAAAAAACGTCAAATGTACGTGAAATGAGTAATTTGAATAACGAATGGCAGGCTGAAGCTGCATGAGCAGAAGAGAACGAGAGGGGACAGTCGTTATTTAAAAACAAAACCTCAATACTTATTCTGTAACAAAACCAACACAGCAAGAAGGATTGCGACAGAAACAAGTCAAAGCGACTCGAAGACGATATCCAGTGTTATTCTCGTAATTTGTGCTTTATAATACTACAGAATAGTAAGTGTTAGTTCATATTTTAAAATATACAGTATGTTTATTCTGTGCTTGATGAGCCTATATAGTAAACTATAGCTGTGTTTCAGTGTTTATACGACCTGGGCCTGGCCTACAATTTTATAGTATATAAACAAGCATTAATTACTGTAATACTGGTCAGTGTTAATATATACACTGCTGTATAGTGAATAAGGGAGAGATTGGAGTAGAAAGATGATACATGGATTGTCAAGCTCATATCCTCATAAAATGATTCCTGGACAGGAATCGAACCTGTAACTTTATTGCTTCTAACCATTGAGCTACCGAGACTCAGATGGAGAGTGAAGCTGGTTACAATTCAACATAATACATTCGGTTTATATAGGTATACAGTACTGCCTATGTAGCTTGCATTCACTACAACAGTGTATATATTAACACATCCAAGCATTACTGATATAATATAGTGACTGCCGTATAGGCAGTGCCAGTACATATACCAATTGAACTACCTACATCATTGTATTCATTCTCTCTCCATCGGAGTCACAAGATCATCGGCTATGTTGGTGACGCCCGGACAACCCGAAATTGTTTGTCTTATGTGTTGGTATTTTTCTGGTGCGCTGTTGATTCCAAAACTGAGTCGTTTGTAGCGATAGAGTGAATCATCCACGGCAAATGTGGTGATTGGTCTTGAAGCTTCATCTAACTCGATTTGATGGAACCCCATATTCATATCCAGCTTCGAAAAGACTGCGCTTCCATTCATCTCATCCAACACTTCTTCTACAGTGGGAATAGGCAACTTCTCTCAGTATGGCTTCATTCGCTCTTCTCATATCCACACATATTCGAACTTCATCCTGCAGGTTGGGCTTATAGGGACATAAACAGCAGGGCTCAACCCATGTTGTCGGACCTTCTACTTCCTCTATGATATCCAGGTCAAGCAGCTTACCAATAGTGTTCATCACGTTATCTTTGAGGGGATATGCAATCCTTCTTGGCTTCTGAGCTGATGATTTCACAACTAACCAACACCACTGAATACTTTGGGAAACTTATCTGTGATATCATTTCTGTCCTTGCTTACCACTTCGATTCCAGGTGCAACTAGTCGAAGAATGTTGAGCCTTTTTGCAGCTGAACTCGTGATTATATATGCACCGTCCTTCTTCTGTTACAAGGACTGTTTCTTCCGTCTGTTGTTTTAATTCCACACTCTAAAACTGCTTTAAATTTGCCCACTACTGATAAAGTGCTATTGCCATATACTGTAAGTTTTCTGTCATCCGGTTCGAGGTTGACTTGTAATCCACAATATTTTAGCTCCTTGAATTGATTTTCTCCAAGCACTGTGGATTGGGCACCTGCAGAGTCGATCAACATTTTACTTGGAGTATACCTTGTAATGTGGCTCTCTGCCGTCACATATATAAGAAATGCATATGGTTCATCACTATCATAATCCACTTGATTGATATTTCTTTCATCTCTCCTTTGTTTGTTTGACTGCTCACTTTTATCTCGACTCCTCTCGCTGTTTCTTGCTGCTGTGTTGCCATCGATCTTATTTCGACAACATACTGCCCAATGACCTTGCATTCCACACTTGGCAAGAGTCCCCTCTCGAGCTGGACAGTTCTGATCTCTTGCAATGTGCCCTATTTTACCACAGGCATAACATCTGGGTTTCCACTCTTTTCTTTTAATTTTGTTTTTTTATCGCTCCGCTGCCCACCATGTTTACAGTGCTTTCTTCATTTCCAGTAATACTACTCACTTGTTGTCTAGCTGTCTCCCATGCTCTTGCTTTATTAAGCGCGTCGTTGAGCTTAATGTTTGGCACTTCAAATAGTTTTGTTCTTAAGTCATCTGAATCAAATAACAGTGTTTAATCTTCTAGTGCAGGTTTAAGATACTCCAATCGCAAGTTCTGTTAATTGTTTCATCATTTTACTGTTGTTTTTAAATTAATACTTCCATTTTAAATTTTTCTAACTTGTGTAAATATCCGGCAGTCAACCAATTTGAAATAAAGGCGACAATGGCACAAAAATGTAGAGACCAATGACATTCGGTGGAAAGCAGAAAACAAAAAGCAGATAACTAGGGTATTTAAAAAAAAACCAGATGTATTGAATAACACATTTTCCAGTATGCGTTATACCATTTATATGTAAAAACACTATGTGGTTATATTGCTTACATTTAAATTATGAATATTTACAGTACAGTAGGTTATATACATGGCCTCAGGAATAAGTTGTTTAACTAAAATTAGTTAATAGCTGAGTCGCCGCAGAAAGAACAGCAACAGCTCCAGCAAGAACAACGGCAACGACAGTAGCCAGCAAGCGCACATACAGCCACATTAATGCCAATCTTAAAATTCGCATAGTAAAAGTCAACCCTAGTGTATCTTTGGCTGACGAAATAGCACTCAAGAAGGGTCCAGCCATCTACCCTGTTAGACACAACATTGGACAACAATAACACAACATAGGACGCAGCCATTAGGGACTGCACCAAAACCTTTATATCCACTCTAATTACCCATCACAAAGAGCAGATGCATAAAACGGAGCAATGCATCCACAATATTTCCTATGTTCTGCACACCCAGTCACCACAAGATGTCTCCAACACACTCATCAAGGTAGCCTCCTCGTCACACACATCCAAAACATCCAAACTACCTAACCCCACGAAAACTGCACAACCACACTACAAACGTAGGACTGTTGTGGAATGTCCACTTGCATGTCAATCTCCAACCTACGAACAACCTACATAACACCAACTACACCCCAAACCCACTAAACCTCCATAACAACCATCCAACCAAGATGACATTCCCCACAAACACCACCACCAATACAACAGACAACATACTCATTACTTTGCACCTCCAGCACCAAGACACTCTATCCACCAAAGCATACATACCAACACAGGCCTTCAAAACACACTGTACGAAGATCCAATTCCATTAAATCAACAATAACTAACACATTGCATGGCATTTTTTAATACCATATGCTGGTGGGACATTTACCGCAGTGGACCCTTTCCACTGCCCTACCACTGAAGGGAAAAAGGACCTGCTGCCCCAGTGCCCTTTGTGAAGGTGATTTGGGAATTGACCCTTAGAAACTCAGTGAATCTTGCAAAATTGAAGAGAAAATAAGCAAAAGCTATCTCATGCAATCAATTTCAAAGCAATTATATGTCAAGATTTTCTTTTCAATTGGCACTGACTCCCAAAAGGCATGTGTTGCTTTGAGCTATTCCTCAACTTGCAACTTCCAGGTGGCAGCATGATTATTGTAAAGATGCAAAGCTATTGATTCCTGCTGTATGCCCAGATATTGTTAGTTAATTAATAGGTGTGTGTTTAGTGTTAGCAAATGAATAGCTGTAATATCTGAGGTTAACAGATACAGCATATTGTCAAGGGAGTTTATAAGACAAATTTTCCATGATATAGGGAATGAGGAAGTTACTGAGATTCCAAATAATGGAGAGCCTGTTAATAAACGGAGGAAAGTGATTAGGTAAGTAATTCGTTAGGAAATAATTCACCAAATTGGCTTAAAATTTTATATATGTGTTCCTTAGCCGACTTACAACGATGATGGGAAAATCAGGCGAAAACATAAAATTGATCGATGCGAAAAAATATCGGCCATTGTATATTAACCAAAATTGTTTAAATAATTAAATCAAATCATTACATCATACATGGATCGTTAATGTGTGCGACCATCGAAAAGTTGTTCGACAATGTTTTTATTTTGAAAACAAATTATAAATAAAAACAGCACCGATTCCATAAGATAATCTGGTTTTGTCGTGCGAATTCTACGTTTCAAGTTGCTATGTTTTTATTCTGCATTGCCACATTTAATTACATTTGTGCCCTGCTTTTATTTCTAGATTACCATATGTCTTCCAAGAAGGGATTCATATTCTGATAGAACTGAAGGATCAGAGTGTAAGTACAAATGCTATAGAAAAGATCATATCATATGAAATAAGTCACTATGAACGTGAAAAACGGTACTGGCACAACTACTCCATTCGCAGATCAATACATAGCAGCATTTCCGATCTGGCGAAATTGCCTTCATTGTTTGATCTCAATTTCCCTTCCTGATAATTCTCTTCAACCCGGAGCGATTCTTTCGTAATTTACAGCAGACGAGCAGTTTTACAAGAAACATTTTTCATATATTCCTGCAAGGTGGATCATAACTGCCAATTTTCCTCATTTCGATGTCTCATGATGTCACTATCAAGTTGTATTAAACTTTCTATTGAATCATATTATCCGATTTCTAAAGACAGCCAAACCCCAATGATACCAACGCCCAAAAAGATTTGGATGCCCTTTTCTTCTATGTTCAACTGTACCGTTTATCCAAGAGAAGCAAGTACCAATAATATTCAAAATGAGATAATCTAATTATCTCGAGACAGCAGAAATTC
Source organism: Chrysogorgia sp. JL179-B06 (assembly GCA_035772405.1). Lineage (NCBI taxonomy): Eukaryota > Metazoa > Cnidaria > Anthozoa > Scleralcyonacea > Chrysogorgiidae > Chrysogorgia > Chrysogorgia sp. JL179-B06. Next base: position 2,104,747 of record JAYKKM010000395.1, on the reverse strand, counting down.
CTCATCGAAAAAAACCAGGCAAAGCGAATACCAGTTTATCAAAAACAAACGACTATAATAGACTAATATAAACTATAATGTAAACCACTATAAGACTTCACCTATAAATTTCGGTCTGGGAATCAGAAACAAAAACCCTCTAGGAGAGGTGGGGGTTTGTGACCACACACGCAATACAATGAAATGTCTACCGTTCCGCCTGCATACATACAGGGTATAGGATCATTTAACGAGCGCTATTTAATATATCAGATTCTGTCCCATATTATTTATTCCATGTGCGCACGCACGCACACGCTATTGTCTAGAACAACTGAAAGCATTGAAAGAAAGTTTGTCATATTTTCTTTATTATATGGCTACTGCCGAGCTACTTAATGCTACTAGTGATGTTTTGTTAAAACAATGGTGTAAAAGGAGGACAAATTATCTGGTTACACTTTGGCCTACAAACATTCAAAGATAATTGCCAGGTACATCACTACTTGTAAATCCCTGAGCATGGAATTACAAACAGACTCTTTCAAAATTTAACCCATTTATTTATTTCTTACTAATAAAATTAAAGACATGATTATTTTGATCAACACATTCGTCCACGCAGCAGAAAAATAAAAAAGGACACCAATGACAGTCACAAGGACACAAAGAAGGACAGCCGCAAACAATCCGACAACAAGAAATTGCCGATATTATGGATTTATTAGACATTGACATGTTCCAGCCGGAACGCTCTAACAATACTTGCGACAGTATTGTTATACTACTTCATCCTCAAATCCTATAGTATTACTTTTAAGGGATCAAAAGACCAATTAGTGTTACGTGTTTTTCTATTACGTCATCACCGACACCATTTTGCCTTTAAATCCCAAATGGAAGAAATAGAAGCCACAATTAAAAACGCAAAGCAAGTGATGTATGCCGAAATTGAATATCGAATTATCAACATAGATATACCTGATCTAAGACGACAACGGAAATATGCCAGTACTTTGAAAAATAAATCCATAATTCCTCTTCCAAGTACAATACAGGATCACCATAATTTACCCAACATCATGTTTTCAGTGTTTATGGCGTACAGGACCACACTTTGTACGACAGACCGAGAAATTCGTCATACTGCAGAAATGGACCCAAATCTGGAACCTGCCACTGACTCAATTTCAGATGGACCGCAGACGAAATTGGCGATACAGGATGGAGAGTAGGATGGTACACTGGAGAAGTTCAAGGTTCGAGGTTCGGATGTAGAGTCAGACAAAATACGAGTAGTTTACACATCAGAACCGAATTGTGTATATGATGTTGAAGTAACACCTTTTATTGAAGGAAAATTGCGATTGTGGAAGTGGCAAAAAGTGAACCGCATGTTAATTATTGTATTTACAGTAACAATTAAACCGCTATCTGCGCATTCAGAACAATAGTTTAAGTAGTAGTTAAAACATGGGTGGCCGATGTTTATGGGCAGTTACAATGGCGAGCCGTTGTAACTGCCCATAAACATCGACCGCGAATGTGTTAACTAACTTGTACATACTTTGTTTGGTAGTTTTTAACTTTTTCAAACAAATTTTTAACTTTGATAAAACATTGTTTTATTAATCAATCTGATTAATTAATTATTAATTTCTTTTGAATTTTCTTCAGGAATTATTAATCAATTTTACAATGTAGTTTAATGTAGACTACATATATGTGATGCTTGATAGGACAGTTTGACAAAGAATCTTTTTAATTCAAATAATTTGTCACAAAATTTATAGAATTGTAAATCCTCATTCTATATATATACGATCTTTCAAGTCTCAAGTCCCTAAGATAAAGTCTCCATCTCTTGGAAGCAAGTCTGAAGTCATGCCTCAAGTTAGCAAACCACTAGACAAGTAGGGAAATTGCGTGACAATTTAGGGTAATAAGTGGTCAACTTCATGTAATATCACACAAAGTAATATCACATAAGTATATATATATATACAGCAGATCAGCAATGACAAATATGCCATAGACTGTTAGCATCAAATTACACGGAAAAAATTCACAAAATTTTACCCCTTAAGTGCGACTTGAGTTTTCAAGTGCCTCACTAGAGTCACTAGCTCTGAATAAGGTTCATAAGTTCATAGGTTTTCGATAAGGCCTGTATGACAACTGTCACAGTGTAGGCACAAACCACCACAAAAGCTTCACATAATTTGTGGTATACCTCCTAGTTAGATTTCATATGTTTATTATCATGTAATGTAAAGGTTTATACAGACAGAGGTCATATTTATGTATGCATTTAGTGGTAGTTTAATAGTAGTATTGTTTATTGTAAAGGTATCACAAATTTATATAAAATAGATTTCAGGAATCTGTCCCTATTGGCAAGACTGAAGACGGGGCTGGTTCCACGACTAAACATTAGCTATTTAATATTTATAAGTAACGATAAGATTTTTGGGACTTGATATAGGGTTAAAATAAAAGTTGTCTCTGTTATTACAAAACAATTGATATTATCAGATATTGAGGAACCAAAATTAAAGCAGCAAATTATTTCAGACCCCATTATGTGCTCAGTAACAGATGATTACCTCTTTTGAAAATTGGAAATGTGTTTTACCACCATAACCCCTAAGAAAATCTAAACTCCCCCTGAAAAAAACAATAGATAGTAGATCATTTTGAAAAATAAAATATCCTTAATAACCCTTAAAAAAGAGTAAGCGCTTGTGTAATACCCTCTGGAAAAACAGCTTTGCCCATGGAAATACAATGGATAGTATACCATTCTCCCCTTAGGAAAACAAGTACCGAGACGGCGTTTGGATATGTGAGGAAGAACTTGTATAAATTAACCCAACTTTCTTCTCAATTTTCTCCTAAAATACGGATTTGTGCGTTAATATGGATATGTGATGAGACACTCTTCCTCGTGTTTCATATATTACTTCAAAGACACTATATTTCAAACGTTTCCGGAGGAGCATGCTCCTGGAGACCCCTAGAAAACAGATACACTTGAGCCTACTACACTGTCGGGCCCCCAATGATTTTTTACTGGCGCAGGGCATAATCCCCATTTTAAAAAGGAAGTGCGTTGTCTTTATTAACTTGTAAACTTTGTTTACAAGTAAATATTAATTTGGTAGAGATTTTGAAGATACAAGCTATATTAAATCCTTATAGATATTGCAACACATTGGATTGGCCAAGGATTACTGGGCGAACCTACAGACGTTTATGTCGGAACAAATGGTTCCAACATATAAGGATTTGCTTTCTGGGAAAGTGGGAGAGAATGTTGCACCGATGCAACCAGCTTTTAATGCTAACGAGAATGAATTCCTGACTGCAATGGAGGCGCTGTTTAGGAAGGTTGCTAAACATCCAGATGAGGTAATAACTCATCTTGTGACATGTACTTAATGTTGTTATAGTCATTCATGTCCTTTCCGTTAAATAAAAAATAGACTGTCATTTTGCTTTTTGTCACATTCATTTTCACCAATTGGAATGCATAATCCAGTCAATTTTCCTCTTTCAAACAATCAATTCGTTTGTGCAGCTGATTATCATCCACTAGTTATATACATCCAGCTCTATAGATTTCCCTTGTAATTGATTGTTATCTATGGTATGAATTCCCATAATTCCTTTCCATGTTCATATAATTGTTTGCAGGCAAAAAGTTTTTCAAAGCCCAATTAAAAACAAAAGGTTGTTGTTGTCGTGAGTCATTGGGAATTTCCCTGATCAAGGCAGTACCATTTGCTACTCTGGAGATGAGTCCTGGCTTAGTTGGCCATGCAGCCACGATGTTCAAACCACGAATATGTCGTTTGTGTGTGTGTGTGTGTGTGTGTGTGTGTGTGTGGGGGGGGGGGGGCTACTTTCGGAACATTTTAGTGTCACAAATTCTAAAATCTAACGCCATGTGTCCAACAATTATTTAACTTTATTATATGATATAATGAATTAAAATGTCATATATAAATAATTGATAAACGAACATATATTATATCATATCATGACTTGCTATTGTTTGATATAATGTAGATTAACTTTAGCATTATATCATATAATGAATTTCCGCTACAGTCATGATATGATATCATGTAATTCCAACAAAATCATTATTTAAAACCATGAGTGTGTGTGTAATTCCTGATATCATATAATGTTTACGTTACACTATGATTTCAATTTCAGTTCATGAAGAAGATAGAATAAAACAATTTAAAAAACAATTAATATACATAAAAAAACACAAATTAACAGGTGATGAAACAGTATCTTATATAAATATTAATAGCAATGAAGATATTGATATCATAGTTAGAGATTTAGATTCATATAGACAACTAAAATTTATATTTAGAGAAAAAGAAAGAATAAATAGAAAATTTAATCTATATAAAAGTAATAGAGTAGGAATTAGATTATTAAAAAGAAACTATCGGGAAACATTTAAGAAAATAGAAAAAGCACGTAATGAGTGTATTTAAATATCACTATTTTCAAAAATGGATATCATTCTCGAAGAACTTGCAAGAAACAATATTAAATACAAAAGATTGAAACCGTTAATAGAAGAATGTATTACAAATCAAGAGAATATGTTGAAAAACATTATTTTACAAATCAATAGCCAACAAATGGAATTGATTTATAAAGAAATGGAACGTCGTGAAACAGGACATATCATTGCTTTTTAGTCATTGATTCATTATTTTTTTGATGGAAAACATGTTGGGGAAAAAGAAATTGAACTAATCCAAAATTGGACAAGATGAACAATTGCAGACTTTAAAACTTGAAAAAAAATTTTATCAGAAAAAACAATGCCTTTTAATTACATTCCTTATTTTTACAAATTTATTAAAATGTTATTTACTCTAATTTCTAATATCAACAAATCCCCTAATTTAAATTTGAATTGTCTAAAATTAAAATTATAATTATATGTTTGTAAATATTGCATAACATAAGCTTCTACATATATTGGTTCTTCAAACATTCTAAAAAACGGTGTTAATAAAGTAGTATAATCTAATAATTCCATATGAAATTCATCAGGTGTGTCTATAGTTACAGGGAATGAATGAATTATTTGTGTTGTAGGTGTTAGTATATCAAAAACAATTTCACATCTCAAAATTTGAGTATTGAAAATATAATCATTTTACGGGGTTAGCCAAAAAAAGTGGATTGTTGTTTACAATTTTTATATTATTACAATATTTATTATCCGCAAAACTATGTATGATGTGATTAAAGGTGCCGTCCAGTCCGTTCTGCGCATGTGCGACACATTCCAAAGTGTGTTCACATCTGTGTTTACATTTCCTGGGATTATTCGACAAGATGGCGACAGGTGAAAGCGCGGTTAGAAGTTTAGGTGAATCAGGCGAATCTAGTTCTGTTGAAACTGAAAATATCAGTTATCCGACTGACGAGGATCGAAAAGCCAGAAGGAAAAAGTATTATTCGGAAAGAAATGCGTCGAAAGTTTGCCTATACGATCAGATCCATAGATGGCGGCAACTGAAAGATCAAGTAAACGTGAAAACCGACAAAGAAGTTGCGGCTTTACTTATGGACCACTATTTCTCGACAAGACAAACAGTCAGTTCAAGGTATCTTCTAATTCTGCTATTATGAATTTAAAATGTAGTTTATTATGAATCAAATGCAGAGTTATTGAATAGGAATTGTATCTGTTTATTTTAGTGAAGCCGGTACTCAGACCGAAGACGTTCATGTGTTGTCTACATTGACATCAACACAAATCCCTTCACCAAGTAAGTGTTTATCTGATAACTTTACATAACGTTCACCTAAACTGTATGACTGAAATAGCATATCGTTGTTATTTTTCCGCAGTTATAACGTCTACCCCAATATTAAAAGACCGTCCATCGCGTACTAACGCAATTACGCCAAAACGTCGACGTTTGTTGAGCGATGTTTTATCACCTGCAAGGTATTTATTATTCACACACACTTGGTATCATCATTGGTTCAAGGATCAGGTGGATATCCTAAAATGGTATCCTTTATTGTGCGGTAATGAATAGACCTCCAAGATCAAACAGATACAATAAAAATAGAAAAAATAGATATTCATGAAGGGAGAAAGAAACAACTGCTAAGTGCTGATCTTATATACTTGGTGGCTGTGGGTTGGATTATATAACGCTATAAAGGCCTGTTTCAAATGTTGAATTTTTCATGCATGTGCCGAATCTAATGGAAATGAGCTTGAACAAAGGGTTTTGCTAATTTATATTTGGAACATAAACCATAATAACATAGTAGCACCATGATAGAAATATTTTGTTTGTATTTTAATATCTTCTGGATTGTTGAGAATATAGGATAACTAGCATTTTCACCTTATTAAGTACAATGTTTTAATATTTTTTATAGAACTCATGACACTAGCAGTGTAGCAGATGAAACAATGACTGCAAGTGAGTCTGAAGATAGCGAGGTGCATGATTTCAGTTATATACCACCAGAAAGTCCTGAGTAAGTTCCATATTTTTTAGAGTGTAATGGAGGAAAGAATATAAATAGAGTGATCTAAGTGGTCGGAAGGAGTTGTTGTCTGCATACGGCATACTCACTGTGGATATTTTGACCAATATAATGAATAATTTTTGTTCTTCTTTATGCAAATAGGTTGGAAATTGATGACCTTGAGAGAACTTCGATGGAGAGCGAGGTTTATGATACTGATGTTGGTGGGCATGATGATGCATTTGAAGAGGAAACTGGTGATACATGTGATCATGCAGATAATCAGGACCATGAGGTTGAGATAATAATACCAGAGAAAGTTATACAAACAGAATACTGTATAACATCTTCCACCAAAATTATGGATCTTCTTTATCGGATTCATGGTCATGTCTGTAAAAGAAGTGGATGTGACCAACAAGTGCAATTCCAGAAGACCTTCGTTGGAACTTGCCTTGTTGTCAATTGGCGATGTAGTGCCGGGCATTTTGGAGGGAGATGGGCATCTCAACCAACATGTGAAAATATCCGTGCTGGAAATTTGCTGTTGGCCTCAGCAATTGCTCTATCTGGTAACTCCTTTACCAAAATCGGCTTCCTTTTTAAAGTAATGAATTTACAATTCATTTCAAAGAGTCTGTATAACCAATACCAGAGCCTGTACATTGCACCTACTGTACATGAGTATTGGGAAAGAATGAAAAAAGACCTGTGGAGGGAACGTGAGGGTAAAGACATCATTCTCAGCTCTGACGGGCGTAATGATTCTCCTGGCCATTGTGCACAGTATTGCACTTATAGTTTTGCTGATATGGAAACAAAGTCCATTGTTAAATTAAACATTGTTGATGTTCGGGAAGTAGAGGGGAGAAAAAGTCCCAACATGGAGAGGATAGGATTTGAAAGGGGTTTGGATGAAATCCTAAAATCCCAAATGGTAATTAAGGAGATTGTTACTGATGGCCACCTGGAAATTGGTGCACTTATGAGTAAGTGGCACACTTAATACTGTATGATTTAAAAACAAATAAAATAATATATATGGTAACAAACAAAAAGTGAAATGAGACTGTGCAATAAAGAGAAAGACTGATGTATAATGCTCTGTTTGCTATTAATAGGAATGTTAGTCTCATTCCTATTCCTATGGTGCAAATTAAACAACCAGACTCTTTCTTATATTTGTATTTAATTTCTTCTTCATTCAGAAAACTCAGAGAAGTACAAAGACATTGTCCATCAAAGGGATATTTGGCATGGTGGGAAAATTGTTGGGAAAAAAGTGATTACAGTAAGTGCATGCAGGAGACTCAATGTTATATGAAGTAAAAGCTAACCACACTGAAATAATTTTGTGGGATAAATAATCAAGTAGTGTTGAATTTTACCTGTGTCTATCCTTTTATTGTTAGGCTGCCAAAGAAAAAGGAAATGAAGACCTTCTGTTGTGGGCTAGTGCTGTGAGAAACCATTTTTGGTATTGTAGCAGAAATTGTGATGGTAATGTGGACGACTTTAAAGTAAGTGACATTAATTACAGTACGTTAGTAGTTGAGTAATGTATATAATTACTTTTCTTGTTAATGCATGCAAATAATATATACACAGTATATATAATACTATATATTTATATCTACTGGTCTGCTATTAAACAGGATTTGTGGATAGGCATTCTACATCATGTTGTAAACGAACACGAGTGGATATTGGGAGAAGGCAGGGGACAAGGAAAGTGTGGCCATGGTATCCTGTCAGAGGAAGAGCGAACAAAGCCGTGGCTAGCAAAGAGCTCTCCGGCCCAGAATGCACTGCGCCAAATTGTTTTGAAGAAACGATTTTTGAACGAGATACCATACTACACAAATTTCAGGTTATTTTTTTATTATGGACCACCCACAGTGACATTCAGTAAATTAATGCAACAAAAAGTACTTTACAAGAAAGTGGTTGTACTATACTGTAGAGTAATTGATATGTTGTTATATTTTCTGTAGACATACTGGTTTTTTGGAGTCATTCCACAATCACCTTCTGATGTATTGTCCCAAGCGCCATTCCTACTCGTAAGTATTTTTTAAAACTACTACTATAATTGAGAATATATAATTTCAGAATTCAATACGTATTGTACCTGAAATACATGTATATCCTTTTAATATAGATTTGTTGGGTACAAGCTCCGAAACCAGCTTGCAGCAATCGACTTCAATAAACATAGAGGCAGACAACTTGCAACAACAGCTGATGGCAAGCAAAGGTTACTTTATAGAAACTTATTTAAATTACAACTTCAGTGCTGATGCACTCTAAGCTCATCACAATTAATGTCCATACATTTCGTGACATTGTGTTTGCAGGTGTAAAGCACAATACAGCAAAAGAACAAAAAGGTGGCGCCCTGTACATATTTTAAAACCGAAAGAATACCTGTACATCCCCGAGTTGCTGGTAGAAATTTTTGAAAAGCGAAAGTCTACGTCTGGCCCTGTTGACCAGAAGTTGACACTATCAGCTGACGACCCCCGTAACATTGCACCAAGCATTGCAGCAACACCACGACCACCTATGGAACAACTTATACAGAGTCACCAATCAAGATTTGGTCTAGACATGCCATCTTTTTAATACAGGGATATAAAAGTATTGTGCCAAAATAGTGTATATGAGGTATAATGTTTCCAGCATGAAAGGCCCTTCATCAGAGAGTGAAACATAACTTTCTGCCACTTTCTGTTTCACTCTCTGACAAAGGGGCTTCACTCAAAACATTATACCTCCCACACACTGTTTTTGCAGTACACCAACCTTTTATTAAATTATTTACTCTGTTATTCATGCTATGTTCATCACTATACAGTATTCCTATTCATGAATTATGAACAAATGAGGCTAAGCTGTAAAATTGTTGCTTTTGCACATGTCATGATGCTTATACATTGGATATACTGTATTACAAATATTATTATTTGGCAATTTACCCAATAACAAGATGAAAACATAGACAGGAAAATATTAGTATGAATAAGGGAGTGAAACCTTCTAGTAAGACTCAATCAAGACATGTTAAATGATGATTATCATGAAAATCAAACTGCCAGTGCTATCAATCAATTGCATGACCATAAACATAGTGATGTTTGCTGCCAGGAGTCTGACAGTGAGTTAAGGTGGCTCAATAGTCTAAATCATGATAAATTGCATTTTTCCCCATTCAATACACAGCCTAGCTAGTGATGGCCTTGTTTTTTGAAAAGTTTTATACCCTCAAGGAAATACCTAATTTGCATAAAATCTGCAACTTATCATAAAACACAAATTCTCTAGATATACAAATGCTACAAGTATGAAACTGTCCAGTAATCAAGACCACCACTAGAGCTATGCAATGAATTAGAATGAAGCTCAGATCTGCATTACAAACTTTTTATGGGGAAAATATTCAATTTCTCATGATTTAGACTATCGAGTCACCTTAGGAGTACAGAATATCATTGTAGTAGGTCCTGATATTTAATTTTTATGCCCCAGTGGCAGTAGTGATTAGCATATAACGTTTCTTAATACCGTATATCAATGATTATACCAAGCATAAAAGTAATCAGAATAAAGGATCACTAAAGATAAACTGACAAGTTTTTACAGAATATGTATGCTAATACTGGGTCTTAGAATGTTACAATTCTTTTATCACATAAACCAAAGCTTTTAATTAATCAATTAATATAATACAAAATACAGAGAACTTGAAGATACATATGTGTGAATGGCATATCCTCCAATATACATATATGATATGAGTTGTCCTTACATATTGTGAACTTTCATTTTCCTGTATTTTGTATTATATCCAGTCATTCAATGTAAATATTTGAGAATTTAATGTAAATAAAATTAACTAAAGTCTAGCAGGACGAAAGCCTGTATAAATACCATTTGGTGATGGATATCGCACTCTTATGGCAAGGACACAGCAACTTGGAACTACCCTACGATTACCTTGACCCAAACGTCCATGTTGCCATAAAACATACTGCCTATACGCAGTATGTCTGAAGTTCTCATTGTTCCGAGGATGATCCAGAACAAGAACATCTTCTCTGTACCTCATGGCTATATCAAGCACATTACCATCCAGGACAAGTTGTTGAAAGAGAGGTGTTGTTGAGATGCATGGCATATTTCTGCAACAGCAACATTTATTCTCCACCTGTGTTGGCATGATCCTACATAGCCCACAATTGCACCAGTTGGGAGTATCATCTTGTGGAGGTGGTTCTTCTGGAGGTGGTGCTTCTGGACCTGGCTGTGGCTGAACATGCATGTTCATTTCCCCATTCACCAAGTCGGCAAATACTGCTGGTTGTCTTCGTAAAAGCTCCAAAGCTAGCCTTTGGAGAACATCCAAATTCAGATTTTCCACCAAATTCTACCAATGAAATCAATTGTTATTTGTCAAGTAAAACTACTGTTTATATTTTTGGAATATACAGAATATACAATAGAAAAAGATGCAAAAGTAATATAATACAACTAGCCAACCACTGACTAATACAACTAGTCAACCATTGATAATGAAACAGTATTCCCATTTATACAGTTTCAATTAAATGCTGCATGTCTTGATCTGTAGGTAGATATATTGCATAGTATATATATTTTGCAATATTAAAATATCACAATACCTGCAACTGATTATCGTGCGCAACGAGTCTTTGCTCCGCATTCTCTTCGGCAACTAATCCACCCCGGCCTCTTCCTCTTCCTCTTCCTGGTCTCCTCCTTTGATCTCGCCTTTCTTCCTGGTCCAAACCGCGGCCAACATCACCTCTTTGTGTCCCTCTGCTACGTCTACCGCGGCGTCCTCGCCTACGACCTCTCCTTCCTCGCCTTGATGTTCTCGCCTGTTCTCCTCGCTCTTCAAGTATATAGTCGTCGTCACTAATTTCCTGTGAAAATATTTTCGAGAATAAGAATTTTTCGAAAGAAATATACTGAGGTGATCAAGCTCATAAACTTACCGGTGCATCTTGTGGAGAATCCGATTCGCTTAAGTCTTCCAACACACTTCGTTTGTTCATACATTTTACAGAACCAATATGACAAACAGGCGAGCAGTATTGATTGATGCTCTTACAAGGACATGCATTCCTTCCACTTTCTCGCAGGCAAATCCCTCTACAATAACACACCGATATATTGTCGGTATTTGGCACTTGCGCAGCTTCTTCAATCTCATGTTGCTCGATATCGTCCAACGTAAAACTTTCATCCATATTAATGTCGGAGCTCAAGCGTGAACCTAATGAATATCTATTACTTCATGTAGTAATAGTTATAGTGTACTTATAAACAAACTTTGTAAACAAAGCTTGCACATGCGCAGAACGGACTGGACGGCACCTTTAAGATTAATATCGGTTAACATATTATTTTCAATTCTACCCTGAGGATTATGTTTTGGACAATAAAAAATAAACATGCTGCTATGCAAAATATATTATATCTAAGTAAGTAAGTAAGTTGGCCGTCCGTAGCCGGAGACGACCCGTAGGCTCCTCTTTCATTTAGCTGCTACCCGAAGGTAGGGGTGGGCGCCACTCCTATCCCTGGAATTAACCACTTACCCCAGTCAGAGCTGGTCCCAATTTTATTTAAGGCTCTTGGTGAAAGCCCGACCTCCAATTAGCACTGCTCGTTGGATTATGGCAACACTAATTTTCAGTCTTCTGGGACCGATATATGAACAAGGTGGTAACCCATCCAGTTAGTGTACCAGAGGTACGGTGCTTAACTTTGGAAAGTCAAGTAGCGATTACTGACCACTATATTATACCAGTCCGGAAAATAATTCAGAATTATGGGCAAGACACGCTAGTGACCACGTTAGTGCAGAAGAGCTATTGCTATACACTCGGCGTCCGCGTCTACGTCCGGGCCAAATGATAAGATCAATATTATGAAATGATAAGGTCAGGGTTATGATGATCAACCTTTGTAATTATTATAATTCGGGATTCGAACCACCTATGTAACCTTCACACTACCATACGAGTCCTTGTAGCTCAAATATGGTTAGAGCATTCGTCTAGAAATGAGGTTGCGTGTTCAAAGCACGTCAGGGGCTCAGTCACCTTTTCTCAGTTTATGAGCTTGAAGAACGTCCACTGTTCATCTGTTGATTATATCCAAGCTCGGAAGACCCACAATATTCGCATTATATTCCCATAATTGGCACAGCTACAGTATATAATGCTACATCTCATGTACACTATTAGTGTATGAATTTGAAATGTTAATGAAATACACAGAAAAATATTAATTTAAACATTTTTTATTAATATGTTAAACTTTTAATTTAGACAAGACTAATCTGCCTACTATTGAAGTGTTTTAACATTCTAGTGAATTGGATTTCAGTTCAAGATAGCGAGTGTTTTGAGGTAACAGAATTCAGGATTTTATCACAATAAATAAAGAGTACTTATAAGAGTACTTAACCGCAATACATTGTTGGAGTCATTTTACAAATCTTGACAGCGAAACAGACATTCTTGTCATCGCTTTGTCTATTATAATTTCATATACAGTACATTATTATGTAGCTATCTGTGGATTGTATGTTACATATGGATGCTTGGCGCAGTGCACGTGGAAAAGATGCGATAACCATCAGGTAGAAATGCTGGTAGAAAACTGTCAAAACAATTGTGTTAATACTAAATTTGCATTATTAATAGACCATTTGCAGGGTGTCGTTTTTCACTGATTTAAATACAACTACTACAATGCCATTGTATGTCAGTGCTTTGCAGGTATCTTAGGTCTATTTTATCACTCTAGTGCATACCCAATACCACCCCCTCAGAAATGCCTTTAGGCACTTATAAAAATCAGAAAATTAGCCTGTTTTTTCCCATTTCTGAACCCCAGGCACAAAACAATTGTCATTTGGAACCCTAAAACAACACAGTAATTATGAAAATTAGGTCACTCTACATTTCAAGGTATGTGTTTGTTTAAAGTCTAATATTTATTTTATTAGATCTTTCAGAAATGTAGTGTTTTTGACCGGTAATGTTTCAAGTACAGTAGGATTACATACTTCCATTAGTGTAGCTTTGATTTTGGCGAATTTGACTAATTATTTAGTTGCTTGCAACGCTCACTAGGTCAATGTACAGTAGTTTGAAAAATAGAGGCCCTGACAGTTGAACATTTTTCCAAAATCGCTGCAACTGGAAGTACTGCTGTGCATTCAATGAAAGCCATCATCGACATTTAAAAGAGCGTATATTGGTCATTAACCCCTCCCCCAGCATATGCTCTGTACGCTTGTGAAAATTTTGATAATAATGGATGACCCCTTAGGTTACTATAGAAATTATTATTATTATTGAAGTTGTCTCAAGGGCACTTTAAGAACAATGCTCACATAAATTTCATACAATGGTACACAGCATGCACAATGCTTGAGTTACCGTCCATGATTAAACTTACTCAACATAATACAATTCTTAACATTTTGAAAATTGACATTTAAAGCATTTATTTACTAACATATAATATTGATTTCAGGATATTCTTGACTTAATTCAACAGTCCCATATGAGATAGCCAAACAAGTATGCCTTATTTGGGAAGAAGTTCCTCTAATCATCATACATGACAGAAAAAAGAATATAAAGACATTCTGCTTTATACCATGTGAAAGTCATCTTTGTAATTGGTTAGTATCTAATGTTTTCTGTATCACATTTTTGCATATTGTGTACATGACAGTCATGTTCTAATTAGCTCTGGAAGATACCATTTAGTAGAAGGGTTAAAGTGCCTATCCAGCCTCTGGGGATTTTACATACTCGTAATCTTTGGGTTCTACCAAAAATAAATGTAATATATCTTGTAATTCGAAAATTGCATCTTCATGCATTTTGCCCCTGCTAAAGTTCACAGGAAGTGACGTCAACACAGGGACACGTACTATTTTGCGGCGTTATTCAACAGTGAACGTTTATGAATTGAGTGCATTTTGTCTAGTAAACAGGCTGTTTGAAGTTCAAAGCCAAACTTTCGCTGTATTTCATTGCTGAATCACTCCGGAAAATATTGTGTCCGCAGGTTGACGTCACTTCCTGTGAACTTTAGCGGGAAAAAGAGCGTGAAGATGAAATGTTTAAAACGACAAGATATATTATAATTTTTCAAATGAGAATCCAAAGATCATAAATATGTAAAATCCACACAGGCTGGATAGGCACTTTAAAAGCTCTGTGACATCTCATACCGTACATCCATATAAAAGTTGGTATGGGCTACACCTAAGCATTTAAGCCACAATAGATCCTAAATTATCTTTTGTGGCAAATGAGTGTCTAGTCAAATGACTATACCCTACCTAAAGGATAAAATGCCTTTACTAATGAGTAGCTGCAAAACAAGATGTTTTGTTCAAACTGTATGATACAAGATAAATACTTCGATGGTAAAAAGTCAGGGGCGGATCTAGAGGGTAGTAACTTTAGCGCATGCTACAGTCAGATTTTGAGACAGATTTTGAGATGATAAATAATTTAAATTTAAATTGCAATAACACTTTCTAGACAGCTTTTCCAAGGTTCTGTGGTATCATTCTAAATATCTAAACATTTTGCGCGCGATATGCGTCCATTACCATTGATTGTTAACCTGCGATTGGGCATGCTCCTGTCACACCCACGCTTGCCTAGCCTCGCCCAAGAGCCTGCGCTTGCCCGCATATAATGTCTAGCTACATAGCATCACCTAAAATGCGTTGCAAGTGTGACGTCGGCTACAGCCATACGAGAAAAATACACGTAGCTGCTGCCGTAGAACTGTAGCGAAAACGTAGCAGACCAATCCAAAGCAAGATTTCTATGATGTCGGCTACAGTTGACTGTAGCCAACTGTAGCCTCGCTGCTCTTGAATGTGATATTTACATGTGCGTTTCTGTCTGTGTCACAATGGCTTCCATTGACAATGTTTTACAAGAGCTGTTGAATATATTGAATGGAAATTATTCTCCAGAGGACGAGTCGGATAAACTACTCGCCCTGAAACGGTATTGTGAGCTTGTTCTTACGCAAGAAGTTGGAAAGAAGGAGCGCGTTCATTTGTGTAATTTTGCGAAGTTACAGTTCCCTCGCAGTCAGCAATTGCGCTCTGAAAATCACTGCCCAGTAAGGTAAGCTGTTCAATCTGTGATCATACTCATGCATAATAATTATATGATTAAATATGCTAATGATCAATCTGTGTTGTATTAATATAATACAAATCGAAAACTCTAAAATGGTGTACTCCCTAAATTATTGTTTAAGGTCTAACGTTTTGAGCAAAGGCCCTTTGTTAGAGAGTATTACTATTTTTAGAGTATTCGATTTGTAATTATACACTGCCTACGTAGCACAAGGTGTATTTATAAATTAGTTTTGTGTTTACGATGTCGATACTGTTTAAGTTTTGAATTTGAGCATTGCAATATGCTGTATTATACATTTAGTGGACATCACAACACAAGGCCTTATGTGCTTTGCTCTATCTTTGAACCACCTATATAGAACAACAGGAGATGGTAATTGTCTATATAATGCTTGTTCTATTACTCTATGTGGTAGAGAGTCCCTGGCCATGTACATGCATGCTCTCTATTATACTTTTCCACCCATTGGTTGAGCAACAGTATAATAATGGTGCATTTACAGATGAAGCAAATGCCTTTGCTATGTGTTTGTCTGAAAAGGCAATGGATCATGTGACATAAGATAGACCAAAGGCTGTTGTTGCAGAAGCTTACAATAATGCCCATAACCATCAATATTCCTCATTTTTATGTGTTCTTTCACTATCGAGTGTGATCAAACTTCCCATTGAATCATACTATCCAATGTCTAAAATCCAGCAAAATCCAGATGATACTAACCCTCAAGAACAGGTTGATGCCATTTCTTGCATGTTCAACTGCACCATTTGCCCAAGAGAAGCAAATGGAGATATTCAAATTGAGCGAATACACCCCTTTTTCGATGTGCTTCATTACATATAGACTATCTTGAGACAACAGCAATTCCTACAACTAAAAATCATTATGTTGCCCTTCGCCACCCCGAAGAAAATGCCAGTCAAGAAGATTTTGTCATTAATCCATTATTTCCAAGTGTTTGTTTTGATTCGGCTGAACCATCCAGTAATGCCAATCCCTTGGTCAACGACATTTTAAATATTCAAAATAATTCTTCTGGTGTATCCCAAATAAATTCAAAAAACCTGTCCATTGCTCTGGAAGAGCAAGTTGAAGCAAGTGTCCATTGATTTCAGGTAAATTGTTTACATTAGTTTTTAATACGCACTGATGTGAGCAGCGATTTTATTTCGAAAGGAAGAAAGTGACTTGCTTTCCCTAATTTCTTTTGGAATAGAATTCCAAAGGTGTGCTCCGTCGTACATAAAACTATTTTTCATGTCATTTGTACGTGGTTTTGGTAAACAAAGACCACTTGAAATGTCCCGAAGGTGATAATTAGTTTTCTCACTCTTATACGAAAATAGATTTGTGAGTGATTTGGGACCCATTTTGTTTAATAACTTATACATCATTTTTGCTTTAGCTTTTTTCCTTTCTGTTTGGAGTTTTCTGTTTGGTTCCCAGCCCAAGCACGCAAAGCAATCGTATGATTACGTCATTGCTTATATTCAGAATAATTCTAGCTGCTCTATTTTGCAGTTTCAGTGGAGTCGTTTTGATTGAGTTTCGCCAAATACATCCCATACTTCACAGCAGTAGTCAAAGTACGGACGAACAATAGCGTTATATATCAAACTAAGTGTATCTTGGTCAACAAATAGTGCGAATAGTTCTCTTTCCAAGCGAAGATTGACCCTAGAACGGAAGAAAGACCCTGGGTACGAGGTTGGGAAAGCTACTGCTGTTACTGTATAAAGCGTATTGGGAAACCTTTAAAATGTCCTTGCCAAAAAACTTATATTTACAATTATTAACAATTAAAACAAACAACTTGAGTGTTTTATAAAGTAATTCGAACATAAGGCAACGTTACCAAGTCACTTACTTGTCTATATTGAGTCAATACATGTAAGTCCGACAATGTGCATGTATACGTTCTTTTGAGACCATATTAAATATATTTTATACTCCATAAAACTAGATATAAGACTTGAAAAAAACGTTTAAACTGAATTTGAAGACTTGTAACATGAAAAACTCAACGTTGGAAATTGATGTTAAGGTGGCTCTCTATAGTTTCAACATG
Source organism: Chrysogorgia sp. JL179-B06 (assembly GCA_035772405.1). Lineage (NCBI taxonomy): Eukaryota > Metazoa > Cnidaria > Anthozoa > Scleralcyonacea > Chrysogorgiidae > Chrysogorgia > Chrysogorgia sp. JL179-B06. The sequence goes on along the minus strand of JAYKKM010000395.1, from coordinate 2,086,942 downwards.
TACGCGTATAGTTTCAACATGTTATTCACCGATTATATATTTTTCCTATCATAAATCATCCCAAAATAAACCCTTTCTCAATATAATCCGAACAGAGGTCTGCTAAACAAATAGAAGCCCAGGCTTATTTTTGGAGTTTATGTATAAAAAATCTGGGACCAGGGAATTTATGAGTTTGAGTTGCGTTCGAGTTCGGTTCGAGTTCGAGCCGAGTTTTCGGCCGGGGGTTAGGTACGGGGTGCGGACGGTGTATTTTGCGGAATGGGGGAACGGCGGAATGATTAATACTTCTTGAATATAGAGAATGCCGCCGCTGACTACCCACATTGATATTCCACCCCCAGCAGCGAAACACGTACCATGGTACTAACCCACACCAACCACCTCCGACCGATCGTCGATGGATACCGACGACCCTCCGACAGATCCCTACCGCTTCGAGATGGCCTAAGAATACCTTCTGACACACCCGACCACCTCCCAACGACTCCCGAGAGCCTTCCGAGAACATGCTATATGACATGACTAATCTAGGCCTATTAAGACCTAATGTAGGCGATATATGCGCATTGATCGATCCGGTATCCACGCCGAACCATATCCGCTTCTTTCTGGGCAAGGTTGCTAGGTTTACTGACGACCGCAAAGAGGAACATCTACTGCATTTAGAGCATGTTGATGATTCGGAACACCTTTATAAACTAAAACCTGGTCGAGTTTGGACAGAGCTCACCGACGCGTTAATATTTCCAATAGATATTGTTTACAATTCAGCGGAAAGAGCTTACGAGTTGCGGACATCCGCAGAAGAAATGTATAAGTGTGTAAAGGGCAAATAAAGTAGTCTAGTCCCAGTGATATATTATAGCATTATATTAGCATTATGTATTATAGATGTATTTTGTGGTATGGCATGAGACCGGTTTTCTGTAGCTCATGATAGTAGAAGTAAGACGACTCCTTCCCTCCATAGTCTGTGGAGCCTCCTTGGGCAATTGTGAGTATCCTCTATGCCTATTTATATTTAAAACATCACTATCTACGTGTTTTCTCCTTCGAACGAGAACGCTTTGCGAAACATTTCAGCCGCATTTATCTCAAATCGGCTGTAGATCGCCAAAATACGGCATGCAGTCCGTTCTGCGCATGTCCACGTTTCTGTTAACATGTTTTTTTACATTACATTATATAAACATTGGACATGAAGTATTGCGGATTTGTTTTCCACGATTCAGCTTTTCCGCCTAAAAAACGTGTTATAAGAAGCTGTTCTGTTACCAGGGGAGGGAGGCCTGGGACCGAGGGGCCTGAGCAGTTTGCATTAGATATATGGGAAACATGACAATCAGAGAGGCTTGGTTCCACACTGACCCATCTGTAGCTACTTTTTCCCAGTGTTGTTAGGTGGGGTAAAGCTGTGAAACAGTGCCAGGAAACTGCCAGTCCCTTACCAGGGCAGGGAGGCCTGGGGCCGAGGGGCCTGAGACTGAGCACTTTGCATTGGATGTAGCTACTTTCGTTTGTTGTCCATAGATTCGTTTTTAAACCCTAGAATTAAAGTTTTACACCTTGCTGCAAAAGCCACGGTTGAGAAGCCTGGGTCTAGTAATTTCTTATATTCTCTTTTTTGTATCTATACACAATAAGATTGGAGTTATTTTATTAGATATTTAACCATATCGTTTGTTCTTTAGCAGCTATTTGGCTGGCATCTTCGAAGAGAAGTTCGTATCCGCGCTGGAACAACGAAATTACGCCACATCTTGGTAACACACGTTCTTTCAATGCCAGAGTCTGAAAGTCTGAGACTTCGCAGGGTTATTTTGTTTAGCAGGGTTATTTTGATGGTGGACATTATTCTGCTGACAGTCACTGCACATGGTCAGTCGTTACACAATCAATGAGGGATCTTTCACGTGTTTTTTTTCAGATATTTCATCATTGAAAATGTCAGGAATCTCTTCTGACCAATTATGTTTTCCAGTTCGTCATCACATGTAGTATATCGTTTATTTGAAGGACCCATTAAATTAGTGTAAATGTACATCTGTTTAGAACACTAAATTCATGATGGAGAGAAAACGTGAACAAGACAGAGAGAGGAGTCGCATGCGTCGTATGAGAAACAGAAAATGCAAGTTGCGGCTCGAGTAGGTAATGACGTACCTGTTAAATAATGCGTTACAAGAACAACGGCGACCACAGCAGGCAGCGCACCAGCAAGCGCAGATACTATGGGTGATGACTATAGGCTTCGCGTAACTATGGGTGATGGCCCATCACCGGACGATGAAAACGCTCGGACAGAGGGTTTGCTGCAGAACATGGGTAAGTTTATGTTATTATCGACCACGGAACGTTGTCCAGGGCGGAAATGTTGTCCCCGAACGCAACAAAGGAGACCATCGGTCAATTCCACGTCTAGCTCAACCTTCAAACAAAAAAAACAACAAAAAAAAACCCCAAAAAAACGTAACGCCTCTCCCGTTCGCGCAGCAACCTAAATCAATACAGTAAACGGTCAGCGGAATAATAACCCGAAAAAAATAAAAAAATTAACACTAACATTACTTGTAGTTTTCAATTGGCACTCTCCACGCACGTTAACCTCTACGTACAATCTCGAAAATCCATTACTCGCACATCCGGACCGCACCAAAGCTAATTATGTTTCTCGCACCTCATTGGCTTATCTTTGTCTTGCGCGCTTATTTGTTCTATAGAGTCTCATTCAATTTTGGTCTCGCTTTACGTTTCGCGACTGACTAAAGGGCCTTCGCTCGAAAGTTAAACGCTGGACTATTTCGACAGTACACCAACCTTTTTAAATGTTTGATTTGTAAATATGTTATCACCGAACTATGCGAAGGTGTTAGGGTCGGCTCTCACGCAGGGACAATCCAATTTAAAGCTGCCTGAGGTGATAGACGAGTGTCTTGTGCACGAATAGAAACAGGCAAATCAATAATTTTGGCGTCATTCCTAGGAGTTATCGCAAACGAAAATCCCAGAAAACTTTTCCTTCAGTACTCCTGGTAGCGCTACGAAATCGCATGAAAGCAAGCATGACTTGCTTTCGAATTATCCGTTTGCAAAAGATTGTTTATCAACTCGTGAAGACTTGCTAGTAGCAGCTATACATCTTCCCACGTTGAAAAACGTTAGTATAACGAAGATTTTGCGTGCATGATGCCAGCTACGAAACACCCAATAATTAGAAATGCGAGCTTAAGTCCATACGCTGATTTTACTTGAGCCCTCTTAACCCAAAACGAGAGTCCACAAACTTTTCCATAACTACGACCAATAAGATGGTGAAACGGATCATGTGTTTTATGCATTACTGCAAGAACCATAAAAACATAGAAGAATTATGTTTATCTCTGTACAATGACGTCACTTTAGTTTCCGAGTACGTAAATTATCTTAACGTAAGAAAATTGATGTCTTCTACAATTATTTCTATCTTAACTGTAGCTATAATGTAGTTGAGTATAATTGTTGCGACAATCCAACAGATGCATGTAATTCTAGCCAAATACTGGCTTATAGGAGAGTTCAAATGCAGCTCGGGAAGGAGGCTAGTTTACTTTCTAGACGGTCAAAGGAAGAATGATGAAGAAATCGGCGCACAAATTTTATTTTGCTCACATACTAGAAGTTTTGCATTTCTTTTGGACAAGAATATTGGATCAGGATATTAAGTAAATTTCCAACATATTAAGAGTGTGATGGATGCCTATGGAAACATAATGGCTGATATTTTTGTTTTACTTCAGGAATATTTTATTTGAATGGATGATTTTATAGAATTAATTATATTGTTATTCAACACATATATGTAATCTATTATTATACCTATGAACTTTATCTTGATAAAACATTCGCGTCGACCTAACTGAATACCGGCGCCTAAGGTTTATTTAAATGATCGTATCTACAATTGTCCTGTGACAAGGTACGCAATCCCTGTCGCATTTATAATTACGATCTTGTCATCAGTTTCCTTAAAAGCTTCCTCTTGTCTTTAGTTAGAATGACTTTAAACAGGCACACATTTGTTGATTTAGGTTAATTAAATCTAGCATGATTATCATTAGATTTATACGAAGAAGCTTCGAAATATTTACATTTAGATGTTTACCTACATTTAGTAACGAACCTTTAAAGTCGAATTGCTTCTTGAATACTTTATGAAACTGTAAAATAGTATATCGATTATGTAGCTTATGATATCTCCTATCTTACCATGTCAATTTAGTTAGAACTAAAATCATTTACTGTACGGAAAAACTTTTCAACCAATTTGCCTTGGCCAGCACATTCCAAGCAACGCCTTAAAAAGATCGAGCCAAGCAGCCTGGTATCGAATGATCTGATTGGTTCATCACAGATGATCATGATGCTGACGAAAAGGTTGGAGTTGTGAACAATTTCCTGCATAGTTTGTTTAAACAAGTCGATGTCTTTCTGAAAGAAAAGCAAGTTACACAGGCCACGTCGTTAGAGCCAGAAAAAACAGAGAAAAGATGAAAGACGAGATGGCCAAGTACAAGGATTTTTACTCCTTTGTACTTAGCGAAGACATCGAACTGGTTCTCAAGTTCGAAGCAAAACGTCAGCAACTGGCTCGTCCCAAGATCAAAAACGTTGAAGACCATGTAGCTGACTTTGACACATCTCTTTTGGACTAGATGTATTTATAAACGGCTCTTTTAAGAGCCAACATATTTACGAAAGAGAATAAACGAAACTTGCTCTCCATATTTTGATTTTGCGATCACACGTTACATAGTAAAACGCTCTCAGACGTCGAAGCATTTGGAGCATGGTTGCAACATTAAAGACATATACAAAACGGTTCTTTTAAGAACCATCAAATTTACAAAAGAATATAAACGAATAGCTCAAATTATGTGATCCATATACTGCACATACGCTCATTATTATTCTGTACGTACGGTGCTGCACGTGCGATGACGTCATTGTCGGCATCCCTTTGGGCGCTATATGGGGGGGGGGGGGTTACCTACTAACAAACGGTTTGTGTTGCGATACAGACATGGAGGCAAACGTGAATAGAATAAACACTCTAGCGACAAACGCTGAAGATATATTACTGCGCACCAGCTCATGCAGGTGTTGAAGGACCACTGCAATACCATGGTGACGGCCTCCAACACGCTCGGTAAAGTGCATCCGCTGGAGAGGGTAGCAGAGAAGCTGTAGACGAACAAACGTACTTTCCCACATCTCCATGCCAACTCGTCGTGGTGAACGAACATCATGGCGTTCTTCAACTTGAGGGACGTGGACAATTACTTGAACAGGCTTGCTGACGAACGACGCTCTCCAGGAACGCGTACTAAAGTATTGTTTCGTTAAGAAGGATCTTGAGTCTTAAGGACATTGTGCTATCATTGCAAAATGCAAAATATTTGGCGCGTGATTGCGTCTTTGTTTGGTCAAAATACTGTTAACATCAAAAACATAGGCTCTCCCATGCATGTACCCAGGTACCTCATTTTCCATACCCACAAGCAACAACAAAAACAACGAACAACAACAAACCAGAACAAACAACAACCACCACCATCAACAACAACAACAACAACAAACAATGTAAAACAACCGACAACACCAAGACCTACAAGGTCTTTAAATGGTTTGAACCATATCGTTGGTTATGTTATTCACCTGACCGAGACGATGCTTTTTGCCTTCCCTGTGTGTTGTTTGGGGATAAGGTTTCCAGATAAAGTCCATAGGAAAAATGCACCAAAAATTTCAAACATTGGAATGATTCGAAATTTTAATAATCATACTGGTAAGTCTTGTTCCTCATCATCAACATGCTTACATAGCAGTACATCGGGTGTCTTTATTACTGTCCAAGGTCAGTTATCAGGTAAAATCCAGCCTATTGATGATAGAACAAATATTGCAGAGAATCGGAAAAAGCTTCTTCCTATTGTGGATACCATAATAACTTGTGGCCGTCTAGGTATACCTTTTAGAGGGCATCGTGATGATTCACATTATCACCCAGAAGTTGGAAGTTTTTCTCAGGGTGGCATAGGTAATTTTATTGAGCTACTTAATATGAGGGTTCGTGCAGGTGATGTTGGCCTTGAAGAACATCTGAAATCATGTCCATAGAATGCTTCACATATTTCAAAGACTACTTTTCAAAATGAAATTATTAAGTGTTGTGGGCAGGTAATTACTGAGAAGATTGTTGGTGAAGTTAAGCAGAATAGGTTCTTTTCCACTCTTGCAGACGAAGCAGCCGATAGTTCAAATAAGGAGCAATTGTCTCTAGTTTTGCGATTTGTTGATAGTAATTTGAATATAAGAGAAGACTTCATCAAATTCATACATTGTAAATGGGGGCTATCTGGTGTGGACCTAGCAGCTATTATTTTGGAAGCATTAGCTGACTTGTCACTGAATATTGAAGATTGTCGGGGTCAAGGGTATGATGGAGCTGGTGCTGTCGCCGGCCATATCAATGGCTTTCTGCACACATTTTACGGCTGAACAGGAAAGCCATTTACACGCACTGTTATAGTCACAGACTAAATTTAGTTATTTGTCATGCTTGCTCAGTACCATCGGTAAGGAATGTCATGACACAGGTAAAGGAACTGTCATCTTTTTTTAACAATTCTCAGAATCGCCAAATAATATTTGAACAAAATATTTCACTGTACATCCCTGATAGCAGGAAAAAGAAATTGAATGATGCATGTAAAACAAGATGGGTAGCACGTGTAGATGGTATGAATCTTTTTGAGGAATTATTTATTCCAATATTTTTTACTTGAAGGAAATGAGTTTTAATCTAGAAAGACAATGTAATCCTAGCACTTCATCATTATCTACCTCATACTTAACATTGATTTCTTCTTTTCACTTTCTGGTTATCACTAGACAAATTATTAATATGATCCTCCCTGTTACAGTTATTACAGGCTAAGGATAATGATATACTTGATGGTATTGACTTGATACAGGCCCTGAAGAATCTATGTATGAAAGCACGTAAACTAATTGACCATTACCATGGCGATTGGTATGGTAAGGCTGTCTCTTTAGCTGCTAAAGTCGCTGTCGAGGTATCTCTGCCTAGGACAGCTTCTACACATCTTCCTGCTACTGATACTTCTGAATATTGTAAACGCACAATTACAATTCCTGTTTTGGACCACCTGAACTCAGAACTGAAGACCAGATTCGATGTAAGTAGTGTTAATGCAATAGATGGGTTGAGTATTATACCTAGTAAAATGATGTCCTTGATAGGCGAGACTGGTATTAGTTGGAAGCAGACATTTAAAAAAAATTCTGATTTTTACGAAGACGATCTTCCAAATCCTCTTTCCTCAGATGGTGAGTTAGAATTGTGGCAGACATATTGGGTAAATTATAAAGATTCACGCCCCAATAGTGTTGCTTCAACACTAAAAGCTGTTGAATATGATTCTTTTGCAAACATCAAAGTTGCTCTTCGTATTCTTGATACTTAGCCATGCGTAGGTTGAAAGATGTAGGTTGAAAGAACACCATGGTTGGAGATCGCTTAAATGGCTTGGCACTGATGGAAATTCATCAATAAATAGAACCTTCAGTTGAGCAGGTTATTGATATATTTTCAGCTGATAGAATTGAACTGATTTAGACATTACTGTAAGTTGATTTAGTTATTCAATGATTAGTTTGTTGAACCAAATTTGTGTAGTTCTTTGAAACGATCTATTGAATATATAATATATATATATATGCATTATTCACAAATAATATTACACATTTCAACGGTTATCCCATTTCTCTCTATTTTTTTCTTTGATGCGTAAAATAATTTGGTATTGATGACAGAGTAAAATAATAAACTATATACGTATTGCATAATAAACTACATACAATCTATTTTTAATAGGTTAAGAAATACACCCACACATAAAGATATACATATAAATATATACATACACTGGCAGTCAAAAATAACTGCTCAAATGCAACTTCTTTAATTGGACAAAAGAGAAAGACAAAGATTGAAAACAGAACCATGGTCAGAAAAAGAAAGTCTGATCGCTGTAAGACTGCTCCAGAGATAAAGGCAGAGATTCAGCTTGAGCATGGTGTGAGTGAGTGTGTCTACTTCCAGAATCCGAAGGAGGCTAAGAGAGCTTGTGTAATAGTTTACTCTTTGGGTGCCAGATAAGCACATAAATAAACTGCAGCGGGTACAGAATGCGGCTGCCAGGCTTATTTCATGTGCTCCACGTTTTTGCCATATAACTCCAGTGTTGCGGACATTACACTGGTTACCAATAAGATTTAGGATAGAATTTAAGATGTTAGTTATAATATTTAAGTCTATACATGGTTGATCACCTGTGTACCTTAGTAATCTTATAAGTGCGAAAAGGCAGAGCAAATACTGTCTACGATCTAATAATGAACTGTTACTTGCGCCGAATGTAATCAGGACTAAGAAGACTCTTGGGGACAGAGCTTTCGCCGCTGTTGCACCACCACTTTTTAATGGTCTTCCTTGCGAATTACGCAATGTCACCAATCGTAATAATTTTAAGACACTTCTTAAGACATTTTTATTGAGAAAAGCTTATATTATTATCTAGTAGACAAGTTTTATATTCGCTAGTTTTAATTAATTTCTTATTTTTTCAAGTTTGCTAAATTTGTAAACTAATAATCTAATTCTATTTTGTATTCATATTGTAGTTTTAATAGATGTTACGCGCATTTGATCATATATGTATGTTAATTTGCGCGGAAGAAATAATAAATATTATTATTATTATTATTATTATTATTGATGTTGTGAATATTTTTTCGTAATTAATAGACATTTCAGAAGAGTTGAATTACAGGCAAGCTTTGACGCTTTCGTCATAATAACATCACTGTCTATCACCACTATTCACACTATATAACTCAATACTATGGTTACCAACACCTAAAGACTTAATGGAACAGTTTGACAGTCTGGTTTGTTTTGACATCGACATTGGACTGGGTCCTTTGCGATTTCTGTTGGTTCCAGTTGGCCTGTTTTATTGTTGATTTTCAAAGTGATTCCATCCATCGTTCTTATTCCAAGGTGCTGGTTCACACTTGAGCTAAACCAAGAGAGAATGAGCACTTTTGGTTGTCCGTGAATTGAACGGATTCGTAAAGCAGATGCTCTTCTTGAAGAACGTAAATTAGCGAACGTTTCTTCGAGAAACAGCAAATCAGTTTTTTCGCGAACATCAAAATTGTTTATCTTGGCAAATGCACAAGTTTTCTTGACAACATAGTTCCAAAAGTGAACTTTTTCTCATCTATTTCGAGAAAGAAAATCCAAATAAATTGAACAAAACAAGATGTGGCATTCGGCAGACATCAATTGACATTCCCATGTCAAATGAAGACGCTCACTTTGTGTTTGCTCTTGTTTTGGAACACTGTGGTGCGACAATTGCAGTGTCAGAAGCAGTGACCACTTTTGGTCGAGAGAGAGCCTGTCCAGCAGCTCAAGTGCAACATTCAAGCATGCAGCACACTCAATCCATCAGTGCTCAAAAGTCACAATGACATGTGATTCTGGGTTCTACCATGACAACCAAAACACAAGCACGTGTTTGGACAGCAAATGGGTTCCTTCACTTCCAGTTTGCAGAAAAATAAAGACGTGCCAATCTCCAAACCAACCAGCCAATGGAGAGGTTTCTACAACCGGACTCGACCAAGGATCAACGGCTCATTATCTTTGTCACAAAGGATTTCGTCTCAGTGGTTACAAAGAGCGTCAATGTGTTGACGAAGCCTGGGAAGGAAATGAACCCAACTGCCAGCCACTACATTGTACGAAACTACCCGAAATAGAACATGGATGGTTTCATTCTTGCGCCAAAAAGACAGCGGGAAAGTCGAGAGGAACAAGAGTGGGAAGGTTGAGGTACAAATTGGTGGAAGGAAGCTGTGCAAGACTTTTCTGTCATCGTCCTTATGTACAAAGCTGGAAAATGATGCCAGACGAGCGATGGGGGAACAGGAAAATTCCACTCAATCGAGTCGTGTGCAGCAATGGAAAATGGATTGGTGAAAATGTGGACCGCGTTCTTGTGGCAATAAACGAACGGAGTTTGGAAGACGCAAATCTCTCCAGTCGTTTTTCCTTTAAATTCCACAATTTGGCTCCTCTAAAACTAAAAGTTTGCTGTCCTGTGACAAGGCGACAAAGAGGCAAATGTAAGTCGCTGGTGTTTCTTGTAACTCTGGAATGCACTTTTTTTTAATTTTAGAAAGAGTACTAATTAGCTTACTAATTAGCTTATAAGAGTACTAATTAGCTTTGTCTGAAACGGTTATTATTAATGCTTATATCACAGTTGGTTCAGTTTCCTTAACAACCTCATACAATTATTCATGAGGTTGATAAGTACTTAAAATAACAGTCCGATTGCTCTAAAAAGGGTTTTATTGCGTTCTACACCTAAGACAGCATATTTTGGTTAATTTTCAGCAAATTTCACTCTAAACTTCACCAATGGTGATATAAGGCGGTTATATACCTTAGACCTCGGTGTTTAAGCGATATATCAACCCTCGGGCTTCGCCCTCGGGTTGATATATCGCTTAAACACCTCGGTCACGATATATAACCTATACTTATCTTGTGTATCTGAATTATTTTATGTATTTGAATTAATGTTGTGTTCAAATTGTTGTTTTCGAAAATGTTTGTGTCTAATAAATTTTGTGTCCAAAAGGAATTTAAGAAAGAAATCCCATATCTTAGCGAATCATTTGGCCTCGTCGAACACAGAACGACCTACGCCAGTTGATCGATTTTCGAAATTCACCATAGAAACACAAGTTTCCCTATCCATTCTCTGACACGTTCAGTGCCTCCCAAAGCAGTGGTAACACCAAAATGAACAATGACTTGTGTTTAAATATTCACAACGACGACGAAGTTGTATCAGAAGTTATATGGAGCTATCTTTAAACGTAACCAATGGTTTTACTATGATAGATTATGGAAAGAAACTACCCAGAAACTGGCCTCCAGAGAGGAAATCTTACAGCTCCAGTGGATATCCTTTCCAGTCGTTTATATATTAATATCCGGTGTCTTTCTTCGCTTCAATAATGATATTTTTAAATTCTGCACTAAAGCTTACGGTTGATATACTGGAGCATTTATTCCAAAACATTCCGTCGTATAAATTAATGAAGGTTTTCTCGGTTCTCTATCAACAAAGACTATATGTTCCCCTAATGCGAAGACACGTGCTTGGAAAAGCAAACCAAGTTAATGGGACACGAAAGCGGAGAAGCCTTCACTTGCGTGTGCGATGGTCCTACAGAAGTATACTGTCGCGGTATATTAATCTTCTTATTCTTACAACAATTCTAGTGATAGCGACGAAGAGTTATCCCAAACGAAAATCCCAGAAAAATTTTCCTTCAGTACTCCTGGTAGCGCTACGGAATCGCATGAAAGCAAGCATGACTTGCTTTCGAATTATCCGTTTGCAAAAGATTGTTGATCAACTCGTGAAGACTTGCTAGTAGCAGCTATACATCTTCCCACGTTGAAAAACGTTACGATAATGAAGATTTTGCGTGCATGATGCCAGCTACGAAACGCCCAATAATTAGAAATGCGAGCTTGAGTCCATACGCTGATTTTACTTGAGCCCTCTTAACCCAAAACGAGAGTCCAAACTTTTCCATAACTACGACCAATAAGATGGTGAAACGGATCATGTGTTTTATGCATTACTGCAAGAACCATAACATAGAAGGATTATGTTTATCTCTGTACAATGACGTCACTTTAGTTTCCGAGTACGTAAATTATCTTAACGTAAGAAAATTAATGTCTTCTACAATTATTTCTATCTTAACTGTAGCTATAATGTAATTAAGTATAATTGTTGCGACAATCCAAAAGATTCATGTAATTCTAGCCAAATACTGGCTTATAGGAGAGTTCAAATGCAGCTCGGGAAGGAGGCTAGTTTACTTTCTAGACGGTCAAAGGAAGAATGATGAAGAAATCGGCGCACAAATGTTATTTTGCTCACATACTAGAAGTTTTGCATTTCTTTTGGACAAGAATATTGGATCAGGATATTAAGTAAATTTCCAACATTAAGAGTGTGATGGATGCCTATGGAAAAATATAATGGCTGATATTTTTGTTTTACTTCAGGAATATTTTATTTGAATAGATGATTTTATAGAATACTAATTATATTGTTATGCAACACATATGTGTAATCTATTATTATACCTATGAACTTTATCTTGATAAAACATTCGCGTCGACCTAACTGAATACCGGCGCTCAAGGTTTATTTAAATGATCGTATCTACAATTGTCCTGTGACAAGGTACACAATCCCTGTCGCATTTATAATTACTATCTTGTCATCAGTTTCCTTAAAAGCTTCCTGTTGTCTTTGTTAGAATGACTTTACACAGGCACACATTTGTTGATTTAGGTTAATTAAATCTAGCATCATTATCATTAGATCTATACGAAGAAGCTTCGAAATATTTACATTAGATGTTTACCTACATTTAGTAACGAACCTTTAAAGTCGAATTGCTTCTTGAATACTTATGAAACTGTAAAATAGTATCTCGATTATGTAGCTTATCTCCTATCTTACCATGTCAATTTAGTTAGGAACTAAAATCATTTACTGTACGGTAAAACTTTAACCAATTTCCCTTGGCCAGCACATTCCAAGCAACGCCTTAAAAGGATCGAGCCAAGCAGCCTGGTATCGAATGATCTGATTGGTTCATCACAGATGATCATGTCAATCTTTCTAAGTCACACAACTATTATAAAAGAAGCTGTTCCTCTCGCTTAGGGCAGTAGATACAGAGCTGACATGAGCAGAACCCAACCAAGAAGAGAACCTTGAGTCAGAACTTGTTGAGCCAACTGAACCTTGAACATTTGAATCTTGAACTTACGGATCCTTTGAAAACAACCGTATAAAGAACCAAGCATTTAAAGAAAGAATAGCCAAGCCAAGCAGAATAAAGAACACGAAAGAACCTTTTGAACCATTCGAACTAACTTTATATATACTTTTAGTAGATTCCTTGCATTTGTTACCTATATTAAAGATCCTTAACCTCGCGCCTGTGTGTTCTACCTTGAGAAGATCCCCTATACAATCGACGGTGGAGGTTGTATAACAATTGGTGGAGGATCAGTGCTTCTATAGGAAACAATTGGTGGAGCTCGAAATCCAATGCAGAACGACCAAGTTGATAAACTGCAAACACCTCCTAGTCCTACTCGTCATTGGGTACTCTGCGTCCAGTGCCCCCAGTGCTACTCACTTTTAGTCCACCCAGACCACAGCCACCAGTGCCCTAACCCGATCGCAACCGACCACGAGCCCACCTGCATCTCACCAGGTACCGCCAACGACCAACCGTCCAAATTGGAACGACTACCGCCCAAACCCTATTTATTTGTTTTTTGCTTCAAACAGTGAGTCTGAACTTTAATATATAGTTATTTTATTGTTATTTATATTATCAATATATATATATATTATGAAGTATTTGGCATGAGTTGATATCGTTGGGTGTATAAATGTGGATAGAACCTCCATTTAAAATATTGTTCATTTGATGAGCGCCCAATAGCTACACGCACTAGGAATCAAGTTGATCGTACACCTAGAGATAAAAACGTTTGGTGCACTCGGACGTGCACAGTTTCGAGTAAGAAAGCTCCGTCTTCTAGTTCTTTTTCTTCAATTTCGTCTTTACTGGAAGAAACCGAATTTCCTTATTTTCCTTCTGACCCAGAAATGGACGGACAGTACGCTAACATACCAGCAGAGTTACTCGACCTTCTTGATAATGACTACACAACTTAACCATGTTCAGGAGCAAGTAACCACTGTAGGAACCACATCAGGCGGTGTAGAACCCCCATTGTTTTCTGGCGCTCCTTCGGAAGATGTCGATGAGTGGCTCGAACGCTTTAACGGCTATGCACGCTTTAAACGCTGGAATGCTGACCAGCAACGCGAAGTATTTTTACAATACTTATCAGGAAACGCCAGGCGCTTTTGCCAACAACAACCAGATGACGTAAAAGCTAATTTAGCACAACTACAAGCAGCATTACAAGGAGGATTTACAACTCCTGACCAAAAACTTTTTACGGCGACAAGAACTGAACACACGCAAACAAGGCGCATTCGAAGTACTAGAACAATATATTAACGACGTAGGTTCCCAAGGCCAGCGCTTACGACTTACAGACGCGGAACTCGTCCAATGTTTTCTACAAGGCTTACGCGACGATTTTGAAGGAACATGTAGTGTTACAACGACTTGCATCTTTTTTGGAAGCTACACATGCCGCAAGATTGAAAGATTCGTTAAGAAAGTCAACCTCTAATAAAACAATCGAAAATCTCTATGCGATAATTATTCCAGCGATTCTAGCCTCCCAACCAATAATGTGGTAAATACAAATCCGCAAAGACAAGAAATTTCACGCCGAGATTTCTAAGGGTTACAAAACCAAATCCGCAATATCCAAAGTCAATTGAACCAACCCCCGCCCTACACCCGATGGTCGTCCAATTTGCAATAACTGTAATAAAATTGGTCATTATGCTAGTCAATGCTACAGCAATCAAAATCGTCCAAACTGGCAAGGTCCGCCAGGCAGGAATCAGAATTTCAGATCTCATCAAGATTTCCAACCTCAACAAGATTTCCAACCTCGACAAACCTTTCAGCCGAACTTTCAAAACCGGCCACCTTACCAATCAAATCGCCAAAATTTAACCTAGACAGAGTTATCCACCACGACAATACTCGCATGAAAATTATCAACCCGATTCGCGTTCTAGTTCTCTCCAACCCCCTCCAATTCGTGCTTTCGACGCTAATCAGTCGTCACCTGAAACAAAACCACAGTTCAAATTTCCTCGTTTTCGCCAACCCCAACGTAAACCGAATTCGAAATTTAGTAATGATAAACCTGTCTCCCCTATCAATAAGAATAACCTGTCAACAAACAACAAAGTGGCAGAACAATTACCTTTTCACGAGCAATTAACACATTCGGTAGGAACCATCGGTCTTATTGAACCTAGTGTACGATTACAAGCACATAACGCTAGAGTTAACAGCGAAGTTAGACAACAGAAAATGAAATGCCAGTACGATAAAACTGCTACTCCGCCACAATTCACAATCGGTCAACGTGTCTGGGTATACACTCCTAACACGAAAAGGATTATCACGGAAATTACTACATTGTTGGCACGGCCCATTTCGTATTGTTAAACAATTAACATCAGTCAATTTTCGCCTACGGAACTCAACTAACCGTCTTGTCGGAGCACTAGTACACTCCAACCGTCTAAAACCTTATTATGACCCAAAAGACCGTCCTCTTGACCCTCCAGAAGACTTCAACGATGATTTACATTTCTCGCTCGAAGAAAACGAAAGGTCAAACCGAATACCTAGTTCAATGGCTTGATTATCCCTCCGAACAAAACTCCTGGGTCTTAGAATCCGATATGGTCACGGAAACAAATTATGAAGCGCCTAAAATTGCTTCTCTATCACGAACTATTCCTCGGGTCGACCACATACTCTGTCTCGAATTACTTCGTCCTCTTATCCTACGTTACAATGGATATTGTTTCTTGTAATATTTCTAGCCTTTTCTTTCGTATTGATATTACCCTGCGTATTTGCACCTTCTTTTGAACTAGGTCCCCTATATGATTGCACACGTGTTTATCACGATACCTCTATAAATTCACTGACCACATTAATTGTAAACAAATATATGCATCTTAGTAAATCCCCAGTTAAATATTTTCAAGCAGACGTTCTACAATACTCTCCACAAGTTTGAGTCTTGTATGGAGTTCAAGAGTAATTCTTGGTACTTATATTACCTATTAAACAGCAAAAACAATGTAGCTCTAATATGTTTATAACGGTTTAAATATTCATTAAAAAATTCTTATTTTAACTAATGACAGGAGACCACAAAATTGTTTTCTGTATTTTGTACTGGGTGACTTTATAATTTTTAACTTTGTTTTAAGACTTGGTATGCCCAGTTGCACGAGAAGTTCAGAAATGAAAGGAAACAAGTGAGTGACCCAGAAGTTGAGGTGTACAAGAAAAGAAAGTCTGTTGAAAAAATTGCAGACTCAGTGGCAAAATCCTTAAGACGAGGAGGTATCAATTGGGAGCCACCTTTCCCAGAAGAAGATAACACTCTATGAAGGTGCATAGGGAGGTTTTAAAGAATGGATGGACAAAGATCTCCCCAGAGACAAATTAGTAATGCAAAAGTATTGACAGAAATACCGGCAGAATATCCTGCTTTATTTTGCTATGCAGACGTGCGTAAATGTTGACACACATAGACAATATAGTCATCATGGAAATACAGTAACATGGTCTACAAACTCAGCAAACTATGATTGGTACCACACGGTGCACAAATACCTGCATGAATGCATGCATCTGCATAAATTCACACGTCTGCATAAATGCTTCTGCAGTCTAATAACGACGAGTTAAACTGATATTTCTCAGCATTACCCGTATCCCCTAAAAGCTAAACAACCGACTCCCAAAAGCCACCAGAAAGAGGCTAATAAGTCACCAAACCCAGAAAACCCCAGCAGCAAATTATGTGCATCGCTTTTCACGACCACTTGTAGAAAGCTATTGAGCGTTATGGTTTACTAACAGTAATAATCTGCGAACAATCTGTGCAAGGTAATATTTTGACGGTAATATGTTCGGTTGTACTATGGGTGATTAAGCTTATGATATGTATGAAAATAATAATTAATTACGTGTCATATTTATGCGCCGTCGACACAACGATTTCGTGTATGAAGACAGTCTTGGGGGAAGCGGCGTAAAGCTGTCCCTGTCCGACACCAAGGTAGTGAACGCTGGATCTAGCGTGGCTGCGTTATTTCCCAAGCACATGAAATATTATATCAGATAATCTTTCTCAATTTGTCCAAAAACGTCAACAATGTCATGAGTTCCGATATTATTCCAGGAGATTTAAAACAAATATAATTTGCAAAACAGACGCGACTCGACTGAAAGCTCACTGCGAAACTGAATGTTTCAAAAGTTATGTTCGTTTACACTTCCGTGAGAATTATTGACGGCAATACTTCGAATGGAGATATTTAGAAAGCGTGTGCTTGGATTTTGTTAAGGTTTACGATGCTCACTGTGTATCCGTGATGTTCTTTCTATCCATATCAACAAATGCCCGTAAAAGCGAATGCAATAAAGTGCTTGATCGGTAACCGGCTTTCTGGTTGAGCACATAAATAGTATACACAAGTTAATGACTGAGATTTGTCAAATCAGACCATACTTCATCCATAACGCCGCACAAGGCAAATCCTACTTCGGGCAGCATCACTGGCAATCGACTGCTGTATTACCACTACATGTCCACGACGAGTTAAACTGATATTGCTCAGCATTACCCATATCCCCTCTAAAAGCTAGACAACCGACTCCCAAAAGCCACCAGAATGAGGCTAATAAGTCAACAAACCCAGAAAACCCAGCAGCAAAATATCTGCATCGCTTTTCACGACCACTTGTAGAAAGCTATTGAGCGTTATGGTTTAGCAAACCAAGCATGGATCCACTCAAGTCGCTTGTGATACTGATTGAGGCTGCTCTCATCAGTATGCATATTATTATGCGTGGTCAACACTATATTAGACTACCAACGCTTTTCCGCTTGTGGGACTTGGAATTCCTTAAATATTATTTCTGAGCATGCGTAATCGCATTTAGAGATATATTTGATATCTGGCTGTACAATTTTAGGCATGATCATATACATAGGCTTATTTATCATTTGGAGACCTGGAGTGATGATCACTTATAATATCATTAATTAAATAAAAAAAGACAATTTAATAAAAAAAGACAACACTCAACAGTTAACTTTGGAACTTCACGGTTGACGCGCATGCGCACTGCACCCATTCTATTGTGGACCGGTCAATAAATGTTCTGTTATGGACCGGTTGCCTCGATGCCAGGGCAATGCAGTAAACACGACGTTTTGCAGACAGGCACGTGATACGCTTTTGTCCAATCGGAAAACAGAAAAATTGAACTTTGACACTAACTATATAACAATATAGTTTATACATACTGTGATACTGGCCAACTTGAAGTTGGGGCAACAATGTATTAAAGGGCACCTTTTCCATTGGAAAAAGCTTTATTTGGAGAAAGGCCAGCTTGAGTAAAATTTGTGTGGGACGTGCCCCATTCCACTCGATTCCTATGATATTGATAATACATGTATTTATAATAACAGGTATTTAATTCAACAGAGCTGTAATTCAGAGTTCAATATATAGCAACCGGTTTCCGAGTGATCCCATTTTATATATTAACCTTGTATAAACTGATTTCCAGTCATTTTCAACAAATTATAATTTAAACTTACATGTTGCCCTTGTGTTGCCTGAGTGCCTGGTGTTTGTGATGGCTATATAAAACATAAACAACACCTTTATGGATATTTATTTTAATATCTGTAAATTATGATATTAGGCGCCAATTCGCTCAAGACGAAGGCTACAACATCGTAAACGTTTAGAAAATAACATGCATGATAAGTTTTCATAAATACACACTGCTTTTAGCCACGGTCTAGCGTGCGCTGTACACAACTAAACACAGTTTAATTTAATTTAAGCTTACTATAGCTGCAGGCTAGCGAACATATATTGTGAATACAGTGTAATGTGGCACATGTCAGATTTATGATGAACATGCTTATATGCAAATATAATTTTAAGCTTACCTGTCCTGAATTATTCATTGTTTCTTGAATCGCTCGACCAATTGCATCGGTCAGAGACCTTGTTAGCCTCTCTGACTCAGACGCCATGGCAAGACCAACCAAGAAGCAAAAGAAGTCAATGGAGAAACGAAATCAAGTCATCTGTGCGAAACTCCGCAAATTGCAAATATATATTCACGTCGGAAAAGTTCGGAAAATTGGCAATCGAAGCCCCTGGGAGGGGTGGCTAAGATTTGTTTTGTGTACCACATCATTTGGTTCGCCAAGTGTCCAAAAATTATTTTGGTTATTTGAAATAACCAATTTGTCAATGTGGTTATTTGATATAACCAAATTAAATCATGTCGACAAAAAATGGTTATATGATATAACCAAATTAAATCATGTGAACAAAAAATGGTTATTTGATATAACCAAATTAAATCATGTGAACAAAAAATGGTTATTTGATATAACCAAATTAAATCATGTCGACAAAAAATGGTTATTTGATATAACCAAATTAAAACGGGTGAGCGAAATTTGGTTATTTGATATAACCATAGTGCGATATTTGATTATTTGAAATAATTAAATAAATCATTAAAAAAACTGACATAAAACGCTTAAATAATAAAAACACATTTGGCGCCCCATACATCTCGGCGTCTAGCAAAGCTGCATAGAAATATTTTCATCTATCGACCCCAAATTCGCTAACAGTAATAATCTGCGAACAATCTGTGGTAGGTAATATTTTGACGGTAATATGTTCGGTTGTACTATTATGATATGTATGAAATAATAATTAATTACGTGTCATATTTATGCGCCGTCGACACTACGATTTTGTGTATATACCGCCGCGACACAACGATTTCGTGTATGAAGACAGTCTTGCGGGAAGCGACGTAAAGGCTGTAAAGCTGTCCCTATCCGACACCAAGGTAGTGAACGCTGGATCTAGCGTGGCTGCGTTATTTCCCAAGCACATGAAATATTATATCAGATAATCTTTCTCAATTTGTCCAAAAACGTCAACAATGTCATGAGTTCCGATATTATTCCAGGAGATTTAAAACAAATATAATTTGCAAAACAGACGCGACTCGACTGAAAGCTCACTGCGAAACTGAATGTTTCAAAAGTTATGTTCGTTTACACTTCCGTGAGAATTATTGACGGCAATACTTCGAATGGAGATATTTAGAAAGCGTGTGCTGGGATTTTGTTAATGTTTACGATGCTCACTGTGTATCCGTGATGTTCTTTCTATCCATATCAACAAATGCCCGTAAAAGCGAATGCAATAAAAGTGTTTGATCGTTGAGCACACATGACCGGCTTTCTGGTTGAGCACATAAATAGTATACACAAGTTGATGACTGAAATTTGTCGAATCAGACCATACTTCATCCATAACGCCGCACAGGGCAAATCCTACTCAATCGACTGCTGTATTGCCACTACATGTCCACGACGAGTTAAACTGATATTGCTCCCCAAAAGCCACCAGAAAGAGGCTAATAAGTCACCAAACCCAGAAAACCCCAACCTCGTACCCAGGGTCTTATCTCCAGCGTGCGGGGGGGGGGCGGGGAGCGGAGATAAGACCCTGGGTACGAGGTTGAGAAAACCCCAGCAGCAAAATATGTGCATCGCTTTTCGCGACCACTTGTAGAAAGCTATTGAGCGTTATGGTTTAGCAAACCAAGCATGGATCCACTCAAGTCGCTTGTGATACTGATTGAGGCTGCTCTCATCACTATGCATATTATTATGCGTGGTCAACACTATATTAGACTACCAACGCGTTTCCGCTTGTGGGACTTGGAAATTCCTTAAATATTATTTCTGAGCATGCGTAATCGCATTTAGAGATATATTTGATATCTGGCTGTACAATTTCGGGTCTTATTTTGGAAATAGTTAACGGAGAAACTAGGAAGAAACGTATGCTATATGTCAAACGATATATGGATTCATAGGTAACTTGGAATCTCTTCGTAATAGCCTATTTAGGACATGTCACCTTATGAACAACGGCATGACTATTTGACCGTAGCCGGTCAAGTCGTAAAAAATTGTCTACACAAGGTTTATCTTGAACAATCTGTAATCGATAAAAGGTCTACATCGCTTGTTAGTAGTTCACAATGCATTGCCTTTCAACGCGCGCTACTCAGACGGCTTTGGAACCGCGAGAGCACTGAAGATTATAATAACAACAACTGTATGTAAACGAGTTACAAAATTCCAAGCAACTACGCTAAAATTTTTCGACTTGTCACCATTATCGAAAATATTGATATAAGTTTGAAATCAAAAACAATTGATCGACATTGTTCAAATTTCACAGGAAAGCTCGCACAACGTGTTTATGCGAATAGAAAACTACCGGGTGAAATTCGAGCCAATATCCTCTCGCAAACGCTCCATCTCGGCGTCTAGCAAAGCTGCATAGAAATATTTTCTTCTATCGACCCCAAATTCGTTAATAGTAATAATCTGCGAACAATCTGTGGAAGGTAATATTTTGACGGTAATATGTTCGGCCGTGTCGGATAGGGACAACTTTACGGCGCTTCCCGCAAGAGTGACTTTATACACGAAATTGTTGTGTGGACGGCGCATAAATATGACACGTAATTAATTATTATTCATACATAACATAAGGCTTAATCACCCAAGTACAAGATGTAAATTATGTAAACTAGGTTACCTGCAAGGTAGTGAACGCTATATCTAGATCCGATATTATTATTCCGGGAGATTTAAAACAAATGATATAATTTGCAAAACAGATGCGACTTGACTGAAAAGTAGTGAAAACTCACTGGGAAACTGAATGTTTCAAAAGTCATGTTCGTTGCCATACACTTCCGTGAGAATTATTGACGGCAATACTTCGAATGGAGATATTTAGAAAGCGCGTGCTTCGATTTTGTTAAGGTTTACGATGCTCACTGTGTATCCCGTGATGATCTTTCTATCGATATCAATAAATGGCCGTAAAAGCGAATGCAATAAAAGTGTTTGATCGGTAACCGGAAACCGACTTTCTGGCTGAGCCCACATATAAATAATATACACAAGTTTCTATTTCATTCTCCCTCATGACATTCGTCCGAATGAAAAACATTTTCCTATTAATTCGCCATTCCTGTCAACCTTTGAAAACACAACAATAAAACGAACACGTTTTATAGGCTAGGCTTGTCTCAAGCAAACAAGGCCCTACACCTGAAATATTTTATTCAAGAAGTATAGATTATCAGAGGAGAGCTGATTAAGTATTGGGATTTGCATAAATACTGCATATTATGCATAGCAAATTAGGTAATACGTTTAAAATGTAAGTACGGTGTTTTATTCAGCTCATTCTGTGTGCTGAAAACTCGAAGCAGTGCCTGAGCAGCACGAACAACCGGAGGCAGCGATTCCCCTGCAACGCCAGGGTCCCAATTTAGAGGTTATGAGTGCATGTTTTCGCTTGTTGTGTCTTACAATCGTTCTTAACAGTTTTAATAGTGCGAGAATGTAATTTTCGCTATCGTGGTAAGCCGTGTATACATATTCTTTCTAGTACTAATTTCATCTATTTCTTTATCGCCGGTTTTCTAGGTTTTGTGTTCCGACAACGTTTATAGTTATTGAGGACTCGTGTACTATGAGTTAATCCTGTTAGTATGGGTGTGAATTTTGTATTGTTTCGCGTTGGGATTCATGAGCCATGACGTGCTTTTATTAGTATGCCTTTCATATACGGGGAGTCTTCGCGTTGAGAATCTGACGTCACTTCGTTACGCTGGTCAGGAACATGATCGATTAATGGCGGACGTAACTCTAGATTCGGAGTCAGAAAAATAATACTTGCCATCGTCGAATCGCAAAATGGTTTCGACCGAGTAATATTTAGCAGCTCTGCTTTAGAAATACGTAAAAATATCGATAAGTAAAAGGTGCAATACCATTTACTGTTTCTTTCTGGTTCCGGGAGCTCGACGGACTTTGATCAATATTTTCGTTTTGATTGCGGGAAATTATGATTATCTTGGCCAGGGGTCATGGCATTACTGCTTGCCCCAAGGCCATGAAGTTAATGCTTGGCCGCTCGTTGCATGTGTCAACGGAAAGTGTAAAAAAACAAAAACAAAATTATGATTATCTTAGCCCGGGGCTAGGAAGTTAATGTTTGGGCATGTTTATTTGGCTTGGAGGTCATGGCATTACTGTTTGCCTGCTGATGGCATATGTCCGCAAACTATTGGGATTTTTCTTGCCCAGGGGCTATTCGAGTTAAAGTTTACCAGTTTGACGACATGTCCGACAGCAGTTATGATTATTTTGGCCTGGGGACATGGAATCCATATTTCGTTGTTGCTTGCATATGTCCGTGCAAACTATGATCATCCTTGTTCAGGGCCATCGGATTAATGTTAGATCTATTGCGTGCGTGGTCACCGGCTTTATGCTTAGGCTTAGCTGGTAGAGGTCAACTTTCCCAGGGCTAACTAAAGCTCTTCGTGCTTGACTCTCATAGTTGCGGCGGGACTGTTGCTTCCTGCTGGTTCCTCGGGGTTTGTTTTTTTCGCGGCATATGCATATTCCCTCCCTGTTCTTTTATGTTAGCCGCCTTTTCAAAGGTATGAGTTTCCGCCTTTCACTGTGCCTGATTGGGAGGTTACGCGTGAGTTGATCCTCTGGGGACTGTCAAAACATTTTCTCAACGCGAAATCGGATGGAAGTCCCTCCCGGGAACTGGCTTTGCAGCGACAGTCCTGGATGATAATTTGCATGCGCTCGTTACCACCCCTTCTCTTCCGCCGATGTCAACACCTTTGAGGGTGCGTGACCCGGATACATTTGTTGCGGGTGAAATTCACAAGTACGCGGAGGTTTGGGACCAGTTGACTCGAGATCTTCCAAACCGCGCAGAGAATTTGTGTTGGCTTTCCCACCGTTGAATTTGTCTTGAATACGTTCGTCTGGTTTCTTTCTATTGATATCATGGGTAATGGTGAAACATCGTTGGACTCCTGGCATATAGAACATGTGGATATAATGTTATGGAATTATTTTGTTTGTACATTACTAAGAGTGGGGGAAGTGTAGGGCTCGCGTTTAGATTACTATTTAGGAAAGCGTTTATTGGGATTCATGTGTTTTAAGAATGGGGAATAAAATTGTGAGAATGGGGAAGTAATGTGTTTAGAATCGCACCTGGTGTTTCAAATGGAAACAATGAAACTCCTCCCCAATACTTAATCAGCGATCCGTGAAACGAAGGCCGGTTGAGACAGTTTACTATTATTATCACAATATCCTCGATAGGCAAGAACTTTTGGAAACACGAAGCCGGTCTTGAAGATCTTCTTGTACGTACATGTTTTTTGCAACGTCCGATTTCCAACGCCCGTGGAGCTTTAACAACCTTTCTGGGTTACCATACGCCTTTTAAGTTTTTGATAATTGTGGTTGCTCCACCAGCACGAAAACTATGCAGCGAATAGTTTTTCATCGTACCCCCTTTGTTCTCCAATATATAATTGCCTGTCGACTTTAAATATATTACGTTTCTAGTAAGTATTCTGTGTTATCATTAATAACATTGATCTGCGCTTCACCAAGATAACGATCTAATAACCGACAGGGGCACGAATCCTCATGTGACCTTGAAATGAATACATCTTGCCCTTGTCTGTACACGTCAGTATCGCTCAGAGGAGGGCGGACAGCTGTCACGTGCATCTCGACCAATGAAATTGCTTTATTTTCTCATCGTTTGCGCGAAGTTGATAGGCTGAAAAATTTGCATTGGACGCAGAAATACCGAATATTTTACTAATTGTTATTCAAATTTTCCTTTTAAAAGGCAGCGATACTGCTTAAACTATTATTGGGCTATCGATATCTGCAGGATTTTGTAAGGTAAATGTCTTTTTTCTACCTTGTTTTGATCATTTATGTAGGTCGTGTCGTCGCCGCGTGATGACCCGAGTCCGTGTTTGTCAACAATATTCAAAGTAAAAAATCTCGAATTCCCATGGTTCTATTTCCCTAATTTTTGCATAATGAGTTAAACAAATGTCTAATCTTTGATTCTATCCCAACGACCCCCCTTGACCCCTCGACCGTTTTCATCTTATTCGCCTTTGAATCGGTCGTAGTATTTTCAGCCTTTACCGAGATGGCGCTCGTATTTGAGGGGACCTATAAAATTATTATTTTTCAAGAATTTCGGAAGTCCCTAGCTTTATTCTTTAGGGTAAATGTTAACTGAGTTCTAGAAGAATATTCAACGTGTGAAGTTTGTTATTTGGCTATTTTTATATATTTAAATTTCGATTTTGGGATGGTATCTGGTTGTCTTCGAGGATCTGAAGATATGTAAACATAAGAATTTTTGCTTCTTGAGGTTGGTTTCTTTTCTAGGCTTATAGATTAATATATCTAATCTGATGGCACAAAAAGGGATCATGCTCCAGCAATTTGTCAAACACCTGGGAAAAAATACCAAAACGAAGACCTGCTGTAGGCTTTGGGAAAATTTGGTTTGGTTTTATGAAGTTCCTTTGTAGATTTTGGATAGCTCTACTTTGCATGCAGTATCTACCTCTCACACCATTTCTATTTTCTATGCTTATGAGTTATGCCTATAGTTTACTATAACTTGCTGCTAGATCTATACCAAACATAATTGCTTGCCTTTCTAAAGGTATACTGGTAAGTAAAGTATCAATATTTGGTATCAACATTTGGTATATGTTGCTTTACTATAATTATTGTACATAATTGTTATTGTTATCTCAGGAATGCTTTTCATGCTATAAGGCGGCTAAGGCCTTTTCGGTATGCCATGGTTGGAGCCTTGAAGGCTACTAGGTTCGATTCCTAGTGCATACTATTATTGTGCCAACTCTTACATTGCAGGAATTATCTGCACTTCAGGATTTTCAAAAGAGGATTTTAGAGTAACAAGTTAACAAAGTAATATATACATAGAGGACATGATTATGCACCTGTCAATTGTACCCCCCCCCCCCCCCCCAACCTCGGAGAATGGTGGGGAAATGTGGGGCATTTTTCCTCTTTTGAATGATAGTTAAGCCCGACTAGGTTGGTGGGTTTTCTCTTGATAGATGCCGACCTTTTAACGTGGGGCACAATGTCGGGATATGTGGAGATTGAGTGTGCACGCAATTGCAATGAAATTGACCCCCTCCAACATTATTGTTAACTAGCTAGCTCATTGGTGTCAAACTGTGATCATCCAACCGTACATGTATATTGGCAAATCAGTGAGAAAACAAATCTTCATATCAAATCACTATACAGCAAAATGAACTTTTAAACAAACTTTTTAAAACACATTTCTTCGACGTACCAAGGTTGCATTTTATATCTTGTTTTGTTGTTTTTATAATGGTATTTATCGAAAGGAAATCATGAGCCTGTAAATGTAGTAGTGTAAATGTAGTGTTGTATTTAAAATAAACAAAAAAAATGTTGAAATGTTGTCAGATTCATTATTTCCTCATACAATGCCCCGTTGAGTTGGGATATTGCACCTTATTCAAATCTCCATGTCCCCACCATTCCCCGAGGTTAACGGGGTGGGGGTTACAATTTACAGGTGCATTAGAGCAAGTATTGCTTGCAGAATTGATTGGTAATTAATCATTGGTCATGTAATCTCAAAACAAATTAATAAAGTGCATTTAATATTACTTTTGGCGGCATATACACTGCATCTATGCAACAGTTAATTAAGAAATACAGGTACATTACTACATATAAATCACCTGCGGTTGGGATGTACCACAATGATTAGATACCAATTATAAACAAGACTATCATAATACTTGTTCATGATCAACACATTTTCTAAGCCAGAGAAATTCAGAGTATGTACAAGTGCATATGTTTATATTACAGTCCTACCATTTTTATTTAGGAATACAATTTAATCTGAAAATACTAAAAATATTCACTTGTTTCACTTTGAATAACACACGTTTAATAACACACTTGAATAACATACTTGCTTTATAATAAACACACATTCGTCTTTCAGACAGAATTTAATAGAAAACTAAAATGTTGACAGAAATGCCCGTTCAAACTTTAAAATGGCGAACTACGCATAGTGAAAGAGAATTCGTAAGCAGAATCGCAACAACAGAGGTATATCACGCTCTCTTCAGCAAAAATTCCAGCCTGTCATCCTTGAGTATCAAAAGCGTCCATCTACGGGAGATGTTACCTTCAAACAGTCCAAGCACAAATGACAACCGCGCGGAAAAACAAGCCCGCTAACCGTGATCCTTTGCGCGTTGCTGTCCAACCTCCTCTGAGTCTTTCTGGAAGATACTTGAATTACGATGTGATCGTTAAACAACTTAATATCACAGTTTCTAATGTTTAGAAATTCCTGGGAGCGAAATAGTCCTGCAAAAGATAACGCACACATCGTGGCGGTTCTCAAATCTTTGAGTGTAGCGCTTTCTTGGCCGTAACGACGGATGATAGCTTTAATGAGGTCTGCCGAGGCTGGCTCTTTCTCGGTTACTGCATGTTGTGGTTCTCTGTCTTTTTTCGGCTTCGACCAAGTTTCTACACAGTCCAGAATCTAGAGGATTTTGATGTAACGGCAATATTCCTTCGACCCAAGGGCTGCATAAGCTGTAGACGCCATGCAAACTTTTTTCTTATCTAATAAAAAAGACAAATATAAAGACAAATGCCCTACTGTCGCGGGAAAACAATTACGCGGAAAACAATTACACGGTAAACGTCTGTGCGCCTGGAATTGCAAAAACGAAACAACTTCTTTGATATCTCTCTTAACAGTCGATGCTGCCCTCGATCTAAAGCAATCTTTAATTAATTTCTTGATCGATGCACTTGGTAACGAATTGCACGTTGATAAATATATGAACGTCTGCAAAACGAGAAAGGAAATGCGGAATTATATATGCACTAAATAGCGACCGGAATTCCGGTGAATGCGAGAACCAGGATGTTTGTCTAAACCTGCCGAAAAAGCCGCGAAAAAGATAAACTAGGTTCCAAGGACAGTGCAAAGTTTTATAGAATTATGTATCATATAATATTAAACGGTAGTATAACACAAGTTTAATGCCGTTCAGAATTTTAAATCGCTTGCTTATAAAGCTGCAGTATTATTAGTACAGGTAATTAATATAGTGTTAGTTAGAAAAACAATTCTTGATATTTATTTTAATCACAAGGTTGACAAAGCTGATAAGTTGGACAGAACATTATGGCAACTATATGTCTATGGATAACATTTCATTGGCTAATGCCCTATGATTATTGGGAACAAACAAAAAATCCTAATAAGAGAGTTATTGCCACAAAACGATGAAAATAAATGAAATAAATGATGATGAACAATAAACATTATAAAAGTAAATTTTAGTTTCCAGACGAGAAAGAAACAACAGAAAATAAATGCTAGTTTGGTTTTGTAATAAAAAGTGCCATATAATGTATTACTTAACCTCGACTGTTCGATCTTTACAGTAATATACCAATCCTTGGCCGCTATTACTCGGCCGCTACAGCAAGATCTCGGTTAGACCACAGGAAGCCAAATCAAATGTAGTTTGATCGAGTGAAATGCCAAATATTACCTATAATATACCCAGAATCTTATCCCGCGGCATTACCACCATATATACAGAACTCGTGACTAGGCTCTCGACAACGGCTTCCGTAGCTCAGTGGTCAGAGCACTGCACTAGCAATCGCAGGGTCGCGGGTTCAATTCCAGCCGGAAGGCCGCTAAGTTGCATTTTTCGCAACTGGTCCCGGTTTGGTCTTAAAATGTATGTATTCCAACACTCGAAATTTTCCTTCACCATAAATCCTTTCAACATGTAGTTTGATCGAGTGAAATGCCAAATATTACCTATAATATACCCAGAATCTTATCCCGGCATTACCACCATATATACAGAACTCGTGACTAGGCTCTCGACAACGGCTTCCGTAGCTCAGTGGTCAGAGCACTGCACTAGCAATCGCAGGGTCGCGGGTTCAATTCCAGCCGGAAGGCCGCTAAGTTGCATTTTTCGCAACTGGTCCCGGTTTGGTCTTAAAATGTATGTATTCCAACACTCGAAATTTTCCTTCACCATAAATCCTTTCAACATGTAGTTTGATCGAGTGAAATGCCAAATATTACCTATAATATACCCAGAATCTTATCCCGGCATTACCACCATATATACAGAACTCGTGACTAGGCTCTCGACAACGGCTTCCGTAGCTCCGTGGTCAGAGCACTGCACTAGCAATCGCAGGGTCGCGGGTTCAATTCCAGCCGGAAGGCCGCTAAGTTGCATTTTTCGCAACTGGTCCCGCACAGTAAATTTAACAGAGCCAATTTGGCCCCCAGGAGCCATTTTGGCTTTTACAAACATGGGCCATTTTGGCCCCAAGCAGGACACAACAGAACACAAGGGCTGTTTCAGTACCTCAGGAGCTACATCAGCCCCTATTTTAAGGGCTGTTTTGGATTTTTGAAACATGGGCTGTTTTGGACCCCATTAGGACCAAAACAGAACAAGCATGGGTTTTACTAACAAGGCGCACAGTTCTTTGCTGTACACCTTATGTCGCACATTACTGCAGCGTGCTAGCAAAACAGTTTGGCTCATTTTGGCTTTTCCAAACAGCCCTAAGCAGGGGCCAAAACAAATCTCAAGGGCTGTTTCAGTACCTCAAGGGCTATATCGGCCCCCTACTTTTCGAGCCATTTTGGATTTTTGAAACATGAGCTGTTTTGGCCCCTATTATAGCTAGGCGGATATGTGTCATATTTTACTAGAATTGTGCGTTTCCTGATAAAAGCACCAGAGTTTGTGTACAGCGAGAGTTTACCACCCTAAACATTTTTGGATATGGAGCCACTTCAAAAAATAATTTGAACAGACGTTGCAAGGGCGTTTATGTGACGACTTGAAATGGCGGCCATCTTGACCGGAAGTAACTTTTCAAAGAACCAAAAAGCTCAATAATTCTTAGTTTAAATGAAACAAAATACACATAGAACTTAAATTGACACCAAAATTACATGTAAGAAAGAAATTCTGCAAAAAAGTTATATATTTCTTTATTAATAACAAACGTATCGATATCACCGAAAATATAAATTTTTAATTCTATTTTTATTTTTATTTTTACCAAGATTAAGAATTAAAAACTATTTTTCTTAACAGTTTAAAGATAAATAATTTACTTCCACTTCAACGAAGATTTCCTACTATAATATGCTGTATAATATACAAGTGTATATCCAGATCAGTGATCATGCACGGTATGAATAATATGATTGCGGGGGACTGGGTACGACACATTATCACGCCACTGCAATGGCCGCCATGCTTTTCAAGATTGACATGGTGTAGTCGGCAAAACGGATGTATTCCAGTGTTATTATCCCAAAATACAAAGAAAAACATACATTTGTATTGTTGGACCATTTGAACACCGCACACGAACGATTACACGTTATGTAGAAGAGAAAGTTGCCGTCTAGCCGAACTAGGTGGACTGTAAGTACCAAAAACTGCATTTGTATTAGTCTGAATAAATGTTGAGTTGACCCTCGAGTTGACCAAGGAGCCGCATCAATAAGTTAACGTTCGTTTTCTAGATCTTGTATTTGCACCATATACAATAGTTACGATGAGCTGTGTGCCCAAGGATGCGGTGAAAACAGATTGGGCACAATGTGTTATCTGTCAGGAAAATACAGAAGAAACACTGCAATGTCCAGCAGAATCAAAAAGGACAGATGTTGGAGCTGGCTACAAAACCCTCGCAGACAATATCGTTAGATTCAGACAGCTAGAATGTATGCCTTTAGCAATTAATCTAGACAGGTTAGATGAGGGGAATGGAATAGAGGAAACATTCCTAAGTCAAAGAGCTCGTTGGCATAAGAGCTGTAATGTGAAGTTCAACTCCACCAAACTAAGAAGAGCCGAAAAAAGATATTTGCCAGAGGAGCAGAGCCCAATCATTGGTAAGAAATTTACACGTTCTAGTTCTGGGAATGAAACACCATCCAACACCGACAAGTGTTTTTTCTGTGATGAATGCGAAAGTTGGAACAATCCTCTACACAATGCATCGACATTTGGAATGGACGCTCGTGTTCGAAAATGTGCAACTGCTTTACATGACCAGATACTTCTTGCTAAATTGAGTGGGGGTGATCTTGTTGCAATTGAAGCCAAATACCACGCTCCATGCTTAACATCTCTATACAACAGAGCAAGAGCAGATGATCCCAGAGATAACGACGACGACCATACTCGACAACTAGAGGGTATTGCACTAGCAGAATTAGTTATTTTCATTGAAGATTCCCGGTCAGAGGAAGATGCAGGCCCCATTTATAAGCTCGCTGATTTAGCCGATATGTACACTTCTCGACTTAATCAACTTCTTGGAGCGCATGTAATCGGTCGTGTCCACACAACCAGGTTAAAAGATCGAATCTTAGCTATGGTTCCTGATCTTCAAGAGTACAAGCAAGGTCGTGACATTTTACTTGCATTCAAAGAAGACGTCGCGATGGCACTTCGAACAGCACATGAAGATTGTGACAACGAGGCAATGCATCTCGCACGGGCGACAACCATTGTAAGAAGAGATATGATGGCGGTAGAAAACAATTTCAATGGATCATTCGACCATGACTGCCAACACAATTCTGTGCCAAAGTCTCTTCTATCATTGGTTAATATGCTTTTGTATGGGCCCAACATAAAAAAACCAAACAAGCAATGCCAATTATACTACTCAAGCAGGAATTACCATCGCGCAGTTGTTGCTGTACAATAGCTATTCACGTCGACGCAATGAACCGCATCAACACGAACGTCACAATCGCAACCGTGAAGCACCACTTCCCATCTACTTGGGACTGTCAGTTCACGCAAAAACTCGGAGTCGTGAACTTGTGAGCAACCTTTACGACCTTGGCCTTTCAATATCCTACGACAGAGTGATGAGCATTTCCACCGACCTGGGAAATGGCGTTTGCCGCCGATTTGAAGAAGAGCAAGTGGTATGCCCAACTAATCTTCGCAAAAGGCTGTTCACAATCGCCGCAATTGATAACATCGACCACAACCCTAGTTCTACCACCGCCAATGATTCGTTTCATGGCACTGGGATATCACTATTTCAGCATGTCTCCACCAACTGCCCTGGTATTGATCGTGAAATAATTGTTCTTCGCCAGTCATCATCAGCCAGCAGCACCACCACCGCCACTAAGCGAGTTTCCCAGTTACCAGATTCCTTCGCAAATGTACTTCCTGCTTCTCTTCGTCACAACGACCCTCCTGTTCCTGAAATGCATTGTGAAATGAAAGGGGAAGGTGCGATCTATACATGCGCTGTTAAGGAAGAGTTCTTGTGGTTGGAGAATGTCAGAGCGACTATCGACACCCAACAGAATTTGCAAGAGGGCGAATGTATTTCATGGGCAGCATATCATTCCAGTCGACAGAAAGAGCAAGATGATACACAACAAGCCATTTCTTCGTTACTGCCTCTCTTTCCTGATGATTCGAAATCTGTTGCCATGATCCGCCATGCTGTCGAAATGATAAGGCGAGCGGTGACACATCTCAATCCAGGTCAAGTCCCCGTCATCGCACTCGATCAACCATTGTATGCCGTTGCCAAGAAGATTCAATGGAACTGGCCTGAAAGCTATGGTGAGCACCGTGTTATTATGATGTTTGGGGGGCTGTACATCGAGATGGCGTTCTTGCGGCTCCTTGGCCACTGGCTTGAAGACAGCGGTTGGACATCAGCCCTCACCCAATCTAAGGTAGCTTCACCAGGAACAGCCGATTCCTTCGTAAAAGCTGCAAGTGTAACACGTTCTCGACACGCACACCAGTTAACTGCGAGCAGTCTTTATATCCTACTTTGTCACGCATATACGCAGTACACTGTTGGATTGGTAGAAGATACGGCGTTGCCATTCGACGATTGGTGTTTAGAGAAAATGGCTTCCGCCAATACCACAGTTCCAGTTCTGGTACATCGCCTTACAACTAGAGATGATGTTGCTACTCTTCGTTAGATCTCTCCGAGAAGCCAACTTTGCACTGTATGTCGACGCATTAAGTAAGATGATTCCATGGTTCTTCGCCCGTGATCATGTCAATTATTCAAGATGGCTACCCGTTCATCTTCGTGATATGATCTCGTTGAATACAAAGCATCCAGAGGTCGCCACAGAGTTCATCAGTTCAGGCAGTTTTACAGTTCGCAAGACTGGGAGAAAGTTTTCTGCGATGGCTATTGATCAGGCCCACGAACAGAACAACGCGATGGTGAAAGGTGATGGTGGTGCAGTAGGATTGACTGAGAACCCGAGTGCGCTTCGTCGTTGGATGATATCGGGACCAGAGATAGCGAGAATCGCGAATGAGTTCGAAGTTGGTGTCCATATCGGTAAAGGAAACGACAAGCAATCCAGCACAAAACACCACGAAGAGGCACGAAGTACCCAACTATCTTTTTTTAAAGATACACGATCGCTCGTAGCGGTTTTAGAAGAAATGGGTAATCCCTTCCTTGAAGAAAGTGAGGAATTATACAAGCTTGACACCAAAGATGTTGCAGCCCCTTCCGTGGTGTCTACGGTGCGCAGGATAGAAGCCCTTGGCACAACGCAGTTTGACACATACATCAGTGATCGTCTAGTTCGTCGAACTGTCTCTTTGTCGGAACCTATCAAGAAAAACAAACTGCCCTTGTTTAGCACTCCCGCGCCAAAAACACTTTCGAAAACCAAGCAACAATTGTCTTCTGTAAAGAGTGACTGCGCGCTTTTTTCGAGGTTGTATATTTCCTGCCAAACAAGAGAAGGAAATTTGGAAGATTTCTTCCGGCACGAGAACCAGGCATGCCCGCCGTCACTGTCTAACTGTGGAAACCTCCGTCTTCCAGGAAGCAAGTCAGACATTGTAGAATGTCTAGAAGCTCATTGCCAGCCACAGTATCAAGCGCCAGATTCTATTGATGTCATAATCATCGATGGTCCTGCTGCTGTTAATATGGTTAAACCAAGCGCATCCGCAAACACGTTTTCTGAGTACGCATCACTCTGTTTCATTCCATATATCGAGGCCCAGTTACAGCGAGCAAGACGAGTAGATATCGTGTGGGATGAGTACATTCCTAACAGTCTTAAAGCAACGACTAGAAGAAAGAGAGGAAGTGGAGTTCGACGCCGAGTTCAGGCCAATAATGAGTTACCAAGAGACTGGCAAGGGTTTCTTCGCCTGGATGACAATAAATCAGAGCTTTTTAAGTTCTTGGCGGAGCATGCTGCTAGTATTAGCAGCGAGAAAGAAGTCATCACAACTTATGGCAAGGAGGTTCTATGTAGCCAACAACGTGGTGATATATTACGTTTAGCTCCATGTACTCATGAAGAAGCTGATACAAGAATGTTTTTACATGCTGCCGATGCTGTCCACCAAGGCCACCAAAGAATCATGCTTCGCACTGTAGACAGTGATGTGCTTGTTTTGGCAACTGCTATGGTACAACAACTTCAACAAGTTGGTACAACAATCGAGCTGTGGGTGGCGTTCGGGACTGGAAAAAACTTGCGATATTTAGCAGCCCACGAAATATCAGCCAGCTTAGGGAAAGAAATGTCAAAGGCTCTGCCTTTTTTTCATGCGTTTACAGGATGTGACACGACATCATCCTTTGCTGGTAAAGGAAAGAAGACAGCGTGGACGACGTGGATTTCCTATCAGGAGGCAACCCAGGTTTTTTCTTGCTTATCGGGCGTGCCGGAGACCATTACCAATGAGTGGATGGCAACTATCGAACGGTTTGTCACTCTGATGTACGATAGGACAAGTACCGAGGTCAACGTGAACGATGCCAGGATGAAATTATTTTGTCGAAAAGGCAGAGCTCTCGAGGCTATCCCCCCTACCCAGGCAGCATTACTGCAGCACACCAAGAGAGCTGCTTACCAGGCAGGCCATTGCTGGGGACAAACACTTCTGGTCAGACCACATTTGCCATCTCCAACTGAATGGGGCTGGGTGTTTGGTGCAGATGGCTGGCAACCGTTTTGGACTAATCTACCTGACGTGACTGCAAGTTGCAGGGAGCTTGTCAAGTGCGGATGCACGAAAGGATGTCGTGGAAATTGCTCGTGCAAAAAATCGAACTTAAAGTGCACGGCCCTTTGTTCTTGCAGCGAAGAGTGTGCTAATAACTAATATTTCGTCACCCTTATACATGATATTCTATGTTTTGCAAATCATCGTACCAAATATAAATACACTGGATATTGCATTTTGAACAAAGAAAACATATTGTAAGTATGTATTCCCATACATCAGTTCAAGAACTAACTGAGAAGTTTAGTACGCACTTCACAGATAAAATTGCAAATTTGAGACAAAATATGCCTATCTGTCAAGCTCCAAGTCCTTCTAAGGCTACTATATCGCCCAATATCTGTTCGTTTGCTGAATTTAACGAAGTTACAACTAAAACAATACGAGAAATGATTGAAAGATCACCTTCTAAGTCGTGCTCCTCTGACCCTATTCCTACTCGAACATTGAAATCCTGTTTGGAAGAACTGGTACCCATAATAACATCGTTAATAAATTCATCATTACAGAATGGTGTCTTTCCCGATACTTTCAAAGAAGGACGATTGCTTCCGAAAATTAAGAATAATTCACTGGACAAAGAAGTCTTTTCTAATTTCCGTCCAATCACAAATCTTACATTTGTATCGAAAATTTTGGAAAGAACAGCTGCCTACCAATCAAGCCACCATCTGATAACGAACGGACTTTATCCGAAGTTACAAGCAGCTTACCAGAAGTTTCATAGTACAGAGACTGCCCTTGTTCGAGTTTATAATGATATTCTTAGAGCCATTGATGAGAAAAAAGAGGTCATTCTTGTCTTATTGGACCTTTCTGCGGCATTAGATACTATTGACCATGACATTCTCATCAGCAGACTACGTACGCAGTTCGGCTTCACTGGTACAGTTCTTAAATGGTACGAGTCTTATGTTCGAGGTCGCTCCCAGAAAGTCGTGATTAGACCTACTGAATCAAAACCCTTCCCTCTATTTTCTGGTGTCGCTCAAGGATCAGTCCTCGGCCCGCTGCTGTTTATCCTCTATTTTGCCCCTCTTGAAGATGTCATTATATCGCATTGCCTCGATTGCATGATATACGCTGATGACTCACAACTTTACATCACAGTGAATCCAGATAACAGACATTCTGCTATAGTTAATCTTGAACAATGTATCGTTGACATTCAGGCCTTTTTCCTAGACAACAAACTTAGCTGTAACCCTACCAAAACCGAAATTGTACATTTCTATTCTAGGTTCTCATCAAATACTTCTATAGCTGGCATTAATATAAGTCAGTGTTTAATACCTATCAGTAAGGAAGCACGAAATCTCGGAGTAATCTTCGACAAACATCTCACTATGTCTAGCCATGTTAATGGTATTTGTCGCTCTGCTTCACTAGCTCTCAGAAATATTGGAAGAGTTAGAAAATATCTCGATCAGTCTAGTACAGAACGTCTAGTCCATGCCTTCATAACATCAAAATTAGATTATTGCAATAGCTTATTGTATGGACTACCAGAGAAAGAGATAGGTAAATTACAACGGCTACAGAACTCAGCAGCTAGATTAGTGATTAAATCAAAGATTAGGGACCATATAACTCCTACCCTACGTAACCTACATTGGCTCCCTGTAAAACATAGAATAATATTTAAAGTTTTACTGACTGCTTTCAAGATTCTTAACGGTTGCGCTCCATCATATCTAATTAATCTGTTAGAACCTTATGTTCCTAGTCGTTCTTTACGTTCTAGTACACAAAGTCTACTAGTTGTCCCTAAATCGTACACCACTACATATGGTGACAGGGCATTCTCTATAGCTGTGCCTAAACTATGGAATAGCCTTCCAGAAAGTATAAGAAGTACTAGTTGTATAAACTCATTTAAATCTATGATTAAGACCTACCTTTTTAATGATGCTTTTTTATAGCTATTCTATACTTATGTACTTAATTCTTATCCTCATTTATACATTCTATAATTATTTTATACTTATGTAGATTTTTATCCTGTATATTGTATTATATTATGATTGTAAGTAAGCTACATACTAGTTTTTAGATTTATCAAATCATTGTAAACGCATTGAGGCGTAGCTAAATGCGTATATTAAGAACTGTAATTATTATTAATGTATATATTTTGAATACCGTTTTTCGTTTGTGAATATCATGTACTATAAATACCCTATATATACCATAAAAGTTTAGTTTCATAACTAATTTTGATAATTTTTTTTGAATGAAATTATGTTTTTCGCGTTTCTGTTGTTTTATTTTTTCTGTACTGCTTTTGTATTGCTGAAATTTTTCGTTCATGTTCAGAAATCGGCCTAAAACATTATACTTCCGGTTCAAATAACAATCACTTCCGGTAAAAAAACAACATATGTTTAATCAAGGATTTCTAACCCAGTTGAGATATAGAAGGCATTTTGAAGATAAAGATTGTATTTAAATATAAAATTCGCTATGCTTAGCATTCCCTAGCTATTGATGATGACCTGAAATATAGTTTACAACCTTTCAATTCGATATATAAAATACTTCCGGTTTGGTTTGTTGGCCATTTTGAAAACATCATTTAACGACCAAAGAAATTATTTTTTTAAATGGCTCCATATCTAGCATTAATAAGCACATCGAGAACTATCATTTTGCAAAATGCCATGCTTTTATCATCAAGTGCACAATTTTTAAACATATCCGCCTAGCTATTAGGGCCAAGCTGTTTTTGCCCATATTGGGGCCAAAACAGAACAAACATACATGAGCTGTGCCGACAAAGCGAACAGTTCTAAGTATCTCATACAGTACTGCAGTGTGCCGGAAAGACATTTTGGATTTTTTGAACATGGACTTCTCCGGCTGTATATTTATTTGTCAATTGTTATCACTATAGCTTTTTCGTCTTGTATGTCTATTGTCTGGCAAATCTTGTAAATAAAATAAATAAATAAATACTGGTCTATTAGATATTTGTATCTGATACCAGCAATCCGCCACTAAAGGGTCTGGGAACAAATATGCCGAATGACCGGGTAAATCGTCTTACCCGACATACGCAACGTACGAAATTTATTGAATTTGATTAAATTTCACTTCCAACGTAGGGCATGCATGTTGTAGTTTGGCATTTTTTGATAACCACACAATCGCGTTCAATAATGAAATCCTCTCGATCGCATTTTTGGAAAATGGTATCAAAATACCGACCGGTACTTTATTCCCTAAGATAGCACGTGATCGGAGTGACACGTGATGTTATGGCGCATATTTCGTATTTCTTCGCAAGGGACGTTGATATCTTCTAATCTAGATAGATAGATAGAAACTTTATTTATACACGCTGACCCCGTCAACCGAAGCTGATTTCCACGGGGGGCGTGTGCAAAATATAAAAACGTTACATGTATAAAAATGGTTTTAAAGAACTATTTACAAAATATATAAGTTTTAAAAGATAGAATACATAACGATAACGTTGTTATAGTTTTTAGAATATTTACAGGTGTATCAATGTATACTTATTTATCAATGTATATTTATTTCTCGCATGCACCACTGACCCATATATAACATTTGTATAACCGACTTACCGACTACTCACGTATAACGGTTATACAATGGTTATATATACGTCAGTGGAGTGCACACTAAGTAGAATAGATAATTTACATGCTATAGTAAAAAGTAAGTAACCACTGACCTACACATAACCGTTTTAAAATTCACAGTTAGATATAGGTCAGTGGACTGCACTAAGTAGAGAACAAATTTATATGTTATAGTAAAGAAAATAAGTAACGGGCATGCACCATTGATCTACATATAACAGAGTGGAGTGCACACTGAGTAAAGAGCAGATAATGTATATGCTATAGACTATTTTAAGAAGGGTTATTTTTTTTACACATTCTATCTACATAAAACTCATTCTAAGGTATGAGTAGCGATTTTGTGTTCAACGTATGACAGGGTCTTGCTCTCCCTAATATCTGTGGGCAAAGAGTTCCATATAGATGCCCCATCATACATGAAACTCTTTTTCATGTTATTGGTACGCGGTTTTGGCAAACAGAGAGCCTTTGAAATATTTCTAAGATTGTAATTTGATTTTTCTTTCTTATAAGTAAAGTATTTTGTGAGACTCTTTGGTCCCATGTTATTTAAAACTTTGAACATGATCTTAGCTTTTGATTTTTTTCTTTGCATTTGAAGAGGTTGCCACCCTAGTGCATTTAATGCAATTTTGTGGTCTACATCATTGCTCATATTTCCTATAATTCTAGCCGCTCTGTTGTGGAGCTTCTGTAAACGCGTTGATTGAGTCGCACCAAATACATCCCATACTTCACAACAATAGTTAAAATATGGTTGAACAAGGGCATTGTAGATGGCGAGAAGAGTGTCTTTGTCAACAAATTCTCGTACATGTCGGAGAGCACCTAATCCTGATGTGATTTTCTTGCAGATTTGCCCAGTATT
The DNA here is from genome assembly GCA_035772405.1 of Chrysogorgia sp. JL179-B06. Taxonomy (NCBI): domain Eukaryota; kingdom Metazoa; phylum Cnidaria; class Anthozoa; order Scleralcyonacea; family Chrysogorgiidae; genus Chrysogorgia; species Chrysogorgia sp. JL179-B06. The sequence goes on along the minus strand of JAYKKM010000395.1, from coordinate 2,047,363 downwards.
ACTTTTCCACGACAAATGTTGGTCAACAGTCACTCCTAGAGCTTTGCTTTCAAACACTTGTTTAATCGGTATATTTTCTATACTGACATTTGGTTGTGAGTTAGAAACATTGTTAATCATTGGTTTAGAGCCGATTAACATAAACTCCGTTTTTGCTACATTCAAACTAAGTTTGTTAGCTATTAACCATTTCCTTAGATTATCTAAGTCAGAATTCATTGCAATCTCGACATCATTTATTGTCTCACCAGAGGCTGTTAAGTTTGTGTCATCAGCAAACAATCGTGGTTTAGTTTCATTTAGGCATTCAGTTAAATCGTTTATGTATATTAAAAAGAATAGTGGCCCCAAGATCGAGCCCTGAGGAACACCACATTTAATTTTGCGCCCTGATGAAACAATGCCATTTATTTGACATTTTTGGTTACGCTCCTCTAAATATGATTTCAATAGGGATAATGCTTTCCCTTTGATTCCATATAGCTCTAATTTTTTTAGCAAAATTTGGTGATCAACTGTATCGAAAGCCTTTTTTAGGTCTATGAATACTACTAAATTAAACAATTTTTTGTCCATATTCATATACCAGCTGTTTGTACAGTCTAGTAATGCAGTTGAAGTAGAATGAAATTTACGAAAACCAAACTGATGTTCCGAGAGAAGCTCATTTTCTGTCAAGTAGTCATATAATTGATTATAGAGGATCCGTTCCATAATTTTACTTATAGCTGGCAATACTGAAATTGGCCTGTAGTTCCCAGGCAAGTTCCGCTGGCCATTTTTATAAAGTGGTGTTACTCTAGCTATTTTCCATGCATTTGGAAAAGAACAGTGTAATAGCCTGATTAAAGATGAATGTCAATGAATCTGAGATAATTGGTGATGCAATCTTGAGAATTTTATTAGAAATTTTATCAATGCCAGTAGCTTTAGCACTGCAAAGGCCATGAAGTAGCTGATAAAGTTTGTCAGTTGTTATTGGCTTGAATACACTGAATTCTGACTCCGAACTCTTAATATGGTCCTGAAAGTTGCGATTTGAAGTATTAATTTTGCTAGCTAAATCAGGGCCTATATCAGTAAAGAAATTGTTAAAGCCGTCTGCAATGTCTTTAGTGTTTGTCAGTTTATTTCCATTTATAATAAGTTCATTTATTATTGTTGGTTTATTTTTTCGGCCTAGTAAGCTATTTATTGTTTTCCAAGCTTCTTTAGGATTGAACTTTTGACCAGCAATTCTCTTGGAGTAATACTCTTTTTAGCATTTCTTAGTTCAATATTTACTTTGTTTCTGGCATTTTTATAATTTATCCAATCCATTTCTAGGTTTGTGATAATGGCTTTTCTTTTTAATTTATCCCTCGTGTTTATAAAAATTTTAACATTGCTCGTAATCCAAGGGAGTTTTTTTGATTTTACTTTTTTTTGTTGAAGTGGTGCATGCTTATCTAAAATTTCAAGGAATAATTGTTTCCAGATTTCCCACATAGTATCTGGATTATTGCCGAAAAAGTAGACATATTCCCAATGTTGATTTAGTAATTCATCAATGAATTTTTGATTATCAAAGTTTTTCATGTTCCTAATCTCAACAATATTTTCTTGTTTTTTTTTAGCAGTATATATTTTCCGAATTCCAAATACCAAACTATGATCGCTCATTCCTGTATGGATAACCCCAGAATCAGAGATTTTCTCTGGTTTATTTGTAATTATGTGGTCAATGAGAGTAGATGTTGTCATGGTTACAAGAGTAGCTTCATCAATTAATTGAGATAATTGGTATACCTCAAGTAATGATTTTAATTTTTTGGTTGGTGCATCAGAGACTGTTTTTAGCATGTCGCAATTTAAATCACCAATAATGTATATTTCCTTGTCTTCGTCATCCATAGCTTTGATCAAATTTTCAAATTTATCAAATAATTCAGCTGGTGTGTTTGGCGGTCTGTAGACCGTTGTGACAAGAAATGGACGACTATGTGGTTTGTTAATCTCTATACAAACAGCCTCTAATTCAGGGGGAATTAGATCTGACCTAATGTTATAATTAATGGAGCTACGTAGGTAGATACAGACACCACCCCCATTTCTTTTACGGTCATTTCTGACAATATCATAACCATCCAAATCAATCATGTTATCAGTTATAGTTTCATTTAGTCTGGTTTCACTAAGACCTATTAAATCGATATGCTTGTTTGACATCGAAAATCTCAATTCATCCAATTTCTTAGTTAAACTGACAATGTTAAGAAAGGCCATCTTAAAACCTCTTTCATTTGGAATTGAATTTATTGTTTGAAACAAATCGCTACTCATATCTTTCTTATTTGGTAGAGCATTAGTATCCATTACGTCAATACTCGCACTACTAGTACCTACATTACTAAAATCATTACAAAGTATTATTTCATGACATAGTTGAGATATGTTGTCCACTCTTTGTTCGGTTGAGCATAAGTTTGGCGAAAAAAATGGTCTTTATTATTATTTAAAGAACCCGACACAGTGTTGGGGGTTCTAATTCTATGTGGCTTTACGTATGAACAGAATGCACTGCCAAGTGCCTTATCCCCCATCCAGTTCAAATGCAAATTTGAACCATTTAAAAGAGACTTACCTATGTTGGTATTATTAATGAAATTAATATTATGCTTGGAGCATAGGTTTTCTAGTAATGTATTATAATGGGTTATTTTACTTGAATTTACCCTCCCATCATACCTGGTTACTACACTTGAAACAGCGATTTTCTTAGAATGGGTTTTCACTTCCTCAATAAGGTCTTCCATATTCTTTGCCACTTTCTCGGTATCATCATAGACCAGATCATTTGTACCGACATGAAGGATGACACTGTCATATTTTATTCCATCAGTTTCGTTTTTAAATTTGTCTTCTATTTGTTTGATTTTTGCTCCAGTGTATGAATGGCAGATTGACGCGTTTCCAGAAGCCCTTTCAATCTTCTTCCTGTCTATATTCTTGACCATTGAATCGCCAATCACAAGGGTCGTTTTCTTCTCATTTTGATTTGTGGGTTTCGCTGACTTTGGGGCTTGTGTGTTCTTCTTGGTGACGCACTTCTTGTTTGTTTCTTTAGGATTTGGCTTTTGGTTTGGGTTATTGACTTCAGTATAATCACTCGCGATTTCCGTTTCTTCATCACTTTTAACTTCAACAAGAACTGGAAAGCTCGTGTATTCGACATCAACGACAGCGTGTTGATCTTGAAGTAGCTCGAAGCTATTTTGCACAGAGATTGTAGATTTGTGATAATCATTCTGGTTGATCGTGCTTTTTGGTTTCTCTACGACTTTTATCCACTCGTCTTGTTTCATATCTAAAACCATCTTTATGTTTTTGTTCTCGCTTTCGAGATCTTCTACGATTGATTTTAGTGATCGTATTTCGGCAGCCATCTTGTTTTGTTCTTCGATCAAAACTTTAGTTTGTGCTTCGGACTCTGCCGCTCGTAAAATGGCTTTTTGGCTTTCTTCCACTTTCGCTTGTTTGATTTCTGAAATCAATATCAAAATTTTATTGATTTCAAGCTGATAGTATTCCCCCATGGCACTATCACAGGCCACTATAATTATTTTCGTCTTCAGCAACAACATCAGCCATGTGCTCGAGCCCTTCCTCGTATAAAGCTTCGCTATCGACATCCTGGTTCGTGTCCATCGGTATCGTATTGGAACAGTGTCTAAGGCTATTTACTAGGTAGTTCTCTTCGTTGTCCTTGATTACGATTATCTGGTTACTACTGCTGTGCCATTTCAACACAAAATTGCGGTGAAGAAACTCTTTCGTCCCGCCAGTCGACAGCCATTTCCCACTCAATTTAATATTGCTTTTTATAAGCTCTTTGAGGCCATCGTAGTCGCCCTTCCAAAACAGATTGTCGTCGCATAAGTATAAGAAGGTAGATTTTGACAAATCCTGGTCAACAGTGCCGTTTATTTGTTGGGATATCGAACAAGATACGGAGCTAGATTTATTTGATACATCCGCCATCTTGTATGTATCTGTGTTCGAAGAGAAGCTTTTATATACAACTTTAAAACTTTATTTGACGTATGAAACATATCTAGAAGCGAGATGTAATACGTGTTTATCTACTGGATTTATATCAACGAGACGACTATGCTCACTGAAGATTTCGTTCGGGATAAGAGATTCTCGTTAATACGAAGAAAGAAGGCATTGTGTTGACTGACTGTTGTTTGGCAAACCAGGTGTCAAAACCGCCTAAAGGTGGCTGGAAAGCGTATTTGGGACGCGTCATTGCTATCACTGGTGAGTTGTATATAAATTGTTCATGACTTTGGCGATAATCTAATGCTCTCTTAGTGTTTAATAATGTATTTCATGCATGGGCGCCATATTATTGGCCCATTGATATATTCGTCAAGTGAGTCGCTGTTGGTATTTTAATGAAGAACAGGATGAAACATTTATATTGATCCGCTTTCGTCAGGTGCTCATAAGACCTTTATAAGTAAAACAGCTTTTTTGCTGACAAAGATCTTATGAGTCAGTTAAAACCCGGAAGGAAAGTGCACCAATATAGAACTGTTTATATGATCTTGAAGAGGGTATCTGATGATTTTATAAGCTTTATTTAAACAGGGTAGCCCAATCAGCTCAAGCCTCAAAGGCTGGTATCCTCTAGGGCCCTGCACTGGTTGGCACTTGATTATGATAGTGTTGACACTGAACTAAGATGGGTTGTGAAAAATCCAACTTCAAGGCCTTCTGGCTGGAAATCAAAGCCACAACCCTGGGAAATTATGAACTGGTCAGTGCCCTAACAGCCTAACTGACTAAACTATGGAGGCCCTTGTCGGCCTCGACAGGAACTTGGCAACAAGTGCAGTGTTATATGATGGTGCTGATGAAATGAATGGATATTTTACTCAGAATATTTGGCATTTACACTCCATTAATTGGACTGCATATTAAAGTTATAGTCAAATTGTCAGTGTGATAAACTGACTGGAACCCTGCAACTATAATACCTTCTCGGGCTTCTGTCTGGAAATCAAACCCATCAAAATTTATATTATATTAATATTATAAAATTTCTATTATATAATCAAAATTTATATTATATTTATACTAATAATACTGTATACTGTAATTACAGCATATTATTTTCCACTTCGAATATTGATAGACATTGACAACAGAATATTATAAATTCTGAAGCGTTTTATCCTGAACAATTAATTGCAACAGAATATTGTAAATTCTGAAGTGTTTTATCCTGAATAAATATTTACTCTATCTATCTATTTATAAAATTAATTTATATTCACACTCACAATTTTCCTTTCAATACACTATCCATTGGGAATAAATGCCAAATATTATCGGTAATAAACCCATTCACTTCATTGGCATTTCCACCATTGTATATGAATATGTTGCCAAGCTACCATAGTTCAGTTGGTTAGTGCGCTGGTGTATTTTGCCGGTCGTGCAGTGCAGTTATTATACAGTGTTTGGTTAATTAGTTTGGGGAAATGATACATGTATGCAATTTCCCACTGTAATTTAGAGATAGAGATTTCATACTGTATCTGTCAAGTTTTTGCACCTAACCAATGTGCTATATGCATATAGTATACAGTATGTTTGTATAGGTTAGTGTATGTGTGTGAATATGAAGATGACCGCCGCTGAGGCCGTCGAAACGTCAGTCACCAACAACAGTCTTTCTCAAGACTACAACAACCTGGACAATCAACTTCACACATCTTATGATACTCCTAGGTTCAAACCATTTGCTTTATATATGTATACACTGTAAATTCAAAAGAGTCATTTTGACTCCTTTGAAGGAGTCATTTTTTTGACCCCAGGACGACTCCTCGAAGGAGTCATTTTGACTCCTTTTTGGCCTACTCCTTTAAAGAGTCATTTCTACCCTTTACAAGAGTCATTTTGACACCTTCGAAGGAGTCATTTTGACACCTTCGAAGGAGTCATTTTGACACCTTTGAAGGAGTCATTTTGACACCTTTGAAGGAGTCATTTTGACACCTTTGAAGGAGTCATTTTGACACCTTTGAAGGAGTCATTTCTACTCTTATGTAGGGTCAGACGACACCTTTAAAGGAGTCATTTTAACTCTTCTTTGGGGTCATTTTTACTCTTATGTAGGGTCAGATGACACCTTTGAAGGAGTCATTTCAACTCTTCTTTTGGGTCATTTTTACTCTTATGTAGGGTCAGACAACACCTTTGAAGGAGTCATTTTGACGCTTCTTTTGGGTCACTTCTACTCTTATGTAGGGTCAGACGGCACCTTCGAAGGAGTCATTTTGACCCTTCTTTTTGGTCATTTCTACACTTATGTAGGGTCAGACGACACCTTTTAAGGAGTCAATTTTATCCTTTTTTGGGTCATTTCTACTCCTTTGAAGAGTCATTGGTATCCTTTATGAAGTTCATTCTACTCTATAACAAGTTGTGCAAATTAACAATGTTATTTGAATGATTCCTGTAATTTGAATGATACATGCATATTGCATATACACAGAAACAAAAATAGAGATTGTGTAAAATAGTTTATTAACTAAATATGTCAATATTTTCAATAATTTATTAACTAAATATGTCAACAACATACTATACTGGCAGGTTTTAAAATCTACTTAAGCATATTTCTCAATAGTACATTATCGTTCCTAATCAAGGTAAACATGATATTATCATGCCCAGATTAACATCTTGTTTTAGGAACTCACACATATTTCACTAAAAGCCCATTTAAAACTAAGTAACGATATTCGGTTGAAACACTACATTTATTTATTTCCTGCTAAGCTGTGGACCTAGTTACTCTGTCCTAATTCATAGGAGGAATTACATGTATAGATCTAATGAAGGCATGAGTCAATGTGTCAAAGACTTTGGAAGAGTTTTGCAAGAAATAACTAAACGTAGTGTCAATTTTCACTAAAAATTCAATTAACATTATAAAAACATGAAATTTTCAGTTATATTATCAATGTTTTGTTTCAATAAAATGTTTTAACTGTTTTCATCCTTTATCTTCCTACCAATTGCACGCCTTTCATTTCTCCATGTTTGTGCCATAATGCCATTGTTGCCTCATTGGTGTATTCTGTTGCTTTATAGAAGTGCTTCAGGACATGAGCTGAAAATAAATAAATATATAAATTTTAAAATATTAATAAGAGAGATATAGTCCTCCAGGTATAAAAGAGATATTTCTAGAGGTATTTTTAAAAAATTCAAGTGAAGAGGTACAGTACTGTAGCTCTAAATACTTGCTTTTGTTAATTACTTTTTTATTTGAAAGGAAATAATGAAAGAGAAGTAATAGAGATGAGAATGCAGAATCAACCCCTCACTTGACCTATAACATTGACCTATAATCCAGAACCATAGTGATAAATTAGGCAGATATACTGTACATACGGTACCAGTCAATTTAACAATTAGACAACAAGGCACAAGTGTTCTATGCAAGCCAAGTTGTCTAACGCTCATCACAAGTTAATTGTTTTTGTATCAACAAACTAGTCAGTCAAACTTAAAATATGAAAATAAAGACAAACTGCAAAGTTTCTGCATTGTTTTGATTTTCAAAACTGGTCTATCACAAATAGACCTATAGTAGCATAGCCAATTAGCATTGGCGACAGACCACTAGTTTAAGTTTGTTGTCTTCATGCCATTGAATGATAATTATCCAATGGCTTTGGTGTTACTAAATTTAGATTACAACAAAAACCTGGTATTATTAAAGACTTGAGGGGACTTTTTGAGAGAGGCATAATAGGTCTCTTATTGTTAAAATTTAAACACATGTATAACAACACATATTTTTTCCAAGGAAAGTTCTAAAGTAAGTTATCGGCACTCTGAGCATTAATTGAGAATCCCTTTCGTACATTTTTCATACATTACTGTATATCCTGGCTTTTATCCATGTTTTGTGGTGGGCACTAATATTTATTATAATCTGATTGCATTTTCTGCTTAGTGAATCAATCTTTTGCTGTAATGTAATTATAACCAATTTCAATTTTTTAATTACCGTATAGCCAATTTCTGACCAATTATTAGTTTGACCTTCACACAGTCCAGAGCAGGATGGCCTTCCTTGCTTTTCCCTGTGACTGATAACTGGGACAGAATATATTTCCAAATAAGGCTGACAATAAATTGGAAGTCTTCATCAATTACAGTACCGGTAATAGATTTCTATGTGCAAATCACTTCAATATGCCATGCAAAAACTTGACAGATATAATGTAAAATCTCACTCTCTAAATTACGGTACAGGGGGAAATACATATTATTTCAATATTTCCTCAACTAATTCAAACTAGATAATACTGGGAATTGAACCCTGCGACCCTGGCAATATACAGTACACCAGCACACTAACCGACTGAACTATGGGAGCTTGGCTACAAGTTCAGTATATACCTGTACGACAACGGTGGAAATGCCACGAATGAAGTGAATGGGTTTATTACTGAGAATATTTGGCATTTACACTCAATTAAGGTGGCTCCTGATGGTTTTAAACAGGAATGCATAACTATATTAGACTAAAGTACTTAAAGGACCATCTGTACACGGTACGATTTGTCGTATACGATTGTCATCTTGGTGTATGTGATCAAACTGTACACGCATGTCAACATCACCATCGAATCAGAAACAAGAATTATGTTGTGTGCAAACAATTACATACGCCAGTACGACAATCGTATACAACAATGTATGCCAGAATGACAATCGTATACGATGAATTGTATCGTGTGAGAATATTTGGCATTTACACTCAATTAAGGTGGCTCCTGATGGTTTTAAACAGGAATGCATAACTATATTAGACTAAAGTACTTAAAGGACCATCTGTACACGGTACGATTTGTCGTATACGATTGTCATCTTGGTGTATGTGATCAAACTGTACACGCATGTCAACATCACCATCGAATCAGAAACAAGAATTAGGTTGTGTGCAAACAATTACATACGCCAGTACGACAATCGTATACAACAATGTATGCCAGAATGACAATTGTATACGATGAATTGTATCGTGTAGAAGGGCCATAAGGAAGCCTAGTTAGTAAGTACTCGTACTTACTCGTAGATGATTAACCGTCTTGTGCCCAAGACGAGTCAGGGATGTGACACAGGCTAGTCTTGTAGTTGCATTTTTCTTAACTGGTTCCAGTCGGTTTATATATCACACTTATAATTTTCCTTCACTATAACTTTAATACCTGTATGTCATCCAATTAATGTGGTGTAAATGCCAAATATTCTCAGTAAAATATCCATTCACTTCATAATGGCATATAATACTGAACTTGTTCATATAACACTGAACTTGTTGCCAAGCTCCTGTCATAGGACTCCATAATCCCAAGAGCTGTGGCTTAAATTCCAGCTACTAAACTGTTAGGCCTTGAAGTTATATTTTTCACAACCCATCTCAGTTGCATCTTCACACTCAAACTTTTCCTTCACTATAACTTCAACATTGTCATAACTAAGTGCCAACCAGCAACCAGTTTCTCTTAGAATTAAATCAGTTTAATTGCTTTGATGAAGAGCAAGATTTAATATAATAAACAGTTCTAGTACAGTAATATTGGTGCATTTTCCTTCAGCCTTCAGGGGCTTATTAAACTGGCTCATAAGACCTTTTTCAGCAAACTTCCAAAGGTCTTATGAGCAATTGACGAAAGCTGATCAATATAAATGTTTCAACAGCGACTCACTCGACGAATAATGTCAATGGCGTCCAAAATTAATGGTGATTCGCAATTATGAAACACAGATTTAAGTATTATTAAACATTACGAGAGCAGTAGATTATCACCAAAGTCATTAACAAATTATATACAACTCACCAGTCGCAGCAATCACGCGCCTCAGATACGCTTTCCAGCCACCTTTAGGCGGTTTGACCGTTTGACAACAACAACAGTGATCAACTGCATGGCTGGCTTCTTTCCTCGGATTAACGAGCATAATCGCGAACAAAATCTTTAGCAAGGATAGTCGTCTAGTTGGTAGAAGTCCAGTGGATCAATACGTATTTCATCTCGCTTCTAGATAGGTTTCATACGTCAAATAAAGTTATAAAGTACGAGCTTCTCTTCGCGCGCAAAACATGTAAAATCGCGAAGCGACGAATACGAAATATTGCCATAACATCACGTGTCACTCTGATCACGTGCTACGTGGAATAAAGTACCGGTCGGCATTTTGATACCATGTTTTTGGCGGAGCCTGAGGATTTCAGCATTATTTTAGACCAGATTGGTGTAATGTTAGACAGATTTGGTGTGTAGACAACCATATATAAAGACAATGATGCATTCAATTTCATTTATGATATTAGTGAAATCAGCTATTCAGTTGTTATTCAGGCATTACTAAAACAGAATACAGAATAGTTCATAAGTATTCAAATATTTTTATATTCAAATATTTTTAATAGAATAATTTTATATATTTAATTACCAATTTTTACCTCAACTTATCCACAAATCAAGAAAAACTACAATGACTCCAAGAAAGAGCATAATAACTCCAACAAAGAGTGCTATGACTCTAACAAAGAGTCCTCGGACTCCAACAAAGAGTGCTGTGACTCCAACAAAGAGTGCTATGACTCTAACAAAGAGTCCATTGACTCCTCTAGGAGTCCTATAACTCCTAGAAAGAGTTCACGGAGTCCACTAAAGTGTCATTTTGACCCCATGTTGGGGTCAAAACAACCCTTAGAGTCAAAACCACTCCTTGAAGAGTCAAAATGACCCTTCGAGGAAAGGTGCTGAAATGACTCCTTGGGGTCAAAACGACTCTTTTGAATTTACAGTGTACTGCTACCTTATATACATAATGACAAGGTTCCCATTGAGTGCTTAATCACTAGTATTACCGGTACTGTAACAATATGTACTGGCACTAATTTAATATCCCTATGAGTTCTCAGGGGGATCACTACTATAAGGGGATTAATTACAGGAGGCAAGTTATTCAAAGCACACAGTATTGGTAGAGACTGAGGCAGAGTTCATCAATATTTCCTGGGACAAATTGGGTAGATGACTTCTACTTGATCAACTTGGCCTCGTGTCACTATCAATGTTGTGCATTTTTAAAATGACTAGCACCTATAAATGCTTCTTTCCAGGTTCTGTTTGTTACCTTTTCTTGTATAAGACTGATATCTAACTGAATATATGGCTTTTAATTACAGAATGAGCAGTCATTGGACAATGTGGTTAAAGAACAAATCCTGTTGCTAGCAAAACATGTTGCTAGCAGTGTATCAACCTTATAATGTGGAACACAAAATAGGTAAAAACATTTACTGTTTTCTGGACATGGTGTTAATGGGAATTGTGCCAGAAAAATGTCCTGTTTCAGTCAAGACCATTATTGATGTACTTACAAATGTAAAGCAGTTGGAATCTTTTTATAAAATAACAATGCATTAGTTATGTTATTATTAAGTTAGGTAATCATGATAGCAAGTGCAATTAAGGATTTACTCTACAAGTGATATTTGAAAATTGTGCCAAAATTGCATGAGCCGATAGGCAATGCTATTTGGTGCAATTTTCAAATATGCATAGTGTAAATTCTTAATTTCACGAGCAAAATTATATGATTACTTGTTTATTATAACATCATACTTCACTAAGACATTCTCTGCCATCAACCCAAATAAAGCGTTCAGCATCCCAAGCTGGATTCCAAAATTTGCTTCACCTCAAAAGCCATTTAATCTCGACCCCCCGACCTATCAAGAGATTACCAATGTCATCCGTAAAATGAAACCGTCTGGCTCACCATGTCCACTTGACCAAATATCTATAATCTGTTTTAAACGCTGTCCCTACTTACGTTCCTATCTATCCGACATAATCCACTCAGCCTGGTCTCACGGCGCTGTCCCTTCTGATTGGAAAAAAGCATGTACAATACTTATACACAAGAAAGGAGAGACAGACGAACCAGCAAACTTTAGACCAATAACACTTGAATCCATTCCACTTAAAGTTTTAACATCGTGCATTCGCAATAAAACATTTCAATTTATTGCGGAAAACAAGTATATAGAACAGAATATCCAAAAAGGCTTCACCCCAAAACTTTCCGGAACACTAGAACATACAGCTCAGATGGCGCATATAATCAACAAAGCGCGCACAAAACAACGATCTCTCGTCATAACATTACTAGACCTAAAAAACGCATTTGGTGAAGTCCATCATAACCTTATTCACGAAGTCCTTGATTTTCACCATATCCCTGATCACATAAAGAATCTCATTAGTAGCCTCTATACCGATTTCAAAACTTCCATCATCACAGATGAATTCAACACCCCATTCATCACTGTTGACCGAGGTGTGCTCCAAGGCGATTCTCTCAGTCCTCTCTTGTTCAATATGTCGTTCAATACTTTTATTCAACACATCAAGTCTGAAAAATACGGTCAACTTGGCTTCCGGAAACCAAACGATAGTACTACCTTATTCAACCCAATCCACTGGTTACAATTTGCAGACGACGCTGCCGTTATCAGTGGTCAAGAAAAAGAAAATCAAATGCTTCTCAATCGCTTTACGATCTGGTGTCAGTGGGCCAACATGATTATACGTGTGGATAAATGTTCAACATTTGGCATTAAAAAGGATTCAACAAAATCGGTCCAATATCTCCCCAAACTGTTTGTAAATAACCATCTCGTACCACGTGTTGAAAATGGGAAATCGTTTCGTTACCTAGGCCGCTACTTTGACTTTAATATGTCCGAAGAAAATCACAAATCTGAGCTACACGACACACTAACCGACATCATGAATGAAATTGACGAACTGCCATTACATCCAAAAAATAAAATTATGTTGTACAGCCGCTACGCACTTGCAAAAATCTCTTGGCACTTCACTGTTTCTGACATAGGTAAAACCTGGGTGAATGAAAAACTAGATGGTATTGCGTCGAAATATATACGGAAATGGCTCAGCAACACTTAGCAACGTCCTACTTCCTCGCAGTAAGTACGGTCTAAATATCATTCTCCCTTCAACGAAATTTCTTCAATGCCAAACTGTTTCGCGAAAAGCTTTAAAATTATCACCAAATGAAGAAATTAGAAACCTATGGACTGTCACAAGTAATCACAAGAATGTGCAATACGACAAGTACAAAAACACAAAGGACGTACTAAACACTTTCAGAAAAGAACACGAAGAAAGGCTTCAACATCACCTTATTTCACAAGGTTCATTCTTTTCCAACATCATTAAATATTCGACTCTCTCGTTCAACTCCACATGGTCCTCAGTCCAAAGCAAACTCCCTAAGAACATATTTAACTTCACCATCCGATACATCAACAACACGCTTCCGACTCGCAAAAACCTTGTGAAATGCGGAATATCACCTACATCTGACTGTTCATTCTGCTTGCAACCTGAGACCCTACTTCACGTCATTGCTGGTTGCCAAACATACCTAAACGAAGGGCGGTTTACTTGGCGACATGACTCTGTTTTAAATTTTATTGCCTCCTCACTCAACTCCGTACAAAATTATAGCCTCTACGCTGACATACCTGGCTACATCAGCCCATCTGTTCTCACCGGAGATAGATTACGCCCCGATCTTTTGGTAACAATCGAAAACAAATGTATATATATTCTCGAACTCACAGTCGGATTTGAATCCAATCTACTCAATAATGCCACCCGTAAGAGACAGAAGTATCAGGAACTAATTACGGAACAGAACAACAATTATGAACAAGTTAAATTTGTGAATCTGTCCATCAGCTCACTCGGAGTCTTCAGTCAACCATCATTAGAATTTATTGAAATGCTGAAAGATCTCAAATTTGACGAACGTTGCCGAAAGTACTTCATGAAAAGAATAATTAACATTTGTATAAGAACCTCATACTATATTTTCTGTAAACGTAACAAAACCTGGGACAACCCAACACTAATGCAAAACTAATATTATATATCATATATATCGTTAATTCAAGTAGACATTGGTGAACTACCTGTAAAAGAGAGGTTTATCATTGTAGTATATATCAATTATGAATAAATAAAGTTTACATTATACAGGCTTTGACTATTGTGATCTAACACTTGGATCGTATTAGTATTCTTTATATAAAGAATACTTACTAATAAGGATTCGAAGCTGAATTAAAAACAACCACGCTCAACTAATAAGTCATATCCGAACCAATAACAAAAAGCCTACCAAACCTTGCCGCATCATCACTCAGTGCTCGGAGCTTTCGAACATGGTGGTTCACTGTAATCCTTTCATATCACCGACACAGCGTAACTCTAGAGCTTCGCAGCGTATCCTTATCTTCCTCGATAAGTAGTGCGAAAAATCCTTCTCAATGAACCTTCTCCATTTTATAAAAAAGTAGAGTGCTGCGTGGCAGTTTACAATAATTGTATAGTCCACATCTCACAAGAAGTCTTACTTTTGAATCTATCTACAGCAATAACAACATGCAAATTTTCGTTTTGACGTCAACAACTTTTGTCATTCCTGTTTGAAGTTACTATTGAAAACCACTTAGGACTTGGTCCGAACTGCTCGTTTATTAAATATTACTAATTATTAACTAATTGACACACATCACAATTTGTTTATAATTGATGCCTTACACAACCAGTCCCTCGAGATACAGAAGACAAAGGTTTGGTGGTCATGTTGTGCCACAAACAAAAGAAGTCAATGATATTTTGTTTAAGTTCCATCAATACATTCAGTTGGACAATGAATTGGTGTAACATCTACTGCGGGTTGGAATCGAACCAACCATGACATTCATCCAGACACAGTTTCCTTGTCATGACACATTCATTGACAATTACTATTTAAAATGATTATGAAATGAAATTTTTTCGTTTTTCTATTATTTGATTATATAAGAATATAAAAAATTCTGATATTATTGGACATGTTCATTTTGTATTTACGTGTTTAGGAAGCACCTTGCTTTCAGGTTCAAAGTTGATAGATGTCACAGATAGCACCACAATGTCAACAAAAACGTCATTTTGACGTCACATGGTGGACATTGCCATGAAATTATTTAGCTTTGGGACGAATGCCATTGTATGTGACGTCACAGTCCTGGCTGACATTTAGTATAAATAAATGGCAATTTTTATGAAAAAATATAGCACTTTCCGAACACGTAAATGCAAATTAGTATAAGCAACCATATCATTCTGATTTAATATATACATGTAGTATCAGGTTGTCCTTCAGCAGCATAGAATAACCCGTTTTGGCCAGTTTAGTAGTGAAAGGGTTAACAATCAAGATTGTAAGAGCGTGGAATAAATTTAAAAAATATTTTTTGTAATTTGTTCATAATAAAGCTACACCTGTATGTACTTGATCATTTGTGTTTTAAATATTTAACAATTATTGGTAGAGGTTGAGCACGATACCAAGAATCATCAAGGCCGAGGTATCAAGAATCCTAACTTCTGTGAGAAGCGGCACCCGGTATGGGTGAGTTTAGTTGGGCAACTCTTTTGATGGCTTAATGACAGTACGAATTAGTGGTTGGACATTAAAGGAACAAAACATTCAGCCTGTAAAATAGCACAACCTTATCGTTTAATATATGGTACCTTTACAATACACTTTAAATAAATTGCATTGCAGCTGGTTGTTAACTGAACAAACAGGGGGAACATAGAACCTGCTAATTATGATGCTTAATGGCCATAAGATAAGTACTGTACATGCAGCTCAAAAAGCCACCAAACATTGCAGGTTTTTATCATAAAATAACTTTGCTGTTTGTGCTTTTATTTTTATTCATACAACTACTACAGGATGTATTAAGCATGAAAACAAGCTCAATAACTTGCTCAAAAATGCTAATTTAAAAGCAACAAACAGTTCACAAAGCTTGGGTAGCTTTCTGGCCTGTTGGCCGGCCCATATATTAAAAGTGCATGTTAAACTATTAACTTCAATAAAACTAAATACATCAATTACAAACCTTGTATATTTCGGGAATGTGGAAGTAGTTCCGCCCATCGTGAACCATCTTTACACAATCTGAACAAAAGTATTGCCCAGGTCCACAACTATCCAAGCATCGATAAGATGGATTAGCACAAGCTGGAAAAGGCTTTCTCTTCAATGCGAGCGACTCTTCAATGCGAACTTTTAGTAGCGACTCTCGAATTGTTTCCCAGCGGTTAAACTCTTTAACTCGTCGTTGCTGGTGATTTGACAAACCGCCTTGTTTTTCAGGTATTAATGGTTCTTCATATTTATAAGTTCTTGGTTTAATACTTGCATCGTCGTTTGATCAGAAACTAGCTTGAAGAATCAATTTCAGTTCTTTCCAAAAGTTGATGCGTAGTTGTCCTAACATTCCTTGAAGTAATTTTTCCTCTTGTAGATTGAGTATAGACACTTCCACAGTACTATCCGTATAGTACTATCCGTTCCACGCGATATCTCACATAACAAAGGAAAATTTTATTTTCCGCCTGCTGGAGATTCGACGCTTAGGGCGGTTTTCCACTAGACGAATGTTTTCGCGCGAAGCGAATTTCTATATTCATAATATTTTTGATTAGTTCCAGCTGAGAGCTCATAAGTGACACACTGTTATTTTCGAGGAGTTAAAATAACTCGGTCAATTGAGTTAAATTAACTCCTTCGGATGGAGTTATTTCGTTGAGTTATTTTAACTCCGATTATTGGAGTTAATACTACTCCTCCATCGAGTTAAAATAACTCCTCCATGACGAAGAGTTATTTTAACTCCCACACCAGAGTTACAATAACTCTTCTCACATAGTTAAATCAACTCTGGTATCATCTGGAGTTATTTTAACTCTGTCACTGGAGTTAAAATAACTCTTATACGAGTCAAAATAACTCTATAATAATGGGTCATTATAACTCCGGCAAGAGAGTTAAATTAACTCTTTTAGCTTAGTTATTTTAACTTTCATAATGGAGTTAAAATAACTCTCATCATCATATAGTTGAAATAACTCGGGCATTATTAGGTGTTGAAATAACTCCAGTCCTGGACTCAAATGTGACCAGTAATTTTATAAGTAAAGGTAATTATATAATTTTCTAATGTTTACAGTCGCTGGCTGAGGCCGTCGAAACGTCAGTCACCAATAGTCTTTCTCTAATGATAGATTCAAACCATTTATGTTAAGCATTTTAATGTTACCCTTAATGCCTGACAATATTACGACAATATTTCGAGTGCATTAGGAACATATAAATGTTAATACCAGGGCGCCCGTCACGTGGCGGGTAAAATAGCGCCTGGGTCGAGGCTGTCCATAAAAGGGATGGACATTTCCCAGAGGTCTTGGCGAGTTAATTGTTAAGCTGCTGCGCCCATATTTGAATTCTCTCTTGGTCGAAAAACACTTTATGCTGCTTTGTGTGTTCGATTCTTTGGTAAATAGCTTTGTCTTACCATTTCTAAAGAAATAGCTGACAGCAATTAAACGTCGGTATTACAAATGATATAATTGAATTTCAGCAAAGTTCGAAGGTGAGTTTGATCTATACTTCATATTTGATTACTATAAAGCTACTTTTAATAAACGCATTGCAAGTTTGAAGCAGCTATAAATGTTATAAATACAAAATCAAATACTGTAGTTGATTTGAATTTTAAATATCTTATCAAAAACTTTGTCGTAGAGTATTCAATTGTGTGGGAAGAGCTATTTTTCAACGGGAATGTGGATAATAGAGTGTCTAATTAAAAATATTTGAAATATGACGAAGAAAGCCAATTATCCTTTACAGAGTGGTACAGTATGTATTACGAAAATTTGTCTATGTTTACATAGCTTTCGTTTGTTTATAATAACGATGATTAAGTATGAATAACAATTAACAAAAGGGAATTTCTAAGATTTAAATCCTTGCTGAAAAGCACAAGTTCAGAGAGTAATGGCATATGTGATATATATGCTCCGGAGTATCATTAGATAATAGATGTGTGAAGTTGATTGTCCAGGTTGTTGTAGTCTTGAGAAAGACTATTGTTGATGACTAATAAAGACTACAGGTATATATTGTTGACTATTGAAGACTTTTGTTGGTGACTATTGTTGACTATTAAAGACTATTGTTGACTATTAAAGACTATTGTTGGTGAATCTTTCTCAAGACTACAACAACCTGGACGATCAGCTTCATACATCTAATAATTTTACTTCCAAACATTTGGTATCATTTAAAAGATTTCTTCATGTGATATTGCATACCTCATGTACGGGTATGTATAATCTATATTAATTATAGATTTTTCATTTGGAATTAAAATGCACGTGGCAAACAGTGCCAAGAGAATCAGCTCAGACTATACATGTGAACAATTGTCAAGCTCAAATCATCAGACAGGTCTCAAACCTGTAACCTTCTGATTGACAGTGACATGCTCTAACCATTGAGCTATCAAGACTCATAAGATAAGTGAAGGTTACATTTAACAATAATATATATATACTAGTTTGATTGCTATTTGCATACAGTATATTTACTACTAGGTAAAAATTGTTTTGATTATGATGGCCAAAGCGCACATACATAAATGACCAATTCATAAATACATTTTATATATAAATAATATATGCATGTAGGCACTGACCACTACAGGCAGTACATATATCATATAAATTAACCAACTTTTTAAATAATTAGAAAGTTTTCTTATTAAAAAACTGGATGTACATTGTATTGATGCCCAGTTTTATACATACATGCACCACTCCAGTTGGTCCAACCAAGACTGGTATTTTTACATATAAGTAAACATATAATATAGGTATGAGTCGTCAAAGAAATCTGAAAGCTTTCTTTGATATGTTCCCCCATTATTCCTGTAATATACCCAGAATTTTGTCCCGGTATTACCACCATTATAAAAAACAGAACTCATGACTAGGCTCTCGGCAACGGCCTCCGTAGCTCAGTGGTCAATTCCAGCCGGAAGGCCTTGAAGTTGCATTTTATGCAACTAGTCTTGGTTTGGTCTTAAAATGTATTTATATTCTAACACTCGAAATTTTCCTTCACCATAAATCCTTAGAACATGTACGATATATATTATTTATATATATATATATATATATATATATATATATATATATATATATATATATATATATATATATATATATATATATATATATATATATATATATATTATATATATATATATATATATATATATATATATATATATATATATATATGTGATGTTATGATATTGTCACTCGGTAATATGATATGAAATGTTCTCGAGTGAATGAGCCCAAACCGCGTAAGCAGAAAACTGCTTGCCGTGACTGGGTTTTGCCCTTGATTTACTAGTTCAATGCGCCACTGAGCTACACGGTAAAGGCGATGGAGGTCTGGGATTTATGATTTATATATTGATATTCTATTACAATCGAAATTTTCCTTCACCATAAATCCTTAGAACATGTATGATATATATTAATAATATATTATATTATATTATATGTATATATATGTGATGTTATGATATTGTCACTCGGTAATATGATGAGATGAAATGTTCTCGAGTGAATGAGCCCAAACCGCGTAAGCAGAAAACTGCTTGCCGTGGCTGGGTTTTGATCCAGCGACCTGTGATTTACTAGTTCAATGCTCTTACCACTGAGCTACACGGTAAAGGCGATGGAGGTCTGGGATTTATGATTTATATATTAATATTCTAACACTCGAAATTTTCCTTCACCATAAATCCTTAGAACATGTATGATATATATTATATATATATATATATATATATGTATATGTGATGTTATGATATTGTCACTCGTTAATATGATGATGAGATGAAATGTTCTCAAGTGAATGAGCCCAAACCGCGTAAGCAGAAAACTGCTTGCCATGGCTGGGTTTTGATTCAGCGACCTTTGATTTACTAGTTCAATGCTCTTACCACTGAGCTACACGGTCAAGGCGACGGAGGTCTGGGATTTATGATTTATTTATTGTATATGTACCACCTACATTGTATATGTACCATCTTATGGAGTGACTTAGTATTACTGTATAGTTTACCATGATGGTACTTTAATTTGTTTGTTTACACTTTTGAGCCTACAGTGTGTAACTGCTATTTCTTGTATATATATATATAGACAAGAGTGTTGCAGTCCTTTTGCTTCCAACATTGTTCAAAGATCAGAGTGCACCAAGTGATTTTATAAAGATCTGCTCAGTAAGTTACATACATGTCATTGTCATATAAAATTATTATTCTTTTATTTGGAATGGATAATACTGTAGAATGGATGAAGGGCCGTTGCTGAATGAGTTCTAGTATATAGTAGATGCATGGTATTATATTTGGTTTATTACAATACAGTAATATTAATACATAATATTATAATGTTGGCATTTACACTCAATAACATGTGTAAGAAATTTTAGGTAAATATTTTTACGGTGTGTCAACAACTTCTGAGTGTCAACCGAGACCAGTTACAAAAAAATGCAACTCCAAGGCCTTTCCGTAAGAATCGAGTTAGAGACATTGGAGTTGCATTTTTCGCGACTGGTCTTGGTTGAATCTCAGAAGTTGTTGACAACTTGACACATCGTAAAAACCTTATTTATTTATATCTAATTTATATTCAATAATCCACAAAGCGTGAGCATCAACATGGATGTAACAAAAATAAATAAAAATCAAAAACATTAATTAACAAAATTAAATGTTTGCACTTAATTGGGGGCAAGCAGCAAGCTACAATCTTGGACAAAAGTAGTTGTAACACTTAACCCCCGCCCCCGTTTCAATGTTGTCATTTGAAAGCCTGTGGCAACATTGATTTGGGAAGAGCGGGACTACTACAACATTATTGTCCAAGATTACAACATTAAGGGTGTTACAACATTATTGTCCAAGATTGTCTTTGGCTGTTTCTTTTACTTATTGCGTGAAATTGCGATAAAACATGTTTTCTATTTATGAAATCAAGAAAATAAAGAAATTACAAAATTTAAGGCCATTTCCTTGAGTAGAAAGTTCAATAATTTAGATTTAAAGATGAATATAAATATAAATACGGGTTTACTCGGCCCAGGCTCTTCCACCATACTATTTCTATCCAGAATAAAATATTAAAGAAAGAATAAAGTATTGATATGTAATAATACTCAGTAAATGATTGGAAATTAAAATATAGTATTAAATTTGTATCGGTATTTTTGTTAATTCTGATAATTTACACAATAAATAACAATTTGCACTATCTACTAACGATCTACCACGGTCTACCATGGTCTACCAATAGTTTATAACAAAATTAATATGTATACACTTCTTTTTGAAATCCTTGGTAGACCGTGGTAGACCGTGGTAGATCGTTGTATATGGCCGATAATTGCGCAAAAGAAACTAAAATAGCTATAGCTGTTCATATAAATAAGGCTGGTTTGAATAAGATTCTATAAGATGCTCGCGCCTTATTTCTTTGGTGCTTTTAATCGCTTTTAGAGATTGCTTCATTCTAACACGGGGCATCCCCGCAAAAATTATGCATGCATGTTACCGTAAATAGCGTGGCAGGTCTTTTGTGCTTTTTCAAGCAAATCGTCCAAGTTCAGCAAATATATTGAAAAGATACGCCAAACCCACCCTCCCTCAAGGGTAATTAACAAATATCACATTGTCAAATATATAAACAAAGGTGAGAGTATTTTGTCCTTTTAATTCAAACTGGACGTGTTTAGAAAATGTTTATCGAAGACGACGTAAATAAATATTATTGGCACAATGGAGTTTCTCTCCCAATACTAATCGTCAAGTGAAGAAGAAGAGGAAGAGGTAGGAGAAGAAGAGGAAGAGGAAGGAGAAGAAGAGGAGGACAAGAAGAGGAAGAAGAAGATAAATTACCAATCTCTCGGCGTGCAAATGCCAAACTTGAATGATACTCGTTCCAACCAGACAAGAATTTACTGACGCGGTAATTGCTCCATGCGAAATGGTAAACGCTCAACTTATGCATTGGTGTGTTTTGAAAGAGTGACATAAACAACGAGGCAAGGGAAGTGGATAGCATTATCACATGGCAGTTAAATGTGCCTATTGCAACATATGTTAGCCAAAAAAGAGATCTTCATGTGCATTTCAGCTCTACGCATGTCTATTACAGTGCTTACTCGTATGTTGTTAAGGAAGACGGCACCCCTCTTCATTCGCCATCTCATCCTGACCTTAGCAATTTCAGCTCTACACATGTCTATTACAGTGCTTACTCGTATGTTGTTAAGGAAGACGGGACCCCTCTTCATTCGCCATCTCATCCTGACCTTAGCAAGCAGAAGCCACCACTCGCAACTATCGCCAGTCAGTCCCGTGTGAGCATTTCCCAATGGGGCAACGCGAGCACACAGCATCCTGAAGATATTTGTGATGAAGATATACTCCGCGGGCAAACGGGACTGGGGCGAGTGCATGGAACGTCGACAATTACAATGCTTTGCACTTCCGCAAATTTTACAAAAAAAATTAAAATTTATCAGAAAATATTATTTTCAGTGTTTATAGCCTCCAAAATATAAGGAATTAGTTATAACACAAAAATTAAAAATATTGGCTCTCAGACAATCTTGGACAAAAGTAGTTGTAACACTTAACCCCCGCCCCCGTTTCAATGTTGTCATTTGAAAGCCTGTGGCAACATTGATTTGGGAAGAGCGGGACTACTACAACATTATTGTCCAAGATTACAACATTAAGGGTGTTACAACATTATTGTCCAAGATTGTCTTTGGCTGTTTCTTTTACTTATCGCGTGAAATTGCGATAAAACATGTTTTCTATTTATGAAATCAAGAAAATAAAGAAATTACAAAATTTAAGGCCATTTCCTTGAGTAGAAAGTTCAATAATTTAGATTTAAAGATGAATATAAATATAAATACGGGTTTACTCGGCCCAGGCTCTTCCACCATACTATTTCTATCCAGAATAAAATATTAAAGAAAGAATAAAGTATTGATATGTAATAATACTCAGTAAATGATTGGAAATTAAAATATAGTATTAAATTTGTATCGGTATTTTTGTTAATTCTGATAATTTACACAATAAATAACAATTTGCACTATCTACTAACGATCTACCACGGTCTACCATGGTCTACCAATAGTTTATAACAAAATTAATATGTATACACTTCTTTTTGAAATCCTTGGTAGACCGTGGTAGACCGTGGTAGATCGTTGTATATGGCCGATAATTGCGCAAAAGAAACTAAAATAGCTATAGCTGTTCATATAAATAAGGCTGGTTTGAATAAGATTCTATAAGATGCTCGCGCCTTATTTCTTTGGTGCTTTTAATCGCTTTTAGAGATTGCTTCATTCTAACACGGGGCATCCCCGCAAAAATTATGCATGCATGTTACCGTAAATAGCGTGGCAGGTCTTTTGTGCTTTTTCAAGCAAATCGTCCAAGTTTAGCAAATATATTGAAAAGATACGCCAAACCCACCCTCCCTCAAGGGTAATTAACAAATATCACATTGTCAAATATATAAACTAAGGTGAGAGTATTTTGTCCTTTTAATTCAAACTGGACGTGTTTAGAAAATGTTTATCGAAGACGACGTAAATAAATATTATTGGCACAATGGAGTTTCTCTCCCAATACTAATCGTCAAGTGAAGAAGAAGAGGAAGAGGTAGGAGAAGAAGAGGAAGAGGAAGGAGAAGAAGAGGAGGACAAGAAGAGGAAGAAGAAGATAAATTACCAATCTCTCGGCGTGCAAATGCCAAACTTGAATGATACTCGTTCCAACCAGACAAGAATTTACTGACGCGGTAATTGCTCCATGCGAAATGGTAAACGCTCAACTTATGCATTGGTGTGTTTTGAAAGAGTGACATAAACAACGAGGCAAGGGAAGTGGATAGCATTATCACATGGCAGTTAAATGTGCCTATTGCAACATATGTTAGACAAAAAAGAGATCTTCATGTGCATTTCAGCTCTACGCATGTCTATTACAGTGCTTACTCGTATGTTGTTAAGGAAGACGGCACCCCTCTTCATTCGCCATCTCATCCTGACCTTAGCAAGCAGAAGCCACCACTCACAACTATCGCCAGTCAGTCCCGTGTGAGCATTTCCCAATGGGGCAACGCGAGCACACAGCATCCTGAAGATATTTGTGATGAAGATATACTCCGCGGGCAAACGGGACTGGGGCGAGTGCATGGAACGTCGACAATTACAATGCTTTGCACTTCCGCAAATTTTACAAAAAAAATTAAAATTTATCAGAAAATATTATTTTCAGTGTTTATAGCCTCCAAAATATAAGGAATTAGTTATAACACAAAAATTAAAAATATTGGCTCTCAGACAATCTTGGACAAAAGTAGTTGTAACACTTAACCCCCGCCCCCGTTTCAATGTTGTCATTTGAAAGCCTGTGGCAACATTGATTTGGGAAGAGCGGGACTACTACAACATTGATTTGGGGGGAGCGGGGCTGTTACAACATTATTGTCCAAGATTGTACCTTAAATTTTATGTTTGTGAACCCATGATGTAATAATGGCTCTATCTTATTATGGTTAAATGTATATGCAACATGCTATATATATCATTTTAAAGCTTATAACATGCTCTAAACAAATAGCATTACAGATGCTCTTCCAGGCAAAAACATAAATGAAAAAAACCTGCAAAGCTGAAAACCATCTTTGGATGCTATCTAGTCAAAAACTAAGCATCAAGAATTGGTCATTTTAACTTGTAAAATAGATCAATGTGATCAATGCAACGTATGGTTTCATATGAATTGCCGCCATATGCCGAACGAAATGTGCAATGTCTTGAAAAACTCGTCGTTCGTATGGATATGTCCGCAGTGTGATAAACCAAATCAATTAAATGCATCGCTTTATGACTCTTTGGATTCATTGTGTTCGGAAAACGCTTTTAAACCGCTTAACGAAGAGGATTGCCAAACTCCCTTGCCAACTCGAAACCATGATTATAATCGCCATAATAACAAGAAGCAAAGTCAACCCAAGCGGAACGGCGTGTCATGTTTACTAATTAACTGTCAAAGTATAAAAAATAAAGTTGCTGATATCGCAGCTGTTATTAGCGAACATGATCCAGATATCATTTTAGGAACAGAATCGTGGCTAAATCCTGATATAGGGAGTAACGAAATCTTCCCAGAAACTTACAACATCTTTAGGAAAGATCGAATTACCGACAGTCACGGCGGCGGAGACTGAAAAAAGGATATAATTATCACGCACCGCATAGATTTGGACACTAATTGTGAAATAATCTGGACTCAGTGTCAAATGTCTGGCAAAAAGTCAAAATCTATTTTTTTCGGTACCTATTATAGACCTAGTGCTTGTGATATGGAGAGTCTTGACGAACTGGACGCATCACTATTAAAAATGCACGACAATATTAATAAGAATAACGTCATAGTCGCTTGAGATTTTAATGCACCTGACATTGATTGGCAGAATCCCAATGTTTCCAATAGCTGCAACACCTCCGAAAGGTTACTTCAAATAATCGACGAACACGATTTAACGCAATTTGTCCACGAACCCACGAGAAGACAAAGAGAAACTCAAAACATTCTAGACCTTGTATTGTCTAACAATAAGAACATTGTAGGCAAAGTTACACTTGGAATAAGTGATCACGACATTGTGCTTTTCACTGTGCGACCGTCTTGCAGAAAGAAACAAAATGTTAAACGCAAAATCTACTGTAGAAAAAGAGCTGATTGTGTCCGTATAAAAGAGGAACTAAAAGTACTCTCTGATGACCTTTCAACCAACGCCAATAATGAAACAGTCGACAGGAAGTGGGATAATTTTGAACAAAGCGTACGTCACATCATGGACACGCATATACCACACAGGATGACTAGCTCACGGCACAACTTACCTTGGTTTAATCGTCAACTGAGATGCGAAGTGAGAGCAAAACAACGATCATTCAACAAAGCAAAGAAGTCAGGAAATCCAACACATTGGCACCAGTTTCGTATAGCCAGCAGGAAATTGCATCAGAGTTTAAAATCAGCTAAATATACCTATGTGTCTGACCTCGGAGAGGCCATTGTAAACAATTCGAAACGTTTCTGGACTTATGTCAAACAACTAAAACAAGACGATCTAGGAATAGCAGATTTGGAAGTTGATGGGAAGATAGTTAGCGATGGAGAAACCAAGTCTGAAATCCTTAACAAGCAATTCACTTCTGTTTTTACTGAAGAAAACCTTTTAAATATCCCAAGCGTGGGTAGTAACCCTAAACCAGAAATAGGATCTATCAATATCTCGGTCTCTGGTGTCACTTTGAAAACGAACAAGGCCTGCGGTCCAGATGCTATTCCAGCTTGGTTTCTGAAAGAGCATGCTCGAGAAATATCACCTATTCTAACTGATATTTACCAATGTTCCATAAACACTGGAACTGTACCCTCTAAGTGGAAAAGCGCAAATGTGTGTGGAATTTTCAAAAAAGGGGAAAAATCAGAACCGTCCAATTATAGACCTATTTCTCTAACTTGTATTGCCTCTAAGATACTTGAACACATAATTCATAGCCATGTTATGAAACACTTTGAGCAAAACAACGTGCTAACGGATTGTCAACATGGATTCATGGCAAAAAGATCAACCGAGACCCAACTTATTTTTACTATTCATGATGTGGCAAATATCATCCAACGTGGTGAGTCGACGCATGCTGCAGTCCTTGACTTTTCAAAGGCGTTTGATAAAGTCCCGCATCAACGTCTGTTGAGGAAATTACAGTATTATGGCATTAGTGGCAAATTACTTGTTTGGTTTGAATCCTTCCTCACCCAACGACACCAATCTGTTGTCTGCGAAGGCAAAAAAAACGTCAGGTGTTCCCCAAGGGACCGTGCATGGTCCACTTTTGTTCCTAATATATGTAAATGACATGCCTGAAAATTTGCACTCTACCGTGAAGCTTTTTGCAGATGATGCACTATTGTATGGTGTCATTGAAAGTGACATTGATTGTGACCACCTACAAGAAGATCTATATAAACTCGAACAGTGGCAAAATCTGTGGCAGATGAAATTCAACCCTGAGAAATGTAAAATTTTATGTATTTCAAATTAAAAGTGCCCGCCCCAAATGAAATATATGTTCTGTGGAGTAGAGCTGGATCAAGTCGATGAAATACCTTACTTGGGCATTACCATCACCAGTAAACTGAAATGGAATCACCACGCTTCATCAGTGGCAGGTAAAGCAACAAAAATGCTGGGGATGGTGAGACGTAATCTATGGAACTGCCCCAAACAGGTGAGAGAAATGGCATATAAATCCATTGTACGGCCTAAGCTGGAATACGCAAGCGCAGCCTGGGATCCCCATCTTAAGAAGAATAAAGTAACTCTAGAAAAAGTTCAAAGAAAGGCAGCCCGCTTCTGTTCCAAGAATTACAACCCTATGGCAAGTGTTACTGATATGATGCAAGATCTGGAATGGGAAAGTTTAGAAATGAGAAGAAAGAAAACAAGATTAACATTGTTATATAAATGTTCACATAATCTTATTGATGTTGCAACCGAAGACTATTTGCAACTAAACAACGAAACAAGAACTCGTGGCAGCCACAGTTTTAAATATAGAGTTCCGAGAATTAGTAAAGACGTTTTTAAATTTTCATTTTTTCCCCGCACGATCAAGGAATGGAATTCACTTCCTTCAGAACTTGTGTGCGCAGACAGTCTCTCCCAATTTAAAAACACTGAAATGATTTTTTAATGTATGTAATAACTAGTTAGGCTTTTGTTTTTTAGGTATTTAGATTTTTAGATATTATTTACCATTTTTTATTTAATAGTTGGTGTGATAACCGATAGATTTTTACCGACTTAATTCATGTAGATGTAGATGTAGATGTTACATCCCAGTAAACAAATTAATGGAGCTTTCGGTGTTACACTGTATTTTGTTGCCATAGCAACAAATAAGATCTTATTTGTTAATACCAAATTTTTGGCCCTTTCTCGATATACGAGCAACCGAAATTTAAAATTATTATAACATCAACCCAAGTCAGTTTTAGGGTTAGGATTTGGGTTAGGATTAGGGTTAGGATAAGGGTTAGGATTAGCGATTATTTTAATTTCGGTTTTTTCATATATCGAGAAAGCGCCCAATTTTTATCACAGGGTAAAAAGCTTCCATTAATTTGTTGATTGGGATGTAATCTATTTTACAAGTTAAAATGACCAATTCTTGATGCTTAGTTTTTGACTAGATAGTATACAATTATGTATATTATATTATTAATTATTAGTTTTACATTTATGTTTTTACCTAGGATTCTGTAATGCTATTTGTTTAGAGCATGTTATAAGCTTTAAAATGATATATAGAATATTGCATATACATTTAACCATAATATTATAGACCCATTATTGCATCATGGGTTAGTAAACATAAAAATTAAGGTAGCTTGCTCCCTTAGTTACATAAAGCTATGCTGATACAGCTTAAAGTGGCTATGAAATGAAAACACCCAGTTTCTATAATGTCTTTCCTTCGAAAGCAGATTTTGAATAATGACAAAATCTGTTTAAATTTTTTCTTTATCATCACCGTTGTCTAGTTATAAGCATTTGAAATTTTGGCGTGATGATATCACAAGGTGGACATGATGTACTAGAGAAATATTTTGTGAAGTGTTTTCACAAGAATTACGAAACCTAGTAGCATTTCAACTACCACAATAAGCTATGTGATAAACTGCTTTTCGTGGTCACCATGGCAATAAACTAGGCTCCAGGTCCCTGAAAGGAGTAAATAAAAACTTGCTCTAGTTTTAGTACGATGCATTGTTTAGACAAACACTGTCATTTTTCATATTAAGAACGTCATACCAAATACATAATCAGAATAAAGTGAACAGCATGTATCCAGAAAACAAGAAAATTACATTTTACGAAATAAGGATAAAAGGGTCTGCAACCTAGTATGTTTCCATGGTAACTATACAAACATCATTGATGAGTCGAGCACTCGAAGGTCGACATTGCTGCCATGTTTCGTCTTTCTCCAAGTCACACTTTATGAAATATCAACACTTTAATATGTCCACCTTATGACGTCATCACGCTGAAATTTCAAATGCTTATAACTAGACAACGGTGAATGATAAAGAAAAAAATTTAACAGATTTCGTCATATTTATTCAAAATCTATTTTTGAAGGAAACACATTATGGAATATCGATTTTTTCATTTCCTAGGCACTTTAAGCAGTGCAGACTTAAATGCACTTAAAAACCTTTACCTAACATTTCTTTCACATGTTATTGAGTGTAAATGCCAATATTATTTGTAGTAAAACAAATATTATTTCACAGGCATTACCAGCTACTATACATGTATATACTAGAACTCATGACTTGCCTTCGAAAGTAGCCTTTTTGAATGTTTGGATATGCACTTCTAAAAGGCAAATTTTAGAACAATATTTATTTTTAAAATCATAAATATATGTCTGATTGTTTCTCTGCTCCAATTTTTTATTATTTTTAGCCAGAAGATATTGATGATGAAATCAGAAAAAATCATTTATTAGTTTAATTTTTTTATACAAAAGATGATCACTCTTAGTATCAAAATTGTTTTTATGAGTATTCCCCTCTCTTCAAGTTATCCTTTTTTTGCAATAACTTTCAGTGTTAGTTCGTAGACTTGAGTTGGAGAACAAAACGCGGGATTACATTCTCTACATAGTATAGCAGGTTTACAATCCTCTACCAAATACGCATAGTTAGGAAAGTTTTTTTGAAGAAAATGACATTAATAATAACGAGGAGTGTAGTCATAATATGCTACACCTCTATAATTGACACAGGTAACGAGAGGTATACTTGACACAGGTAACGAGAGGTGTTGCCATCTTGTTCTAGAAATCAATGTGATTAAATCAAATGTTCAATCTTATATATATAATAAATAAAAAAGGAAAAACACCATATGTTTTTAATCATATGTTTTTAAAAAAACATTTTTGTTGAATATATGCTACAGCTTTCATGAAATTATTAGAATCTATTATTAGTTTAATTTCTTTTTGTAAAAGATCAGAAGCATCATAGTCAACAATTGTTGTTATGTTTTCACCCATGCATGAACATTTCCATACATCATGTTCTGTATCATGTTTCTTTTTAACTTCCAGGGATAAGTAATAGGGTTGAGGAGGGAGTATAGCACCAATACATATATCACCAATACATTTGCAATTTACCGTATGTTGACATTTCTTTACAACATAGGTAAAGTGGGGTAATTCTTTTGCTAGAAAACGACTTGCATAATAGTTATTAAGTATGGGTTAAAGTCATCAGCAGTTATTCTTTTGTATCTTCTACCGTTATGTTCATCACAATCACGATAGGGCACATGTGAATTCGACATCATTCACAATAACGTTTAACATTTTGGTAACCCGTATATATAATAGATTATTTTATTTAAAATATCCCTGTGGACAATGTCTTAACGGAGATATGTGTGGGGAAGTGTGTGCGAATTATACACCGTGGAAAGATAAAAAAAACGTTGTAGATTAAAGAGTTGGTTGTTAAAGAAGATATGTTGTTACAAATTCGCTATTTTCCACTTTTTTTAGGAGACAAAATAAAGGCCCTCCCTGCTGCAAGAGAATTTCTCACAATCTGACGTGTTTATCAGATTCCATTGAAAGGAGAATATTGCGTGAATCTCTCTTGCGGAAGGAGGAGCACTTCCACTCGCTTTGTTGGGTGCCTTACTGAAGGGGGTTGCACCTACAATTCTAGGAGCAATAGCAGGGAAAGCGTTTAAGAAAATAGCCGGTTCTGGAGTAACTGGTTCTGGCATTAGCCAATTGATAAGCGATGTTGTCTTTACCAGGTGAATATTCTTTCACCGCGGTCGGTGGCAGTGCAACTGTACCAATCGACATAGACGTGCAAATCCCGCCCCCTCAGGTTTTGATACCGAAAGTTTTGGGTATAGGATCTTATTTGGATTAGGATCGACGGACGCGAAAGAGTTGGAACCTGTAGGAGAAGGCTCAATACCCATAAGAATTAACGTGAAAGTACCTACCATACCAGAACTGTTACCAAAGCTTTTTGGCGTTGGAGGAGACATATGAGAGAACAAATCTAAGAGTAGCACGTAAATACACAACCGACGACGTCAAGTGGCAGGCCGCCAAAAAAGTCTTGAGGACTTTACTAACAAAGTACAATTCGTTACCATCGCGTATACAAGACACATTTTACGAAGAATTGAGAGCCGTGAACCTTATGTACGAAAAATTTGGTCCGGACGCGTTATCGCAACTACAAAACCTAGACAGACAACTGACTGTCGCAGCTACACCACGGGTTGTACCACCAGTTCCACTGCTACAGCTTCCGAATGTGGGTCCGCTCTCCACCCCACCCCACACACCGCCTGCTCATCGTACGCCTGTTTTTCCTACGCCTGTTGCTGGGACGCCGAAAAGGACTTCGCCATGGGGAAGTGTTACTGATGTGTGGAAGAACAGATTAAGAAAGAAACAATAAAAATACAATTTAAATTATTAATGGTCTTGCAGTTGGTCTACTACGTAATCGATATTCGACGAATGGGGCCCCTAATATAGTAATATTATCTAACATTTGAATATAGTTAATACATTCGCTATATATTTCGACCTCTACACGGTTATCATCTAAATCATAATATTCGTCGTCGGGTCCGCCTACTTTCGGAGGGCCTGGGCAACTTCCTGTAATACATCGTCTAAATCAAAGTTAGATGGGTCCAGTGGCCCCTATGGAATGGTAACGATTTCCCGGTGTTGAGCGTCTAGGCCAAAACCGCACGCGTAGCAAACCGTGCAACTCGCACTGACGAATCATCTTCTGGACAAAAAAGTATCGACCAGGGTTGATTTCGCGTTTGGCCCACGCGCAGTCGAACGCATGCCGACTTATTAACTTCCCCCAACATTGTTCCACATATTTAACCTTGTCGTAGTGCTCGTCCTTTTTACGTGTTAGTTCTCCGAATGCTGGCTTTTGGGTGATTTTTCGTCCCAACTGTCGAGTTATCCTGGCTTGTTCTTGGTGATTGTGTATCGCCTCAGACGTCGAGACGAACAACTCAGCGTCCCCTTCTTTCCACAACTCCGCCAGCGGTCCTTCTACGTTGGGGCCTACTACGATAGGTTGATCGTCACCTTGTAGAAGGGGGCCCGCTGCTATCGTGTTTACTAACTCGTGGTAACCCACCTCCACCACATCCCTCAATATTACACCCAGCGCTATGCCATCTATTGCGACAACGTTACCTGTCACGGTATGTTTAAAATGAAATATAACACCCCTACATTTTAGCTCATGAAAATTAATAGATTCGGGGAGAAGCTCTTTGCAATTAGTAGTTATAACAATAGGGGGAACCGTCACCTTCTGAAAATGTCCATATGATCTCCTGGCCATCATCTCCCGCCCTTCCCCTACAGCAGGATGGGAGCTAAGGGTACCAATTGCCCCTATTGGCACATCCTCAAACAAGCATATATCATGTTCTGGTGGATAGGCGAACAATCTATCTGCCTGGACTATTTCACCTACATGGAGGAATGCGTCAACAACTTGCTCTAACCAACTGGTTAAAAGACTTTTCCCAGCCCCGCACACACCTACGATGGCGAACACTCGATATCTGTTATGGCTACCTCTTAGCACAAGGGACAACGCTTTAAAAAAATACCAAGGGGAAATACCCTGGTCACGCAAGAGCTCGAACATAACGTGCATGCGGCGTGATATCCTCAAGTGGTGCATCCCCTTGTACGTTGGTGCTAGTGGCTCACCCAGTAAATTATCTACCAAGTATTTACTACCCACTAACGAATAACCAAATTGGTATAATATTTCTAGCCGCTCGACAAAACTCAAACGACTACAAAACCCCGACGCGAAGGACTTGGCAGCTTGCGTCGTTTCCTCCAGAAATCGTATATAATTCGTACTGGCTGCCCATACCACATCATGATGCATTAGTAAAGCTGGGTCTTCGTGGCGATGTGCTGCAACGAATGCGGTGAGGTCCTCTATACTCTCCAAACCATTCGCCAGCGACAGCTCCCGCCAATACAATTTCTCCGGCTTTAAATTACCGTCCTATAAACGAGATGAAGGTAATACTTATCAAATTTAGCCTTGTCAGGCTTTTCCTCAAAAATCGCTGCGAAAATCTAGTTGAGTAGTTGTCTAGTTCTAGTTGAACGCAGCGATTTTTAAATTCTTTTTAAAGAAAACTTTATTTCTGTGGAACCTATTTAAAAATTATTTTCCTATGTCGTGTTACTGGATCTTAAATGTTACTTTTTCCTCTTTGTATGTACATAATGTCTCCTTACATGTCCACACTAATTCTCAATTTGTTATTTTCCTCTTTACATAATCATCCGTTATTCTGTTTTTTTATTTTCCTCTTCATTGTTTCGAACAGATTCTCTGGTAGCGTTCTTTTGTTTAGAATTTTTTTGTTTCTGGGTTGCCAAAGCACACTTATAGTGAGATTTATGAGATATTTAATTAAAGGGGAACTCTAGTCCAACAACAAGTTGTGTTCATGTGAAATATATTACCATAATTAGCTTAACCCTGAAATATTATAGCGTAGTTCTCTTTAGTTGACGAGAAATAGTGAGTCAAAGTAGGAGAAATCGCCACGTTTTGGACGCCATGTTGTCTTTTTCGAGCAGACGCGGATTGTCAGCGGTTTTCAAATTTTAACGTCACTCAGTGCTTTTTCCTTCGACGGCATTGTTGTTTTGTACATAGTTTTGTAGGCGATTACAATGAGTTTCGTTGTTTAGCGTTCATTTGACGACGATTATTCTAGTTTAAGCTCTTCTAGTTCCCAAGGCGAGAACCTAGACGAATTTATTGCACATAATTTACAAGCAGAAGAAGTTTAGGGTTATCGATTTCAACCGAGACGAGATTCTTATAGCAGACTCTGGTCGGCTGGAGGCTCGAATGAAAGAACCAGACGAACCAGACGAACCAGACGAAGATATATGTAGCTTTTGCTCGACAAATTGTTATGGTGAGTTATATTTATAGTTTTATTCACGTCTGTAAATACTTAAAGTGCTTATAAACCCAAAATGGGTTTTTGGTGATTCGGATAGAGCATAAAAAGTTAGTTGATAAGTTCTAGATTAGTTTTTGCGTTAAACTTTTAGTTTCGGAGATATAAACACAATTTGTGAAAAAAGTAGCGCAGGCCGGGAGACTGGATCCGAGGAACGCGTTATGTCTCAATTCTTATAAAAATATATTACAATTCGAGTAGACAAGGTAACATCGTAAAGACACAGCGTTTGGGCATTTTTCAATAAAAACTCTTAAGATAGCTGTCTTCTCCTATACAACAGCCTAGTTGTTGTTGAAGATGGGTTCCTCGGATCCAGGACCTTGTGTGTTATTTTTTGTTAGCGCTACTTTTTTCAAAAAAATGGCACAATTTGCATGTTTGAGCCGTTATATCTTGTATCCGGATTCATATTGTTTTGCATGCTCATGGGAATAAAAAACAATACGAATCCGATAACTTTTGCTCTAGTGTAAACGCAGCCTAAATAATATACAGAGTGTCCCAAAAAAAAGGCTACCTTTTCAAATTCAAATGAGCGTGTTAATTCAAACAACCTATTGTGTTTAATATCCCATGTGTATAAAACTGTGTGTTTTTACGCATTCGTAGTTCAAAAGCGATAATGAATTTCAAAGAACTACAATAGGTTGCTTGAATTAACATGCTAATTTGAATTTGAAAAGGTAGCCTTTTTTGGGGACACCCTGTATATAGTTAATGACACACTGCCTCAAATATAGTACGCTTATAACAAAACAAATGTGTAATTTACTACCAACAATTAGCGAGAACACAAGTGTGCAAACAAAAGTGTGGCCGGCCGAATAGAGCAATGAAAATAATCCTATTAAATATAAGCTCTATTCCCGTAACCTTTGCAGTTTTAAATATCGGATGCATAGCCACGTTATTTAACAATTATTCGCCAAAGTGGAGGTAAATATCCACACTATTCACCGACACTGAGATGAATAATTGTTTTAGTATAAAATAATACACAGGTGATCTTTTTGGAAAAATCGGCTGGCAGGTGATTATCGTGAAATAATCCGAAGTAGTTTGACCGGATGTAGGGATGGAACCAGACTAGTTTAACTAGTTTCCAGAAACTAGTCACATTTTGATAAAAAATAAAAATTAACAATGTATTACTAATGTTATTTTTATTGATATTTTTACTTTTCACCGTACGCGGGCAAAATGGGGCGATCCAGCGTCGCGCGTGGAATAATCGTGTGAAAATTCTCAGGCAATTAGAGTGAGCTAGTCAAAACTGTCTCCTATTGGTTAATTGCCTTCAACCCAATTAGAGTGAACTATAGTCATGAACTAGTCAGATCATATAAATACGAAATGCCTGTCGCTCAGTCGCGTAGTCGCGTGGACAACCAGTTTGTCGAAGGAAGACTGTTTTCCTTTCAATATAATGGACTTGTTTGCCAAACGATTGGCCGGTTTTCAGCTCCCGATAAAATTACGCTATATTCCAAATTGCGAGGCTGTGCGCTACGAAGGTTCAGGTTTGAATGGCTCGTGCTCTTCCCTTGGCTTGTTTATTCGAAGAAACCATGCCTTTGTTTAATTTTGGAATGGAATGGAGTGAGGGAAGAATGGCAATAAAATGAATATTCAAATTATTCAAATCTCCCCTTACGTTCTGGACCACTGCTTGTTCGAAGTTTCAAAGTTATGCGGTAGTAGACTATTGCAATGGCGGATTTTGTGTGCAAGAACGAATTAACGAAAACCGCGACAAGACGAAGTCCATCATTAAGATCGTGATTTTCTTTGTCAGAGTAATAAGGAAGCAGAGATGACAACCCAGACGATGCCATCTTCCATCAGTGTTATTTTAATTTGCTTATCCAGATGACCAGATGCCG
The DNA here is from genome assembly GCA_035772405.1 of Chrysogorgia sp. JL179-B06. NCBI lineage: Eukaryota > Metazoa > Cnidaria > Anthozoa > Scleralcyonacea > Chrysogorgiidae > Chrysogorgia > Chrysogorgia sp. JL179-B06. Next base: position 2,011,158 of record JAYKKM010000395.1, on the reverse strand, counting down.
AACTAACATAATTTTCAACTATTTGACCTTGCTACTGACTAGTGCATTAGCATGATCTGGGAGCCGCACGCTTTACACACACGTCCTACGTCGCAGTTTCTCGCCAAATGCCCTGATTTGTGACATTTGTGACATGTTTTGGTTTGTCCGGTGTAGTCTATCCTAATCTGGTGTTTCCCTGCGAAAATAAACGACGGGTTTCGTTGTTGATCTCCATATGCAGTGGCGTGCGGTCATGTAAGCGCAGGCAAGCGCCGCTTGCCTATTCATTTTTGCAAAATAAAAAATTATGGAGCGATTTAAATTTCTCTTTAATCAACGTATACTCGATTATAAAATGCCGTGTCTTTTGCGTTTGTGTGATAATTGCGGTTGTTTTCTCTGCGTGGAATCAAGTGGATTATAAACGGCTTATCTTCTTCTGTTATTGGTTGTAATATTGCGCCCTGCTCGATCACGATTAATACTCGTGCATATTGCTTGATCATTAACCAAGAGCTCAAAATCAACAATTGCGCATACGCTAAAATACGTTGGGAAGTTTCCAATTCGACGAATTTTCACTGAAGGTAAGCGGCGCTTCTGAGGGCACCGCTTGATAGTTGATTGATCAATAGGCACGTTGTTCTAAATTATTATATATAAATACATATAAATAATAAAGAATAAGTCGTTGGTGAATGGTGATATCATTTGAAAGGTAATATTTAGTTCTCTGTGTCATTTATTTACTTATTTCCCTAAAAGTATTTATTGTTTATTTAATTGTTTAAACGCGCATTGAATCGGTGACAATCACAGAGATTTAATGTTTGCGGACGCGCGGTTTTATCAACTATGATTCAGCAACTTACTCCAACGCTTCAGAATAGCGAATACACTAAGATAAAATCACAGACCCTTCCCGGATAGTCCAGAACATATACGAGATACGGTTTCGTCGGTTTGCCATTATAAGATAAGACGTTATGTACCAGTATCTTGATTAATATAGAGAACATACCAGACACATGACGTTGACATAGACAACAAAATAAACGATCATGTTTAATTATTTAATAACCCTTCACGTGCCGTTTGCTGCGCAAATTTGGTGCAACCATTTAATCATACAATAATGGTAATCTTTAGTGACAACTTTCAATCTGTTTGGAAATGTGCGCGACTTTATTTATGGTTAGCCGAGAACAAATGTGTGACACCTTCATGACGTAATCGATCACGCGGTGCTCTGGTAGAATAAAGAATAAATATGTATTTTTTTAATTATATCATCCAGAGCGAACTTTATACTGTTATCAGGAATCACCAATATTATAAACTATTCGTTAATTCTTCTGGTAGAGTTCTGGCAGTCTTTCTACGTTATTTTTAACTGGCTGAAGAAAATATATCTACTTTTAACTCTTGACTCATGCAAAGCAAAGACCCAGTGAATTAACATGTTTATCCTAAAAAAGATATGAATAATACCCTGCTCATCAGATGACTTTTTTGGAAAACTCGTTCCTGAAATCGCTAGAAATGCACTTCTGGAGCTTTCGAAATTCAAAAGGTCTCTGATGGACTTGAATTTCCCGTAGAATGCCAATGCTCTGCGTAGTATTTCTGTGTCCGAGTCTAGGGGAAAACCATAGACTCGTACTCTGGAGGTCTTTGTTGTCGGATTTGCGGGGTTAGGGTGTCTCAACGTGACTTCTGTGCCGTTTATCTTTATCTTTATTTCTTTGCCGATATTTTTATATCTGGCGCCTTGGCGGTGCAGTACGACGAACCATTTGCCTTTCGACGCACTTTCGATGCCTTCGCCTCCAGTAGGCCTTTTAGAATTTCCAGACGAAGGTTGTCAGGTTGACTGGGTTATCTGCGGTACCCACGTCAATGTCTTCCAACGACAGAAATAGTGAGCGGGATCTTGCCATTTTCTTCTCCAAGGCAGCTAAGACACTACGCAAAGGCCTTACGGCATCTATGCGAGCACTTACATGTCGATAAAAGCTGCAAAATTCGCTAAAAAATTATTTGTGAAACTTAACACTTGATAGGCCGAGAAGCGGGAAACCGACGCTTATTTTTATCCAAATATCCCCTACTTAACTTGTTCCACTTTTAAGCGCGACGACTAACTAATTTGTTGTGTGTCTCGGCACACGCGCACTTACCTTTGGGTCCCAAACTCCTATGCGCACTCCGTGTTCCTCCAATAGAGTATACATCTCCACCGGTTTTGACACAACAAAAAACTCCAGACATGTAGGTTTCGTGGGTAAACGGACGTTTCTGGTCGCGAATGCTACAATAGCAAAGACGGCGTTGTCTGCGAACGTCGGTGTTACTCCAACACATCCAAAGAGATTAGATAAAACGTTAATAAATTTGCTCAATTCGAAGCAGTTGCGAAGAAACTGGTTAACAGTACACAAATACGCACAGACCTTGGCTGTGCTGCGAACTCCTGAAAGAAAAAATTACAATTAGATCTCGCTAAAAATCAGAGTTAGGTGTAGCAAAATGCGTAACTTACCTCTGCTACCCCACGTGATAGTTCTTGGAACTTGGGTAGTGGTATCTTGGTAGTGTTTGCACACGAAACCACACAAATGCCAACAATACGCGCCGTATACGCGCAACAATGGAAAGGGATAACTCTCAAGGAGATATGCCAAAGCTGTCTCCAGTTCCATATTGTCGCACTCTGGAGGTTAACCCGTACCATTTAGCAGTTCGTTGTCTACGAGCGTGTATTTGTTTTGTAACGCTGCATCAACGCATTTCATAATGTCTAATCGATTCCCACCGACACGTGCAAGAGCGATATTTATTACCCGCTCGATCAATGGCGTGTAAAAAGGCGGGAGACACACGTCTGAATAAACGGGGCTGACTTTCTCGTCTGACTCGTCTCGTTGCTCGACTTCTTCGCGTTCTTCCTCGTCTCGTTGCTCGACTTCTTCGCCGTCTCCCTCGTCTGACCGAGCGTAGTCTCCTTCGCCTTCTTCCTCGTCTCGTTGTTCGACTGCTTCGCCTTCTTCCTCGTCTGACGGTAACTCGGCCGCGCGGTCGAGCCGAACTCGTTTGGGAGTCGGTTCATCTTCATATTCGTCGGCGTTATTTGTTTTCTCTGACAAAACGGAATCGTTAAGAAAGTCGTATTCACGTTGCGTCGCTTCTTCCTCTTCTTCACGACTTTCCCCGCTGTCGAGATAATGAAAGTTCGGAACGTACTGTTCGCTCGAATCGCCACGAATCAAACTCTCCTCAGACATTTCGAACCGCGAGTGATTTTTAGGTTTGCCCTCAGTTAGTTTTTAAGTTTAACTGCGCTAGAGTTTGATTGGTTAGTTTTGTCTAATTCGCTGCTGCCACCCCCCTTTTTATGTTTTTTTTCTCTCCTATAAACCCACATTTCCCGGGCGGGCGACCGACGCTGCGTCTCCAATTACGTGTTTTCCGCCGGCCGCCCGTTTTTATATCCGATTTCACAACACCAGCTTATCTTTATTATTACTTGGGTTACCACCTGTGGTGGTTTTTATTTGTGGTGTACACTCATGACAATAGACTCATACTTGTCTCCTTTTGATTGGCTGTTTGTTGTCCGAACGTATTTAATAGCCAATCAAACGGCAACACGGATGAGTACTTAGTTACGCTGATCTCGATAACCGTACGCTGATGTGTACTCGATGAAGTCAGTATGTTTACTTTTATTGAATCGATCAAACTTATTTATTAAATGTGTTATTGAATTGTGCTGAAAAATGTTGCTCAAATGCTGTAAATCGAAGAACGAATAACATTGATGAAGTGAACTTTGAAGTGACCGGTGAACAAGCTGTTGTGATATTAATGCCAACATATAGTCGTTGCAAGGCATGCAAGCGAATTGAAGCGAGTTCGGACTTTCGTTTTATTGGCAATGAATCGCAGTCGGAAAAGCATTTACAATTACGAGACCTGCAAACCGGCAAACCATTGCAAAGATTCTCTCCAAGATGAGAGAAACACAGATGAGAGATCAATGATGTTGACATTTATCCGTGAAATTCCGCAATATTAATCATGAAATGTTGTGTTTTTGTCCGATTTAAATCAATTCTATATCGAAATGATCACTTGAATCTGGCGAATCGAACGCTGTAAGTTTCGTCTACTTAAAATGTGAAGATCAGATGTTATATGGGAAAATGCGTATTAGCGATTAAAGCGAGACTCATCTCCAAAATCAAAGGACATGGCTTTAAGATCTATTCGTCGTTTACCCGATGATTTAATGCTTTTATGTCCATCAAACCGATGTAATTTCGTAACAGATATATTTCGTATACCTTGCCGTTTATAAATTTTGACACACAGACCTTCAATCGAATAGATATTAGAAAAAATAGCAGTCAGGCGTTCTGCATTTGGGGGGGGGGGCTAGCCTGCGTATAGACGCCTGATTTTTCTTCGTCCTCATTTCTAGCCCAACTTGCTTCTAAGCGCTGCACAATGCCTTCAGTGCCTGATTACAGAAATCAATGCAAAAATTATCCTTTGTAATACTAGAAGTTACTATCGCAAGGGAAGTGCTGCCTCGAAATCCAAGGCAGTTGTGATATTTTGCAAAATTGCAAAAGTAAGTGTTGGGCTTATTGAAGTCAAAGTCGCAGCGGAGGTAATAGAGCTTCGAACCATGCGGTTATGGTTCAGGTAATACCAGAGCAGTGAGTTCTACATATATATTTTGTATTTTGATATTTTAGAGTGTTTTGATATTTAGTTAATTAAGCATTAATTATGCAAACTGGTAATTCAATACGTGAGTTATTTTTAACTGTGATCGAGACGGGAACACGAGAGCATTGTTGTTTATTGTTAACTCGAAGGACGCTAAGAGTAGACGTATGGAGAACACCTATTTTGACTCCTTTTTAGTAGTACAAAATAAAATATGAATAGTCTGTTAGCGTCAACGTTTCAATTTGTTGCGAAGAGTCCACATCAGTCAAAATAGGTTGACAGTATCAGAACGAAACAGGAATATTCATTTGGGCGAATATTGCCAAGAATCAGATGACATGTTCCAGACACGTTCAACAACTGTGGCACGCAAATAAACAAAAAGGACGTAGAGGTAAGGAAGAATCAGAGATATACAACCATGACGGAGATAGAAGAAATGGTACGAAAGCGAAAGTCGGCGAAGAAGAAGTTCTTCGACGCAGCCAAGAGTTTCACCATCATACTAAAGGCCAGCCCGGAAATATCTCGCCTAGAAGAAGAGTTCGACGAAGTTTCAGTCAAATACAAGGCAATAAGGCATATACACGACGAAATAACGGAGTTGATGACCGAAGCTAAAGTTGAGGAAGAAGATTTCACCAGTCACGATGGGTTTATTGATGCAGTGATGACAGAATATGGCGGTCTACTAGGAGAATTGGAAAATTACCGAAAGGCGAGCAAGATTATAACTAACATGGTATCGAAACCGACTGAGAAATCGACTGACAGTGAGAAAGAACGACCGAAGTCTAATCTGGAGAGAATTAAAGTACCACAATTTTCTGGCAACATCAAGAACTACCGGACATGGAAGAGAATATTCAAGGACACGATGAAGAAAAACTATGAAGATGAAGGTAACCAACTTGCGAGATTAATTGAAGCTATTCAACCACCGTTGAGGTTTGAAATAGAATGTTTTACCACAACCGAGGCAATTTGGAAGTTTCTGGACAAGTTACTTGGTGACGACAACGAGCTAATCAGAATCTTGATGAACGAAATCAAGACATTACGACCTCTGAAATCTAAAGATGCGAATTCAATTCGATGCTTCGTGGCAACAATCCGTAGATTTATACTCAGAATGGAAGACGTTGGAGCCAGTGACGAAACCCAGAGCAAGTATGTATTCGCTGATATCCTAGCAAAGTTAATAGTGGAGGATCAAAGAGCCTACAGGAGAAGTATGCTTGATACTGAGAAGAACGAAGACCTTGAAACTTTGCTAGAGTATTTGGAACAAGAGGCAAAGCTAGTGGCTACCAGTCAACCAGATCAGAAATTACTTCATAAAGTGGGGATTTATCCTGTAGATGTGGGTGGTGGAGACATCCCGGGTTCAGGTTGTTGTCTTGGTTGTTCTCAACTTCATGGTTTAGCCATTTGCCCAGTATTTAAAAAGATGAAAGTGAAAGAACGATGGGACATTGTAATTCAGTCCAAAAGGTGCAAGAAGTGCTTGAAAACTGGTCACAGGCATCAGCAGTGTACAAGAAAAGCTTGTGATATAAACAACTGTGGACGACCACATCACTACTGGCTACATAAAGACAAGCCGGAACATGAGACCAAATCGCCCCCAGTGTTGGACCCAAAGGCCCCACCATTCGATTCTAGCAAGCTAGGATCGAATAAAGGGGAGAAGACTTACCAAGTGGGTACCATCTCGACAAATTCTTCAGGTACTGCAAACGTTCCAATCCAGAAAGTCAAGGTTCACTGCAGCAGTGGTATTCCAGTCGAAGCTCTTGCCATGATCGACAGTGGTTCCAATCAAAGCTTAATCCGAAAAGAATTCGCAGAAAAGCTTGGGCTGGTTGGTGAAACCAAAAGGATGAAAATGTACGTAGCAGGAGGAGGAGTCAGGATTGAGGACTCAGCAGAATTTGAATTGAAGATCTCTCCATGCTTTGATGATGATATTGTTTTCAACGTGAAAGCCTACTCAGTCAAGAAACCATGCCAAGGAGCCAGAACTGTATCGAAGAAAGCTGTAACCCGATTTCCACACTTAGCTCACATCGTAGAAGATCTTCACCTTAGTGGGGGACCAGTTGATATCTTGTTAGGAACTGATCTGCCAGAAGCCCACCATGATTTTAAAGTTCTGACAGGTAACCCTGTGGAACCAATTGCCAAGAAGAATATCTTTGGTTGGTCAGCTTTGGGCCATATTGATGAGGAGAGTGCTCCCGGAATCCATGCCATAGAAACGGTCGATGAAGAGTCAACGAATCACGACATAAAGAAACTGCTCTTCCAAGACCAAGTTGGAGTAAAACCTACACGGTACTGTGTATGTTCTGGAAAAGACATGAAAGAATGCGATTTCATTCGACATGTTCAAGAAACAACCACAGTATTGGAAGATGGTCGTATTCAAGTCAGAATGCCTTGGAAGAAAGGACATCCTAATTTGCCAAACAACTGGTCCATGGCCTACAAGAGAATGGTATCTAAAGAAAAACAACTGGCAAAGAAAGGGAAATTGGAGGTCTTCAACAAGGAGATAAAAGCCTTGGTTGATAGAGAGGTGGTCATCAAGCTCCAACCTGATGCAGTAAACCCAGGTGAGCCAGCTTGGTATCTTCCAATTGGGGAAGTCGAAACGCCTGATAAGTCTACAAAGGTTAGATTGGTCTTTGACTCAGCTGCCAAAGCGAAAGGACTTTCGCTCAATGATGCTCTTGAGAAAGGACCGTGCTTCATGAATTCCCTCTTTGATGTCTTAGTTGGATGGAGAGAAGAAGAAATTGCCTTTGCGGGAGACATCGCAAAAATGTTCAACCAAGTTGCTGTCCATCCAGATGACCAGAAGTACCACAGATTTCTTTGGAGAGATGGAGATGCCCACAGGGAGCCAGATGTGTATCAATGGGTACGTCTCAGCTTTGGAGATAAGCCAGCTCCAGACCTCGCCATTAATGCCATAAATCTTTTGGCCAACAAAGCCAAAGATGAAGCGCCAGAAGCAGCAAGAGTCCTGAAAGATCATACCTACGTAGACGATATCGCAGGGTCAGAGACAACGCCAGACAAGGCCAAAGAAGTGACTTCTGGTATAGATGCTATTCTGAGAAAAGGCAAGTTCGCAATCAAAGCGTGGCACAGTAATAATCCTGAAGTTGATCAAGTGCCAAGTGAAAATTGTGTGAACTTACTTGGCCATCAATGGGAAAGCAGATCTCGATCAGTGTACCAAACGAAAGGTCCTTGGTTTAGTCTCGCAACTGTGGGATCCATTGGGTCTAATGGCACCAACTACAATCCAATTTCGCATACACCTCCAGAATTTGTGGGCAGAAGGCTACCAGTGGGACGAGTTGCTACCCCAGGAAGAGAAGACCAAGTGGCTGAAGATTCTCGAGACGATGAACACTCTTCTTCATACCCGACTAGAAAGATGCCTGAAACCTAAAAGCGCGGTTGGATCTCCACAACTCCATGGATTTTCAGATGGAGGAGAGAAGGGGTACGGCAGCGCAATCTTCCTTCGATAGCAGTTGGAAAATGGAAACTTTTCTTCTAGCTTTGTGGCATTGAAAGCCCTGGTTGCACCATTGAAGAAAAAGACCATACCGAGGCTGGAATTGATGGGATGTCTACTGCTGAGTCGACTAGCTACCGAGACGGAGCAAGCCTTAAAGATCAAGCTCAACAAGAAATTCTGGTGCGACTCCACCACGGCCTTGTCTTGGATAAGAAGTTCTTCAGCAGAGTGTAAGCCGTTCGTCAGTGTCCGAGTTGCTGAGATACAGGAAAGTCATCCACAAGACGTTTGGCGGTACATCACTTCTGAAGAAAACCCAGCAGATGCACTCACTCGGGGGATAACGCCAGAGGAACTCCCAACATGGCATCATGGTCCACCATTTATGCAACAGCCAGAAAGTGAATGGCCAGATTTTAAAAGTACAAGGGCGAAGAAGATACCCAAATTGCAATTTGACCCAGAGAAGAACAAAACCACGTCCAAGACCCAAAAGAACTTGCAACCTACACCACATGATACTGAAGAAACATCGCCAAAACTCAAGGCAGTGACTTGTGAGGATATCGACAACAGAGAGGCAGAAACAAGTGCAGTCACCTTTGAAAAGATTCAAGATGAAGAAAGAGTAGTATCTGGACTGATTGTGGAAACCAGTGAAGAAACCAAAGATGTCTTAGACAGAATTTTGGCCAGATCATCCAGCTTTCGTAAAGCGAGAAGAGTGACAGCTTTGACCGTGAGAGCGATTGAGAACATTCTTCGAAAGAAGGGTATCAAGGGACCGATATCCGTTGCAGAAATTCAAGATGCAGAAAGACGTCTAATCAAGATGGTGCAGACAGGAATGGAAGTGAATCACAAGCAAGTACAGAATTTGAGCCCATTTCTAGATGATGACGGACGTTGGAAAGCCAGAGGTAGGCTAGAAAATGTTCGTGATTTGCCCCAAGCGATCCGAAATCCGACAATTCTGCCGAAGAACCACCCATTGGTCAAGCTGCTGCTCCAACACTACCATCAGAAATTTGGACACTGTGGATACAAGCGATTGATGGCAGAGATCAGACAAGAATACTGGATAATTGGACTGAAAGATGTGGCCAGATTTATCGTCAGAAACTGTATTCCTTGCAGACTGAGTCGAAAGAAAGCGTGTGAACAACGTATGGGACAGCTACCAAACTACCGGGTCGAAGCCAATTATCCAGCGTTTGCCAACACCGCCTTGGATCTCTTTGGTCCATTCGAAGTGAAAGTTGCAAGAAGGACGATCAAAGAAGCTTGGTGCTGCATCTTCACTTGTATGACGAGTAGAGCCATCCACCTTGAGCTCTGCACTGACAAGTCCACGGACACGTTCTTGATGGCCTTTAGGAGATTTGCATGCCTTAGAGGACATCCTAAACTGGTGTGGTCAGACCGAGGAACCAACTTTGTGGGAGCTCAAGAATACCTGCGAGAGATGGTACGCAGCTGGAATGTGACAGAAGTGAAATCTACGCTTGCAGATCAAGGCACCATGTTTGAATGGGTTTGGAACGTTCCGAAGGCCAGCCACATGAATGGGGTCGTGGAGTCTCTGATCAAGTCAGTCCGAAGAGCGTTGGAGAGTACATGCAAGATGGCAGCGTACACGGAAGAGCAATGGAGGACATTCCTATCTGAAGTAACCTATCTGGTCAACTCGAGACCTTTGTATCCGGCGTCAAGCAACATTTGGGAGGAGCCTCCAATCACGCCCAATGATCTGATCATAGGACCGAACTTTGGTGTGGCACAACCAGAACCAGAAGAATTGGTCAACCCAAGGCACCTTACCAGAAGTGTCCAGAAGAGAGCATATCAGTTCTGGCAATGCTGGTTGAAATACTTTGCTCCCAGTCTCTTGGTCAGAGAAAAGTGGCACAAGAAGAGAGAGAACCTGGAAGTTGGAGACCTGGTGTTAGAGATCGACGCCAATCGCAAGAGAGCTGAATGGCAGATGGCGCTCGTGGATGAAGTATTCCCTGGCAGTGATGGTCTTGTTCGAAAGGTGAAGATCAAGACATCAAAAGGACATTACGAAAGACCCATAGTAAAGCTATGTTTGATTGCAACACGACGAGAACTTGAAAACGGACAGTAAACTTTATAATAGTTGAAAGACCGAGACATTGAGTATCGTTGCTCAAACTCCAGTCAGATTTTCCGCACTGGGGAGGAGTGTTTTGATATTTAGTTAATTAAGCATTAATTATGCAAACTGGTAATTCAATACGTGAGTTATTTTTAACTGTGATCGAGACGGGAACACGAGAGCATTGTTGTTTATTGTTAACTCGAAGGACGCTAAGAGTAGACGTATGGAGAACACCTATTTTGACTCCTTTTTAGTAGTACAAAATAAAATATGAATAGTCTGTTAGCGTCAACGTTTCAATTTGTTGCGAAGAGTCCACATCATGGAGTTCACAATGACCTTGCTGGTAATGCTGAACCATAGATACGTACTAACTCTGGGGCACTCTGGGATACGTTAGACATCTATCTGGGGTAAGACATTCATTATGCACAGCCAGGGCCCCCTGCACATGCTGCACGTCTGAGTACCCCACTTGTTGTGTTGTAACTGTTCTCAACATCTATTCATATAAGACAAGTGAGCGGGTTTTCTAATTACAACTGTCTAACATGCCACCAATGGCTACAAATGCTTACCTAACTCCGCAGGCAGTATGCGCGCCATGTCCCTAAAAGCAGTGTTGTAAATACTCGTTGCTAAAGTAACGCGTTACTAATTACTAATTACTTTTTGAGTAATTTTTATGGTAATTAATTACCTGCTTTGCCAAAGTAATTTGTAATGTAATTAATTACATTTTGTAGGTAACGAGTAAAATTCCCCTAAAGTAACGTTACGTTACTTCTCAGTGTTCTCACTTTTATTTCAGCCAGTCTACAGCATTATTTCGCGTATATTTTGCAAAATATTTTTGTAAAACATTAAAAGTCCTCGTAGTCTGAACTTTAAAAACAGTGATGAATATTTTATTTCGTTAAAATGAGCCTGTAATGTTGCCAATAAGCGACGTGAGCGAACGACCAGATGCAATACTTCATGTATTAGTGTATTATGGACGTATTTCCTGTTTCCCGCGTAGTGAAAGTGTGTACACTTTGAACTTCTATTAAGATTGTATAAAGATTTATTTAATAAAAAAATTATTTTATGTTAAAGTATTGGAACAAGTTACATAAAAGTAATTTTAAAAGTAATTAGTTATGAATTACTTTTTGACAAGTAATTAGTAATTGGTAATTAATTACTTTTGGAAAAAAGTAATTTGTAATTGTAATAATTACTTTTTCAGAGAAGTAATTGTAATTTTTACTCATTACTTTTTTTTAGTAATTTTCACAACACTGGCTAAAAGTAACCCAAGTTAACGCCTAGCGGGCATCTTGTTACTCCTACTCTAGCTATAAAAGTAGTAAAAGACGGGCGGGCGGTAAACAGTCGCCCGCCCGGGAAATGTATAGATGAGGGAGAACGGTCGGACTTTCGGTTTCAGATTCAGATTCGAATCGGAAACGAGAGCCGCAGTCAATCTAGAAAACTGTAAATTATGGAAGAGTTCTTCAGTATATACTATTCACTTAACGATTCCATCGATGTGCATATAATTGAGCTTCGGACAAAGCTATTTTTGGACCTGTAGAGCGAATAATTTGGTCACGAAAAATCCAGAAAGCGAACCGAACATAATAACCTTACGACGTTCCGACATCTTGTCTCTAAGTAAGTAAGTATTCGATTTTTCGCAAAAGGTATCATGTTTATACACCATTCTTCTGTTGATTCCATCCATAACCATAATATAGGCTACAGTTTGAAGCAAACTATAGTTCTTTAAACGTTTTTGGTTTCGTCAGGAAAAATCCAGAAAGAGAGCTAACGTAACGCGGCTTTTGTAATTTGACTACAACGTAAACAACAGAGCTGACAACGAAATTGCTTCGCGCGACTCTTATTTATCGTTTGACGCCTTCTTTTGTCGATTCCATCTATCTTCGAATATTGGAAAATGTGATAGATTAAAAATATTTTTCGAAATATTAATCGTTTGCACCAGAAAAATCCAGAAATGAAACGAGCATTTTGACATAAAATCTGGAGGGTTCACAAACACTTTTCTTGCAGATTTTAGCCCTTTTAATGTAACCGTTGTACTGTTCGTAGAAATAATTATTTATTGCAAATATAACATTTAGCATTTTGGAAAATTTAATATTCACACTTCTGAAAAGTATAAGTTTACGAACCCCCAACTTTTCAGTCCCCCCCCCCCCCGAAATTTTGTAGACTCAGTTTCAGATTCGAGCCAGAAAGTATACACCAATTGCATAAACAATGATTATGGATAAACCGTTAAGGGAAACTGTTGTGTCTCGTATTTACTAAACAATCACTTCAAATAACAACACAACTCTAGCTTTATTCTCGAATATCAACAATGTGTCAACAACGTACAATCAACGTACAAGCAACGTTTTAGTTATTATGCGTGTACATAGTTTTAGTAACGATGCCGCTGTCCTAATGTTCGACATAACATTCCTCCACCCAATACACTGTATGCCACACGTTTAGTCTTTCAGGCGGCTTCCGATCGCGTATTGGATAACGTTTGGGTTGATCTGCTTGTTGACCAGTGGTCGGGTGTGGTCCTAATGCTATGGGGTAGTGTTAGTGTTAGTACTTCCAATTTCAGTGGTTGATGTTCTTTCAGACCGTTGAAGATTTGAGCTAGGACTTTTTAGTGTAGAATCATCAATGTCGCAAGGTGCGTTTTCAGATGTAGTCACTGCTTGTGGTAATTCTTCTTGATCTTGGTGGAGGTTTTGTATCATATCTTTATTCTTCAGTTGGTCAATATGTCGACGCCATACCATGTTTTGTGCAACCTTTACTTGGTAGGATAGTGACCCTGTTTTAGCCATTATAACTCCGGGAACCCATTTACTTTTCCCTCTGTAGTTCCTGGCCATAACGTCTTGACCGATCTGTAGTTGGTTGGTGGGATTGAGGCTTCTCTTTGCAGCTTGGTTCAGCTGTCTTTCTTCTACCCTTTTTCTGATGTCTGGCTTTAGCACATCTAGCCTTGTACAGATGTTTCTCCCCGTAAACAACATGGATGGTGATTCACCTGTCGTTGTGTGTGGTGCCGTACGATATGCAAGTAGGAAGTTTGCCAGCTTGTTTGAGCTAAACTTGTTGGAGTTTGATGCACGCATGCCCTGTTTAAATGTTTGAACAAAACGTTCAGCCAGACCATTAGTAGCTGGATGGTAATTAAGGGGCCGACTTGATGTGTTTGATCCCATTGTTTCTCATGAATGCGGTGAATTCTACTGCTGTGAACTGCGGACCATTATCACTTACCAATTGTTCTGGTATTCCATTTCTAGAGAACATTGTTCGCAGTTCCTCAATTGTTCTGTCAGTACTTGTGGATGACATCGGTATAATTTCTGGCCATTTAGAGTAAGCATCTATAGCAATTAAGAACATTCTTCCAAGAAAAGGTCCTGCAAAGTCGATGTGTATCCGTTGCCACGGTCGTGCTGGCCACTCCCATGGATGAAGTGGAGCGATCTTTGGGTTGTTCTGGACACGTTGACAGCCTTCACACCTTTTTGCCAATTTCTCGATGGACTAATCTATTGTTGGCCACCACATATAGCTTCTGGCTAATGCTTTCATCTTTACAATCCCAAGATGCCCTTCATGAAGTTCATCTAGCACTTGGTTCTGAAGCTTTGATGGTATGATTACTCGTGATCCCCACATTAGGCAACCGTCTTGTATAGTGATCTCTTATTTTCGTCTGTAGAATGGATCCAATTCCTTCTTGCAGTTGGTGGACCACCCTCTTTTCGTATGCTCCAGTACCAGAGATAGAGTTGGGTCTTTCTGTATTTCTCTGCGAATCATGTCGGAACTTACTGGAAGCATTTCCATTTGGGACACTTGGAAAATTTCGGCTGGATCAACCGTTTCCTTATTCTCGCCACATTCTAGGGGTAGACGCGACAATCCATCTGCATTTCCATGCTGGGTCGTGTTATTGTATTCAATACTGTAATCAAAACCAGCAAGAAATAAGGCGTAGCGTTGAAGACGTGCGATTGTCATGGCTGGTATGCCTTTCTTTGGGTTGAAAATCGAAGTCAGTGGTTCGTGATCTGTAACCAGTGTGAAATGTCGACCAAACAGGTATAAATAAAACTTCTTCACTCCCCAGACCAGAGCAAGCGCTTCTTTGTCAATCTGGGAATAATTTCGCTCTGCCTTGTTGAAGGTACGAGATGCAAATGCTATTGGTCTTTCTGTACCGTCCTCCGTGACGTGGGATAGGACCGCCCCAATTCCAACCGGTGACGTATCACATGCAAGCTTCAGAGAGAGATTTGGATTGTAGTGTGTAAGGACCAGATCCGATGTGATGAGTTCCTTGACCTTGGAGAATGCTTCATTGCATTCATCAGACCACTCCCACTTCAGCCCTTGTTCTAACAGGTGATTTAGGGGATGTAAGATTGTTGACAAACTTGGTAGGAACTTGTGGTAGTAATTTATCAGGCCTAAGAATGAGCGGACTTGTTGGACGTTGGTTGGTTGAGGGGCATTAACTACTGCATCGACTTTCTCTTTGGTCTTGTGTAAGCCATGCTTGTCTACTTCATGGCCACAGTATGTAATCTTCTCTTGGAAAAACTGGCACTTTTCTTTCTTTGCTCGTAGACCATGTTGTTCCAACCTCTTCAACACTTCCTCCAGATTCTTCAGGTGTTCATCATCATCTTTGCCAGTGATTATCATGTCATCTAGGATGCAACTTGTGCCTTTCACTCCTTCCAGCACCTGGTCCATAGATCATTGCCAAATTGCTGGTGCTGATGTTATTCCAAACACCAGGCGGTCGTATTGGTACAGCCCTTGATTTGTATTTATGGTTAAATACTTCTTAGATTCCTCATGGACTTCCATCTGGTGATAGGCTTGTCTCAGATCAATCTTTGTAAATTTCTGACCACCTGCTAACTTTGCAAATGTATCATCGATACGTGGTAATGGATACTGTTCTGTTTGTAGTTGTTGGTTGACTGTGACCTTGAAGTCACCACAGATTCTGACCTCGCCATTTCGTTTTACAACCGGAACAATGGGGGTTGCCCAATCACTGAATGCCACCTTGTGTATTATTCCTTCTCTTTCCAGGCGTTTTAGTTCTACCTCAACTTTTGGTTGTAACGCGTAGGGAACAGGACGAGCACGGCAGAACTTTGGTTGAGTGTCCTTCTTCATTGTGAGTCTTGCCTTTGTTGACTTGAGGGTGCCAACTTTTTCTTCAAATATTTCACTGTATTTATCAAGGAGTTTCTGCAATCTCTGCTGTCTATCTGTACTTGGTACTTTCTTGCTGATGGACTTTACGGTTCTCCAGTCTAGCTGTATTTGGCGTAGCCAATCTCTTCCAAACAAGGCAGGTCCTTGAGTGTTTACCACGTAGATTTGTAAATCATTCTTGGTTTGGTTGTTGTATTGTACACGAACATTCATTACGCCTTCTGGTGGTATCTTTTCACCTGAGTAGGTCTTCAAGATGACTTCTGTTTTCATCAAGGGGTGACGTCTGAACAACTTCTTGTACATCTGGAGTGGTAGTATTGATACTGCTGACCCTGTATCCAATTCCATTCTACAGGCTTGACCATTTAATTTAGGTGTTAGCCAGATGATAGTGCTGTTGGTTTGTGTCACGTTGTTTATCTCGACTGCTTCAACCAAGCTCTCATCGTCGAATTCACAGGAATGGACTTTCTGGTTCTGTTTATTCTGCCATACTCGCTCTGGGGCTTTACTTGACCGACATACTCGTTGAATATGACCCATTTTCCCGCATTTTCGACACTTTTCGTTTCGAAAACGACATTCGGAAGAGACATGAGAATCTGCGCCACATCTATAACAATTGAACTTGAGTTTTCTGCGGTCTTCTTCCAATTTCCCTTGTTTTTCCACTCTATCTACTTCAAGCTCCTTCTTCCCCCGCAGCTCGAGAGTGTCTTTGGCTGCTGTTTCCATCGCAAATGCAATTTCAGTCGCTTTAGCGAACGACAAGTCGACTTCGGAGAGCATTCTTTTCTGGATAAGTTCATTACTCATTCCACATACAAGTCTATCTCTCAGCGAGTCATTTAAGCTTGTTCCAAACTCACAATGTTCGGATAATTTCTTTAATTCAGCTATGTAAGAACTTATGGACTCACCTTCCAGCTGGTTTCTGTTGTGAAACCGGAATCGCTCGGCTATTACCAAAGGTTTTGGCGACAGATGCTTCTGGAGAATTTCCACAATCTGTGTGAAAGATTTACTGGCCGGTTTTGCCGGTGCACATAGATTTCGCAAAAGCCCATACGTCTTGTTCCCCATGAGGCTGAGTATCGCAGAAACTTGCTTGTCTTCTGCGATATCGTTAGCAATGAAAAATTGCTCCACGCGTTCAACGTAGGCAGTCCAATCTTCGTTCGCTTCGTCGAAAGCGTCGATTTTTCCAATAGGCATCGTATAGCGCAGGTTTATATTCTTCAATTGTTTTATCTTTCTTTATAATCCAATCCTCGTCGCCAATTGTTGTGTCTCGTATTTACTAAACAATCACTTCAAATAACAACACAACTCTAGCTTTATTCTCGAATATCAACAATGTGTCAACAACGTACAATCAACGTACAAGCAACGTTTTAGTTATTATGCGTGTACATAGTTTTAGTAACGATGCCGCTGTCCTAATGTTCGACATAACAGAAACATATCCGTTTGTCGATTCCATTTATGTAGGTTAAATGTCGTTTTCTACAGCGTTCTTTTCATATTGATACAGTGTTTTTTAAAGTCAGGAAAAATCCAGAAAGCGAACCAAACATGACATCATCTCTTGAGCTTCGACGAAAGGTTTTTCTTTTTTTGGAAAGGCATAAGGTTTACGCAGTTCTTCTGGGCGTGCCATCCATAACCATAATATAGGCTACAGTTTGAAGCAAACTATAGTTCCTTAACGTTTTTCGTTTCGTCAGGAAAAATCCAGAAAGAGAGCTAACGTGACGCGGCTTTTATTTCTAATTTGACTACAACGTAAACAACAGAGCTGACAAGGAAATCGCTTCGCGCGACTCTTATTGATCGTTTGACGCCTTCTTTTGTCGATTCCATCCATCTTCGAATATTGGAAAATGTAGTAGATTTAAAAATATTGTCGAAACATAAATCGATTGGGCAGCAAAAATCCACATGTGAAAGGATTTTATATATATATATATATATATATATATATATATATATATATATATATATATATATATATATATTTAAACGCAGGATCAAGGGTGGTCTCAGGGGAAACCCTAAAATGTTTATGCCTATTCATGTGGAAATTGGCCATGTGTGGAAAATGCGATTCCTTAATTTGTCATTGGTAATAGTTTGGAACAAAACCCGAAGTGTAGATAGTGTATCTGCCTTCGTTATAACATTACGACTAAGCTGAAAGAGCGAGAAAGGCTTTTTGGATGCCAGGTATTTGTACATCTGTTACCCACTGTATGGCAATCGAAATCCTTCAAAACTGGGGTAGTGCAAATTTCTTTAACTCTTTCCTGTCCGGCTGAAAAACATCCAAAATTGAACTACCTCTTTGTTCTATTGATATCTCGGGAAATATCCATAACTGTTGCGAAATCTATACCTTTTCTAAAAGTCCAATAAACCGGCTGTTACCAATGCTTTTGAATTTTCCGAACAAGACACACCATGATAATACAAATTAGCATTAATTATCATAAATCAGGTTGAAAAACTCCCATTGTTCTAGAAAATGCCATCTTGCACGCCCGCGTAGCGTCTTGAAAACTCAAAATGCCACCAATCGCAGAGTTGTTTATGAAATCAAATCAAACTTGGCGTGTGAGTGGATCCCAAGTGTCTGGCGCTTGTCGAATTTCAATTTTTAATCTTGCGTTACCGTGTGCCGTGTTTTTCGATTGACGACTTCGGGGTCTTCTATGACCCCTTTTGACTGGGCCGGACTGGAAAGAGTTAAAGTGCATATATATGGTTGCCGATTTGTAGCAAAATTCATTTCAACAAAATATTCATATATAAACCTTCTAAATTCATATATTTTTTGGTGAAACATTAAATCATTCATATATGTGTTACATCGAAATTCATACATGTGCACAAATTCAAATTCATACATAAATTTCTAGTGCTTAAATTCATATAATCTTATAATTGCATTCGTATTCATATATATTTGTGGCGTTTTCAATTTATTACTCGGGCTACCTGTGGTAGCCGAGTCTAGGTTTCGGCTCTGTTTATTATTATTATTTTTATTATTTAATGGCAATTATTGCATCATCCCGATCAACCTCGTACCCAGGCTTTTGACCTGCGAAACTGCGCGCATATATTCATGCGCCATTGTGATTTACTCATTTTATCACCTTTCTTCGAGTGTTCTTCAATGAAAATCTTCACGTGGCTGGCAAGTATCTTGATCTTATATACGCTCACAATCCCGATCGCTTTCGAAACGGGTTGGTCTGCGATTTCGAGAACCTGTACTCGATCAAATTATCTGTTTCCATACGCTTTTTGTCTGCTAAATGTTTAAGAATTTATAATATGAGACTCAACATATGAAATTGCTGTATGGAAATATGTTAACTGTTCTGAGGTAACTGTAATATTTGTATAAGCTCTGTTGCCTGTATTGTTTATCGTTATGTTATACAAAATAAAGTTTATTGTTTCATATATACCAAGTACTAAGTTGAATAACCCTGTTTCACTTTCATATATATATACAACGCATCGCGCACTTTCGCAACAGCGTAGAGAAATCATCGAATATATATATATATAATATATATATATATAATTACTCAAACATATTGCGTCATTTGACCGACTCAGTGATTCCTCGTGCGAGTCTGACTGAGACGGACTGACAATAGATCGAGCAGTGCCTGGGCTATTTGGCAACCGCGGACAGTTGTTTCGCCCTCATTGGGGCTCGTCAGCGCGGTGAAACCTATAGCCCAGCACATCCGAAGGTATTTATATTCATCACAGTCTTGAAGACGGGATGTGGGATATACCACACTGCTCTAATAGACAATTACTCAAACATATTGCGTCATTTGACCGACTCAGTGATTCCTCATGCGAGTCTGACTTCGAGCAGTGCCTGGGCTATTTATTTATTTATATATATATATATATATATATATATATATATATAGACAAGTATCGAGTTTAGAATCATATGAGTAGAGTGCTCAATACCGAAGTAGAGCGGATATAACAAAGAAGACAAACTTGAGTCACTTCATTTAAACATTTATTCACTACAAATTTGTTTCGTATGGCAAGCAAAGCTTACCACACTCATCAGGTGAAATCGCGTTTGATGTTATGCTTAGGAAACTTGAGATATTATATATACATGCTTGGCGTCATAGAAATAGTATTATATTACATAGGTTAGCTATTGGTTGCAAAGCAGGAAGTTTTTCCTGTGTCTACAGGCTGACAATAGTTCGTTTCTAGAGTTCAAGGAGCTGAGTTGCGGATAATAAATAATTATAAACTTTTCATGTAGGCATAGGTTGCATCGCTTAGTTTTGTTCGAATAACTCTTGCATTTTTTGATGATTTTCCACTTCATTGAATATTGCACGTTTGATTCCTTTAAAAGCCAAACGTATTTGCTGAGTGCGGTAGAATGCTTATGCTTAACGTTTCTAAAAGAATTAGTATGATTATTATAGCGCGTTTTGAATTGGCCCCCCGTATGTCCGACATAGGTCTTCTCTTCTGCGGTATCTTCTCTCTTCACCGTCGCTTGATAAACTATACTCTCTGTCTGGCATTTACCAGAGAGTGGACACGAAACTTTCTGGCGGCAATTTCATTCTTTGCTTGCATCGGTGATGTTGGTCTGGGCTGAGATAACGTTCTGCATGTTTGGCATGCAGCTATAACTTAGCTTCAACGTGTTGCGATTTAGTATCTTATGCAAGGGATGGCTTTGCGGGAAGCATTCGTCTATGGCTTGAAGAAATTTGTGCCCAATGATCGTTGCAACATTGGCGCTATAGGGTGGGTTGAACCATGTAACGCTTCTCCTTCTAGGGCGCTTTGGTTTTGGAGGTTGAGGGTTGTATTTTAGCGGGTAATTGTAACCACTTTTGTGCAGGGCTTCTTGATAGGGTGGAATAGCCGAGTCAAATGATTACTTATCCGAGGATATATTGGATAGCCGTCTATTGATTGCCTCTGGTATGTTGCGGAGTATTGATGATGGATGGTTGCTTTGTCGGTTTACGTATTGTGGGACGTTTCCAGGTTTCATATACGGTTTGTAAGAGGCGGATTTTAGATCAAGTGTAATATCAAGATAGTTGACACATTTCTTGTTAGCTTCGATGGTGATGCTTAAGCTGTGGTCGCTGAATGTATTACAAATGTGTTTCTTATAATATTCTCAATCTCTCTCGGCGTTTTATTAAATGCTGCAAGACCGTCATCTCTGTACAGACCGATATCATTGCCGTACTCTGTTGTCAATTTCGATAGTAGGTAGGAGCCTACTAGCTCACACGTTTCTGCGCCGTCGAAGCTGCCCATGGTCACGTCGAAGAGAGAGTTTGATGTTTTCTTGCACCAGGTTGAGTTTCCGTTGAAAAGGAGGGATTTCTTTGCCTGAATGATGATGTGTTTCTCATTTTCGGTTATCTCGTCGTATTGGGTGGCGAATGTTAGGGCTTGTTTTAGCAACTCTTCCGATATGGATGGGTAAAAATCTACGTCATCAAAACTAATGAATGAGCGGGTGGATTTGTCTGGCATGTTGTCGAACCACTTGATAACCGAATCTGTGTTTTTCCATTGATTTAATTTGGCAGATTTTACGATTTTTGCGTTGATCCGTTGAAGGATTTGTTTACTGACAATACCGATTTCCGATTTGGCTGGGTTTATCAGTCTGCACGTGGGGTTGTTGTTAAAATTCGGCTTATGGTCTTTTAGAGTGATAAACGAGTCTTTTGCAGCAAACGAATCAATGCGGTTGTCAAGGCCGATGCTCTTAGCGACTTTCTTCTCTTCGGATATTATTTTGCATGCGGTTTTCGGTGGAGCTTTCTTGTAGGCTTTGGTTATTGTAGTGTCGAGTAATTTGTTATAAGCGGGGGCGTCTAACAGGTAAAAATTTGTCGTCTTGTCAGCTGCAATGAGTAGTTTGTTATTAGTCCTAATTTTAGTCAAGTCCTGTGATAGTTCTCTCTGGAATTCGTTCTGATCTCTTTTAAATTCAACATTTTGGATGAGCGTGAGCATTTTATCTTCAAATTGTTCTAGTTCTTGAATCGCTGGCGGGGATTTTGTTGAGCGGAATCCAAATGTCTCATTGGTGGGAGGTTGAGTTCCGGCTGGCTTTAAAAAATGATGAGCTTTCCATCTAATGCGTCGTAGAAAGGATTCTGTTTTCTCGACCAAACATTTCAAGTATTCCTTGGGCTGCGCGATTGGAATGTTCTTAGTGGAGTATCCAAGGTTGACGGGTTCCATATTTATTCGTAGAGTGCTCAACAGTAAAGGAGCGAAATAGACACACTGTTATTTTCAAGGAGTTGTTTTAACTCCACCACGAGAGTTAAAATTACTCTCTTGAGGGTAGTACTTTTTTTGGAGTTACTTTAACTCCGAAAACGGAGTTAAATTGACTCGCTGTTGGAGTAAAACAATTTTTTACTCCCCCTGGAGGGTTATTTTTACTCCCCCCAAAAATGCTCCTATTTAGGTGTCATTTTTACTCCTGTTTTTGGAAATGTAGAGTTAAAATAACTCCCTTTGTGGAGTAAAATTTTAAGAGTTAAAATTACTCTTGTTCAGGGTAGTTGAATTTACTCTCTTGGGGAGTAAAACCTTCGCGAGATGGAGTTAAATGTACTCCTCTAATTGTACCCCTCTAATTGTACCCTACAAAGGAGTAATTATTTTAGGAGTCACGCTTGATTATGCTAACTAAACATACATGCGAATATGACATATCGCGAATATCAAGACATGTTCGATATTGCGCTTTTTGTATCTACTGCACTTGCGCTAGTAGATACTTTGCTATCGTGCGTGTAATGTAATGTAAGTAATGTAAGTTAAGACTACGTTCACACGAGACCGGACGAATTCGAGACCGGACGAATTCGAGACCGGACGAAATTCGTCCGGTACCGCCTGTTCACACGGAGCCGGATTAATTCTGACATGAAAAGTGTTCACACGGAACCGGATAAATTGTAACCCTGAAAAAGTTATTATAACTTCAATACATCATGTTTAGTTTAAAATATTGAGTTAATATTTCTCACCCCAATCCCCTACCGTGCAAATGGGTTCTGAAAAAGACCGCTGTTCACACGGAGGCGTTAAAGTTTGGAACCGTTTCGGTAAAAAGCGAGACCTAAATTTTTTAGGTCGCGAATTCGTCCGGTTAGCGGTGCTCGAATTCGTCCGGTTTCAGTGGTCCCGTGTGAACGCAAGCCGTAATCGTGCAAATATTCGTCCGGTCCCAGATTCGTCCGGTCTCGTGTGAACGGGGTCTAAGTTAACAAAAGAATGCCTTCGGAGCCAATCCAAACGCCGAGAATGAAACGAAGCCCAACGACTGTCGTCCGATTATAATATGCAAAATTCAAAATGGCGGTCTATTTTTTATTGTAAGTATTACTGAACGAATTGTGCTCCGATATCAATTGGAAATTCTTTATAATCTGAAGTATTTTGACCTGAATACAGAGAACACCTGTAGTGAAAATTGGTTTAGTTATGAAACCATGTGATTCGGTTTGAAAGCGTGAATGAGTACGAAAGTCGAAGTGTATTCAAGTGGACACTGCAAGTTGAAGTTGCCATTATCCCACAGCCAGGCTAAGCATTCGCACTGAAAGTAAGTACTAGTATCAGTCACTTGTTCTTGGAAGCTTCTTCGCTTTCTCATGGTCGCGGGTTCAATTCCCAGCCAGAAGGCCTTGGAGTTGCATTTTTCGTTTCCTTCATCTGATTCACCGAGTGTAAATGCCAAATATTAACTTTAATATACCCTATGTATTGTATGCATTGACAATCTTTTGAGTACAGAAAAGACACTCACAATAGCCAGGCATACATTTCAGGCTTGGACTGGCCATTGTGCCATCTTGTGCCACAACAATGGCATTTTGTGGCAGCACAATGGCTGGCAATAATGTTCTGGCACAATGGTCAGTCCAAGCCTGATACATTTACATGTATTGATGTACTTGTATGTACATACCATTCCTAAAATCTGTTGTCAACCACTACTGCTGTTGTATGCCAAGTCTTGATATCAAAGTGGTGAACAAATTTTCAATATTATAATATTGTGCCTGTTTTCAATGTCATTCAATGTTTCATTCAGTAATCACACATTGCCTGAAGCTACTATTGTTCATTCCATTTACTAGCAGTTGTTCAACCTAAATAAGTCTAATACTGTAAGAACATGTATATGGACTAGTGTATTACTCTCATCTTTGATGGCATTGTTAGCTAAACTATTCTGTTCAGATAAATATTAGTGACTTGCTGCTTGGTTATTTCAAGATAGTAAATTGCTTACTACTCAAGCTTTAACGCAAACTCACAATCTTCTGATCTCCAGTTACACGCTCTATTAAACCATTGAGCTAGCAGAAATTGGATGGCAGAGTGAAGGCTATATTGTGTACTAGATCGTATATGCGACATCCGCAGGGGTGGCTAAAATAATAATTTCATGCAGACTTACAGAGTATATTTGTGTTAATATTTCAATTTTAAAAAATATCCTGCAGTTGTTTAAAATTTCCTGCAAGCAGCGCTTGTGTGCTCGACTATTTTTTCCACCCCTGGACATATGTACTGCTGATTAGAGCATGTAACCAGAGATCAGATGGTTGTGGGTTCTATTGCCATCTCAGAATAATTGTTCTGAGTTTTCATTAAAGCTTCAGTAGCAAACAATTTACTACACTACAGTATTCTGTTCTTTAGCAAAAATGAAAGCACCCTAGGGGGTTCAATTAGCATGCACATAAAAGAATATTAAATCAACCACCATTTTTGAATAAGGTCTATAACTAGTAGATATTTGTTATAGAAAATATAGAATGTACCATAATTGAATAGCAATCATAGTTATGATACCTGTATGGTACAGGCTGTACTTATTGCCTTTACTTTTTTATTACCGGTACCTATTGCAGTAGATACAGTACATGCATGCAACGCATGCCTATTTTTTGATGTTGAAATTACCAATTTTTGAATTACCAATTTCAATATGAATTTGGTTGAATGAATTCATTACTTGGGAGTGTCAATTTCATATGTCAGGCAAACAAATTTTGACCTGGTTATTAACCCTATTTGCTTAATTTGATTAAGTGGCACATATAATGTGAAATCCTTGGAATAGGCAATCTTAAGTTGACCTACTGAAGGTGTAACTACCTCATAAGATTAGTAGTGTTCATTAAATTGAATGCTTTCTTTTTTTGAAACAACAAACATAATGTCTCTAATGTTTCTGTTGACAACACATATCTTTTTTGCTTCCCAAAATGCTGGAAAGTCATTGTCATCAAAACCAACATGCAGGGTCGCACCAATCTTTGTCCCCAGAATAGTCACCCATTTAGCCCTAAAACAGAAGGTAGTTTCACGGAGTAAACTAAGTTGACTTTTTATGCTATTTTATACACAAATTGGTTTGATAATTATTTTCTACAAACAAATATAAAAACCCAACCCGACGTTCTACACCCCTAAAAGCAATCATATCCACATAGAAGGTAATCGAGATAAATTCAAAAGAAAAATCAAAAGAAAATGGAATTGGCATTAAAGGACGTGAAGGCCGTGAAGGCCTACTACAACGGGGGCAACTTTTGTGTTTTTTTGTTGAAAGAAAGACCCATGGAGAATGACTGAAGAAAAACTACCTGTGACAAGAGCCAAAAAAGAAAGATGTTACGGGAATTTGATTCGTGGGGCAAGCTGATGCATCAATGCTTGATCGATGTGATTGAAGAGAAGAAAAGAAAAACGCTAGCACAATAACAGTGAACAAATAATAAAGAACAAAAAACAATTTTAATAATACTAATTCTGATTCATGTTAATATTATTTTTGTCTTTTTTTTCTACCGAGCACTGCGGCGCAGACCATATTGAATATATGTCAAAGGATCATAAGATCGCCCCACGTAGTGATATATATCTCCATTAAAAGAGCAACAAACTTCTGCTGCGGGTAGTAAAAGCCATTTCAAAACTTTATATTTATAACACACGTCTTTAAAAATAACCATCCCTTGAAGATATCCTCTACTATTTTCAGTAGGTCGACTACATTCAAAAAACGATACTTCTTCCATGTTAAAAACACACGATGATGCACCAATTGTTTGCGATGCTATAAGCATTTTATCAGCGTCTTGTTTAGTACGACAACCAAAAGACCATGTCTTTCGCGCGGGTGAATACATCTTCAAAAAAATACTGATGTTGAGCGTTTAGTACCCTATCTTTTATAGCAAAATTTATACAACACGAATTCACACACAGACAAATAATAATTTTTGCGGTGTGATATTCCCCTTAGCAACGAGTTTCATATTTCATACCCACACACAAAAACATCTGTCTAACCAAAATAGCAGTAAGATTTATTTAAATAATATCTTAGCCAAATTTATTAGGATGTCCGCTTGTTTTCCACACCGTCCCACAAATTTTGAACTTAGAAATACACAATAGCATGGCTATGATTCTGGCAGTGCTAAAAGCATACAATTCCGAGGAGATGATTTCATTTATTAAACGCACTCATCGTACTGTAACCGGAAACGTCTTGGCTGCCGACTACGAGAAATGTAACCCTCATGTTTGTAGTGCCCATGTCCTAAACGCAATAAAGAACAAATCATTAAAATTGTGAGTTTTACACACAACTAGAAATACGTGTACGCAACAACCCCTCGATACGAAATGGTCATCTTTCTTGTGTATTCTTGGTCTATCTTCTGTTATTAAGATAAATATTGTCACCTACTATCCAGACTGGAGCGCATAGATAAAAACCATTGTTTAATCGTCAAATTAAACCCCGTTCTACTTCAAACTCACAACCACAAGCAGTTTTATACTTTTAGATGATATTCACATTTTATTTTATTTTGAAGGTGTGATAAAATCTGGTGACACTTTCAAATCTAACCATTTTGTTCCTCTTATTTTTAAAGCAACGGGGGAAAAAAGAAAGCAATCATAACTTCCACACAAACCTTCAAAGAAATCTTCCTCTGTAAAGAATACATGTATAATTCTAAAATGACGGACTCTAAAATTTCATGTTTTTTTTACTTTTTCGCTTCTTAGCTTGGGATTCGTTTGAATGCCATATCGAAGAAAGTGTTTTGACTGACAAATAAGTTTGTCCCTTTGACTTATCTGGTTTACTTGTCTTTTAGGTTAGTAGAATCTTTATTTCAAAGTCGGGAAGCTATCTCACAAGTGATTTTCAGAAAGGTCGTTTGGAGGATCTATCACCAGAGGAAGTCAACGAGATCCTGTACTCTGAGGATGACCAAATCATCCCACCAACCACACTGCACAACGCCACAACCAGTCAACCACCACACATTTATCCACATTTTGTTGTGCTTAAAACCACAACAAACATCCACCCACATCCACACTACCACCATAATCACGGCATCCACCACTGTTACCACCACATCCACTACCACAACACTATAGGTATAGGGAGACCGATATAAATGTTGGAATTTTAATAACAGGGAAATAAAGATGGGTAGAGCGTATTGAAGTTTTGGATACTTTTGAGGAAATTTTTGTTGCCATTGTTTTCACCCTGGAGGAAATGAGTATTAATCTTAATGGGAAAAGTAATAGGTAAAAGAAGGTAAAGGAGTTTGTTATCTGGCCACTATTCTGTGCCATATCAGCCCTTATTTCACCACAGACCAAGGCGAAAGCATCTAGCCTTTATATCTTTAGAGCCGCTAAACATATAAACGTTGTTTTTGGAATCTGGTTCCAACAAGTCAACGGCTTTCAGTCTCAAGGTCGACCATATTCTGTCGTCCAGAATATGTCAAACCGGTTTGTCTATTTGCCATGCATAATAATAATAATAATAATAATAACTTTATTTATATAGCGCTAAATCCTAAAGTTCTAAAGCGCTTTACATGAATTTACAAAATAAGAAAAATAAAAAATTAATAAAAAGAAACTATACTAGATTACAAGTTAAAAATTCAGTAAAAAGCCTTCCTAAAAAGATATGTCTTCAGTTTAGATTTAAAGCTATCAATGCTAAAACTACATTTGATTTCATAAGGCAAATCGTTCCATAACTTAGGTGCACAAACTGAGAATGCCCTATCACCATAAGTTTTAAGGTTGGAAGATGGAACATCTAATAAATACTGTGATGAAGACCTTAATTGTCTAATAGGAACATAGTTATTAAGTAAGTTACTAATATATATAGGAGCCAAATTATTAAGGGCTTTGTAAGTTATTAACAATATCTTAAATATTATGCGTTGTTGCACAGGGATCCAATGCAGTTCCTTAAGTATAGGTGTAATATGATCAAACTTATTCCTACTCATAATAAGACGAGCTGCACAGTTTTGAACTAATTGAAGTATATGGATAAGATAACTAGGCAGTCCATACAACAAAGAGTTACAATTATCTAACTTGCAAGTAATAAAAGCATGCACTAAAATTTTGATGTTATCCGCCGATAGATATTTCCTAATACGAGATAAATTTCTGATGTGGTAGAAACAAGATTTACAAATTGCACTAATGTGTCTCTTATAGTCCATGTTACTGTCAAATATCACTCCGATATTTCTTGCTGACTCTGAGGGCGTAATTAGCTTATTGCCAATGTTCACATCAGGAATCTCGAATTTGGGGCCAAACTGAGAACCAATTAGGAGAAGTTCCGTCTTGTCTGTGTTGAGCATTAATTTATTGGCCGCCATCCATTTACCAATGTCCATAATACACGCTTCTATCTTGGATGCAATGAAGACACCAGGTACTGTAGATTCGAATGACAAGTAGATCTGTGAGTCGTCGGCATAGAAGTGAAAAGACATGTCGTGTCTCCTGACAATATTACCAAGAGGATAAGTGTACAGTAGATATAAAATGGGCCCTAAGACAGAACCTTGTGGTAAACCATATATCAATTCAGATTGACTAGAATCGTGACCGTTGACAGAGACAAACTGATGTCGTTTTTGAAGGTAAGATGTAAACCAAGCAAGGGCTCTGTCTTTGATGCCAAAACATGAGGTAAGACGATTGAGAAGTATGCCATGATCCACTGTATCAAAGGCTGCGGATAGGTCAAGTAGTAGCAATACTACAGACCGGTGTTCATCGATTGCTCTCATTATGTCATCGTGGACTCTCAAAAGGGCAGTTTCAGTACTATGTTGCTTCTTATAGGCTGACTGAAAGACTTCAGTCAAAACATTATCGTTGATGTAATTTATCAATTGTGAGGCAACAGTCTTCTCGATAACTTTGGAAATGAAGGCAAGATTGGAAACCGGTCTGAAATTCTTAAATTCCTCGAAATCCAGGTTTACTTTCTTTAACAACGGGGCGAGAAGTGCTATCTTTAGTGAGTCAGGCACAGTGGCAGATGTTAATGATGAGTTAACAATGTTAGTAATAACTGACAGTAAAATTGGCAGACATTGTTTCAAAATAGTAGATGGAATAGGATCGAGTGCACAGCATTTCAGTTTCTTAGACTTGATTAATATCAATACCTGGTTCATTGTAACAGGTTGAAAAGATAGCAATTCACAATTAGGGTGCACATCGTTTCCAAAGTCAATAGTAGAATTAACAGATGGTAAACTGTCTCGAAGGATCTTAATCTTATCATCAAAGAAGTTCATGAACAATTGAGCCAGATTATCTTCAGTTGTAGAAGAAGGATAATGTGGTTCACACTTCTTATTCAGAAGAGCATCAATACAATTGAAAAGAGTACGTTGGTTACCTTTATTTGATTCGATTACTGAAGCATAATAGATCTCTTTAGCCTCTTTTACCAAGGCATTAACAGCAATACATTGTTCAGTAAAAAATTGGTGGTCAATTTCAGATTTGCTGGAACGCCATCTCCTCTCCATCTTTCGCCTTTTCCTTTTCGCTATCATAATGTCGTCCGTAAACCAAGGTACAGTACGTCGTGACGTAACTGTTCGAGATTTCGTAGGAGCATATCGGTCTAACAATGACTTGAGTGTATTATTATACAGGTCGACCAATGCAGAAATATCTGGCACTGCGGAATCAGTAAGCAGAGGAGAATTCTCCAAATCGGAGCAAAAAGATTTCATGTCAATAGAACGTAATTTTCGATATGCCATCCGCTTTATTTTCTTTGGTTGTTTAATGAAGTTAAGACGACACTGAACAGCAAAGTGATCAGATAGTCCGGGTTGAAAAATATTAAAGTCACTCAGAAAATTCTCTTCGGCACAAGTGATGACAAGATCCAGAATGTGTCCATCCCTGTGTGTAGCCGTATTGACATGTTGAAGTAGGTTGCAAGTTTCGAGCAGTCCAAGAAATTGTAGTGCGGTTCTATCATTCTTGATATCAACATGGATGTTAAAATCACCAACCAATAGCAAAAGCTCCGGTGAAGCAAGAAGAAGTTGAAGGTACTCACCAAATTCATTGAAAAAAAGGGGTGTGACGGGTCCGGTACGATATACGATGGCAAGACGAACCAAAAAAGTAGCCGATTTGATGAGAAGAACCAAGTGCTCGAATGATTTGAAGGAGGGTAGATGCTGACGTGTCACTTTGAAAATGTTCTTAATAATTACACCAACTCCTCCGCCAATTGTATCAAGTCTAGGGACGTGATGAAGGGTATAACCAATAGGACAGCAATCACGAACAACATATTCGTCGTATTCAGTGCCGCGCAGCCAAGTCTCAGTTAGGGCAAGCATATCAAAATCACTGTCTTTGACCATTTCCTGAATAATCCGTGATTTATTGCAAATAGATCTAGAGTTTACCAAGCAGAAATTAACAAGCGTATTAGGGAGTGAAGGAATCGCTGATTTAATGTTAATTGAAATGAGATTGTTTACATTCACTCGACGTGGTGAACTATAAAATGCAAAGTTTTCGCCGGAAATTTTAGATCTTGATTCTTCAAAATTTAAGTGGTTCTTATGTTGGAGAAGATGGTTCGGGTATATATCGGAGCGGTACGTGATTTGCGTAGGGATTGAAAAAATAACCTGGTTTTAATGGTAGCGATGCCTGGGGGCTTGCACTTTGATATCCATCAATGGTCGCGGGTAGGGGGAATATGGGATTCCTGACCGTGTTTGACGTATGATTGGCCGCCTGGATCGTGGATATTCTGGATTGAAATGGTGGTTGGGGATTGCTAGAGGGGAAGATGGTTGAGGGCTGGCTCTGATATCTTCGATTCTTTTTACTCGTTGTTCCATTTGGTTTATCCTCTCCATAGCACCGTAAAAATTTTGAATGGTAGGAGGTACATAGTCCAGTTCTTGCTTGCTCGTGTTAGAAGGATGATACGAATATAATTTATCATGTAAAAAATCACATGATGAATCTTTCAAGCATCTACCCTTCTTTCTAAAAAAGGGACATGGAGTCAGGTGCTTTGCTGTAATGGGATTATCCTGCTTTGGTCGGAATCTGTTATTTTTGGTGGCACTTTCCGTTTGCGTAGGTTGAGATATTTTAGTGGCATTTAGGTCTCCATGAGAGGGTGCAGCAGTTTTGATGTTAACAGATGCGGCTTGGAAATCTTCGTCTTCCACTTGATCATTCGTCGATTTGTGGATCCTTTGGTGTTTCTTTCGATACTCTTTTAACTGTGCATTAACGTCGGCTTCCTTGTTGATAGATGAATTATTATTCAGACTGGTTACGCTTAGCTCATTGAAATTATTAATACCCATCAATATCAATGATTCGTTATTGTCGTTAGAATCAGGAGCTTTGCTAACGCTTGAACTTTCCTTTAACTGTATTATATTTTCTGCTCTCTCGTTGGCAGCAGGCTTGGTATTCTTGCGATTTGAGCATATCTCGTTTGGATTGTTTATTTGATTTCTTTTGTCCGCATTTGAAGTGTTATGTCGGTTCACATTTGAATATTCAAATGACACAAATTTCTGTCGTATTTTATCATGACCTATTCGAAGTTTGGCCAGTTCATCATTTATTTTATCGATACACAAATTGTTGGACTTGACTTTCCACTCAGCGATTGTCTGGTCCAACTTAATGCCTTCGACATCAGTTACCAGTTCATTGCATCTACATGAACACAATGAACTTACCTGGTTGACAATATTCGTCACGGCCGGGTTGTTTTCGTGTTCGGTGCGTTCGCTCTCGGGTTTCGTAATTTCGTCGCAAATTTCCCTGACAAACATTTGCTTCAATTTATTTGCATCCTTACCATCGAAAGACAAGAGTTTCTTGTTTTTTCGCCATGATATAGAGCAGGAACCATTGTCAAACACTTTCTTGTCACCGCCTGGTTGACTCCATTCGCCGTTTAATTTGAGAGTATTATTCATGAATTGTTTCAGCGACGGAAAGTCTCCTGCCCAAGCAATTCGTAGCTTGTTGCTTATCGGTGAGACAAATTCTCGGACATCTTCATCTCTTGATTCAAATGTTATACTACCAACTATAGAAGAACTAGGTACCCCATGACTAATATCATGAAGAGAGGAACACACATCGGAGAGCAGACCGTCCGCCATAGACATTATGGTTACATAGACATTATGGTTACTGCCATGGCTTCATTCACAAGAAGGAACTGTATCGGCCATGTTGCAACTTGTCCGTTTGGGGAAGTCGGGAAAGAAGTTCGAACACCCACGAAGAATATGGTACGTGTGCGGTTTACTATTGGCACCGAATAAAATCTCATCACGCTTTTATGACCACGTTTTAGTGAGGTTATGACATAACCAAAGTTAACAAGGAAACCGCGTTGCGTCACAAGATGGCAGGAACTGGGAGGAGCCTGATAGGACTGGTTTGGTAAGTAGAGGTGCACGTAGTTGTTAACCACAGATGAAGAGTGGTCCTAGCTAATTGTGGTGGTCGTTTCATGGGTTTGTTCGATGAACTTGTCTCATTCTTTTCTACAATGAACATGTATTCTTCATCAAAGATGCAAGTTTCAGACACCAAGGAGTACCAAGATTTCCTCCAAATGTACACTGGGAAAACTAAAACTCGTGAAACAGGTGCTGTTATTATAAAATTACAAATTACTAAAATTCTCTAAATACCTGTAATGATTAGGGATGAGCCTTTAATAATTCGCAGAATCGTCAATTAATATTTGAAAAGAACATCTCAATCCATGTTAAAGATACCAAAAAGAAGAAGTTAAAAGATGTGTGCAGAACAAGATGGGTTGAGCGTATCGATCGTTTGGATATTTTTCAGGAGTTGTTTATTGCAATATTTTTTACTTTAAGGGAAATGAGTTTAAATGAATAAAAAAATGCAACCCCAGCACATCTTCCCAAGCAACTTCATTTTTAGCTATGATTTCATCTTTTCAGTTTGTTGTTTCTCTTATTATTACCAGACACATTTTTGATCTGACTCTCGCTGTTACAGTTATTGCAGGCAAAGGATATTGACATCTTTAATGGCATTAAACTGATTCGAGCATTGACGAATACTGTTAACACACACCGTAATAAGGTTGACAGTTTTCATGATATCTGGTATGGTGAGGCTGTCAATCTGGCAAAAGAAATTGGAGTTGATGTAGCTCTGCCCAGGATAAAGTATTATTCCCAGCCAAATGATATCATTGATCAATAAACCTGGAATGATGGACTGGAAGGAAGCATTTAAAAAGTTTGTGGAATTTTATGAGGAAGACCTTCCAAACCCCCTTGCTCTTGATGGGGAGTTGGAGTTGTGGCAGACATTTTGGGTAAGTAATAACATGTCATGTCCTACTAGTGTTGCATCTACCCTTCAAGCCATCAACTTTGATTCCTTTGCAAACATCAAAGTTGCCATCAGGATCCTTGGTACATTACCTGTGACATCTTGTGAGTGCGAACGTTCTTTTTCAGCCATGCGTAGGCTGAAAAATTATACCAGGAGTACCATGGTGGAGGAAAGGTTAAATGGGCTTGCTTTGATGGAAATCCATCAAGAGATACCTTCTGTTGAGCAGGTCATTGATAAATTTGCTACTGATAGTAGACGACTAGAATTTACTTGAATTTTTTGAACTTACTGTAATTTTTATTAAAGACTATGAAGTATGAACAATTAAATATATTCTAGTACTACATGTACTAGAATTTTTGACATTCAAAATTAATTAACATCCTTTAATTTCACAGTATGAACTATGAAACATATAATCTACAATTTAATATTCTAATAAATATTTATACTCTTCTGTCTTCCACAAATTATCTCTATATTCCCACAATCACCGAAACATTCACAACACAACTAAAATGAAAAACCAAAATATTCATCGTTTGTAGTGTCAGACTGTCAGTGCCACTACTTGTAAGAATGTAAAGGTGACTTAAGTGAAACATGAGCTTCTCCCAGTCTTTGGTCTTTACTCAGTACACATAATGGTAAAAATTACCAAAATACCTTCTTGAGGGGGAGTAGGTGTTATGTCAAAACTAGAGTACTAGACTGCTAAGCTGCATAGCTGGGTGATAGTCATGAGAATATAATATAGACTGATGCATTTATCTGCTGAAGTGCATACATAGTCTGAATCTTTTCTCTCAATTTCCCGTATTCTATACCAGTATTCATGATTATTACATTTTTATATTATAATATCTATTAATTCATATTATTGCATGAAACACTCTTTAAGATAATAATAATTATTGTGATTGGGCCATTAGGATTTAGGATGACCGGGATGGTGTAGAGAGATAAGCTCCTCTATGTCTATGAAATGTCCCATATGGTCTACTCTTTCAATACTATTTCTGAGTTCTGACTACTTAGCTTCTAAGGCGAGTATCTGGCGCCTCAAAACCAGACAGCTCAAGTAGATAAATGTAAAATAGTTTAAGACGACCGGGATGATATAGAGAAATGAGCTCCTCTACGACCATGAAATGTCCCAAATGGTATACTCTTTCAAGTTTCAATACTACTTCTGGGTTCTGACTTTCTAAGGCGAGTATCTGGCGCCTCAAAACCAGACAGCTTGGCAGCTAAGGGGTTAGAAATGTGGGCTCTTGCCCTCTTGGCTGTCCAGGTCTGTTTCACTGAGCCAGTGATTCATAGGCATGCTGATGAGCTCTGATAGAGTGAAACAGTCCTAAAATCCTGTTTCTAATACTGTGATAAATGACAATATGGAAGTATATAAGTTAGACCATCTTAAAATGTCTCCAACGTTTTAGGATTTAAGCCTTAAATCATAAGGTTAAGTGTTGGAGAATACGTTGGTGGGCTTTGTCTCCAGACTCCAGTAACAATTTTTTTAAAAGTGCAGAAGCATTTTTTTTAAAAATCGTAAAATGTGGTATAAAAAACGCAAATTAGAACTAAGATTTTTCTAAAAAATCTTGCCAGAATGCGGGAAATGCCATTTCAGGGAGTCAAATTTCAAAAAATTTCCGGGACAGATGCCCCCCGGACCCCCTTTCTAGTGACCCCATGTTTCTAGTGTCTTTTCTCCGCGGAAATAAAAGGCAATATATAACAACAGTAAAAAACAAATCAATTATGAAAGTGTAAATTTTTTTATTTCAGAAGTTTACATATCCCACATAGATGTGTTAAATATTATTACTTATAATTGCAAGAATTTGACGTTTAAGAAGTCCTCTATTCTTCGCGCAAAGCAGTGTTCTCCAGTCTTGACATGCATACTTAAATAGTTCAAGACCGTTCACAGTTGGCCTGACGAAATGTTCATGAAAGCCTCGACAATCTTTGCCTCCGACACTTTTTCCAAAGCGCTGTCAAAGTACAACCACATTTTCTGGTCGTCTTCCATCATTAGGCAATCGTGTTGTCTTTGAGACGAATGTTTAATACGACAGCCTTCACAATTTTCCAACACCAAAGTAGAAATGACGATTGAAACTTCTTCTGCATAACATTTTAATAGATGTTCAATCAGCTTTTGACGGCGGTTCAAAAATTTCCAATGTCAGTAGGTACGGAGAGTTTAGACAAACCTCTTTGGAAAGCCATAATAAACAACAATGATCGCTCAGTTTCAAAACACGTCTCCTAAAGCAAGTAAGCCAAGTGATAATGGAGTAACGTATAGACGGAAGGCGATACACGTCCAACATTTTTTTTGTTTTCAACCAATAATCATTCATATTTCACAATTTCCTGTCAACACGCGCGCGCTTTTCTAATACAGATTTCGTTTACGTTTTTCCTGTTTACATAAAAACCTGTTTAATAACTCGTTTCCAACCAACAAAAACAAATCCGTACTTCATGACGTCTTTTCCGGTTAACATGCGCGCACAGGGTCTCACGGCCAACCGGTAAGAGCTACTTGAAAAAATGCTGACTAAGGGTTCTATGCCTGTACGTTACCTACTAATCTCGTTTTTCCATCACCCGATCAACGTAAATAGCTTCATGTCATGATATATCCATGTATACAAGTGAATAATATTTTTACCTCAACAAGGGAATATTGCCTCCGTCGATGAATCTTCACTAAAATCGCTTTAAACAACTCTTGGTTCAACTGCAAATAGACTTCAAGGAACTCTCGAAAGCTTTCGCTTCACATGGCGAAATCCTAATATTCAAACTTCTTATATAAATAATCCATCTCGAAAGACAAGTATAAAACACCGCCATTTAGCTTAAAATATGCACAAGATGGCTAATGTATTCGTATGATTTTTCTCGTACCATGCATACAAGTTGTAATACCTCAACAAGAAAATCTTGTCTCCGTCGATTAGTCTTCGCTAAAATCGCTTTTAAACAACTCTTGTTAGTTCAACTGCAAACAGCCACAAGGAACTCTCGAAAGCTTTCGCTTCACATGGCGAAATCATAATATTCCATACACCAAAGCGACATTTTCATTCTTTGCGCTTGCTCTGTAGACGCGGTATAGACTTATGATGGACTTATGATGTATGCCGACGACTGTTAAATCTGAAAGCCTGCAAATGCTTACACCTGATTTTCCTTCTGATCCTCGAGTCACACACACAAACAAACATACATGTCAAGTACAACCTGGGTCGTGACATTGCGGAGATCTGGTTCCCAGTCTCTGCAAAAAGGCAAGGGATATTCCCATTCCCTTGGAATCGTTCCCTCCAGCAGAATGGGTGACAGCTCTGGCGTTTTCCGCGAACACCAGACCTGAGTTTGTTCTTATAGGAGCAATTTTAGTTGTTTCTACGCTGATGTTACTAAATCTAAACTACGAATACGGAAACGGTATAGCGAGCCCTGTATCTATTAACCGTCTGCTTAAGCGAGCCTTATGTCTGCGCGCAAAGG
Organism: Chrysogorgia sp. JL179-B06; assembly: GCA_035772405.1. Taxonomy (NCBI): domain Eukaryota; kingdom Metazoa; phylum Cnidaria; class Anthozoa; order Scleralcyonacea; family Chrysogorgiidae; genus Chrysogorgia; species Chrysogorgia sp. JL179-B06. Next base: position 1,974,121 of record JAYKKM010000395.1, on the reverse strand, counting down.
CAGAGCTCTCTTAGCGCATTCGGGGATGAGTTCGTTCTACGAGCTCATTCTGAAAAAACAACAAGGTTCTGGTGAGCGACAATTGCTTTGTCCCTTATATGATGGTAATGTGGAATGGACCCTGACGAGTGCAACGGGCAGTAGAAAAGCGGAGAAACGGGAAGTCCTCGCAGAAAGTTCGTTGACCCTCAGCGGACAAAATATGGCTTTCTGGACTAAAAAATAATTGAAATACTAGCGATACCTCTGTTATTTATATATTAGTGATGATTGAATATTGTACTTCTCGTTTACTTAAATATAAAATTATTCTTTTGTATTAAATCTTGCATTTTCAAAGAGCGCAACGCGCTCCTTCGGGGTCTTGCAATGTCAAAACACTTTGAAAAGTGATCTATTACAATACACACACAAGGAAAAATGTAATCTATTTGCTTGATACAATAAAAGTTCAATTGGTTTATTGAAGCATTTTGGGGCATGAAAAAGGTAATATACCAGGTTTATCACTGGTATATATGCTTTTATGAACTAATCAACATCGTTTTTTCTTCAACACACCTTCAAATCTTTTCTACTTCATATTTACACGACAATTGTGGTTTTTCAAGGCGTTAAGTATTTTAAAGGATGAATGGTTTCAAAAATAAAATAAATAAAAACTGATATTTTTTCTTTTATAGTTTTTTACGTAAAATTCATCTAAATGTTCCATATATTGTTGAATATCTAAAGGATCAACCCCCTCATGAAATCCAACAAATCTTTTTTTTTACTGTAATTTCCAGCATTCGTTAAACGGACCATAGATATTTCATGAATAGTTTTACAACATTCACTTATTTTCCATTTTTCATTTTTTTCCATATAAAATTTTCGAAGGGCAAAACAAAATCTCCCACATCTCATCCAAAACTCTATTTCATTTTCTTCGTCTTCTTCCATTCGTATAACATCATACGCAAACACTTTAAATTTTATACAATCTTTTAATTCCATTTTTTTTTTTACATACACGTTTGTTCACTAATACTTTTATAAAAAATATCCCAATTAACATTCGGTTCAGTCAGTTCGTTTTCATATATGGGATTTTTTGAAATGAAATATATATTTTCTTATCATAGAATAAATCTTTTACGTCATCTTCAACCATTATTACATGTGCAAATACTTTCTCATTATACTTAAATTCTCCCGTATGTCCCCCATAATTTTTTATTCGCGTAACATCGACAGGATGTAATAGTAGGGTGTGATTTTCATTTAAATCAAAATTACTTTTGTTTAAAATACTTAATTTCAAAGGATCAAACTCAAAAAAATAACTTTGACTCTTACAATTTTTATACCGACATTTATCAAAGGATACTTTACCCTTTTTTATATAATATATAAAATCCCAAAAATCATATCTAATATTTTTTTCAGAAAGACCTTTTTTTTGTCTATTGAGAAAACTTCCTATAGGGTTATGTTTACGACAATAAAATATAAAACATGAAGTGATCATGATAATATTTTTAGTTGAACTACAATAAACATAAGAATTGAAAATACTCGGTGCTACCATTAACAAATAAATATTAAAAAAAGATTTAAATCACCTTTCTCGTGCTGTATGTGCTTAAAGTTGCTTACTAAACTTTCTTTTCCAAAACCCAGGGTATATAAGATAAGTATTTTCTTTCAAAGGTTAGATTTTGTAGAAAATATGTATAATGATACTTATCTTTGGTGTTTAAAAATTGAAATACATCTGAGATGTTTTCAAGGGGTAATAAAATAAATAATTATTTAAAACAATCGGGGAATGAAAAAAAACTACAGCATAACGTGTCTGATTCAACTAGTATAGTACGTTGTTCAAGCCATGATCTCTTCAAGGAATATTTTCTTTGACTTGCTTGTAAATTCGGGATCATATAAGAGAAACGATCTTCTAGAATAAAATAGGATTCCATTCCATGGGTTCCTTTGATTTTTTTCATATTGACTGTATAACTTTCTTCGTGGGGGTGAATGTTTTCACGATTCATCATGGCACATGTGATATATTTTCCACGATAATTATCAAATAATCCACATAACCAAAATAAATATCCAATTTCTCCTTGGTTAAAATATTGAAAATAAAGAACAACTCTTAAAATTGTTTCAATCATAATGCTCTGATTTGAAATGTCATATTTTTACTCTTTATATAGCTTTCAAATTCATTATGCTAAATAAATCAAAAAACGCTTTCTCGATATTTTTAACTGTTTATTTCAAATATTTAATTCATTAAAATTACATAATTCCCCACAAGAATTAAAATATACATGTAGTTGCAACATAGATTTATCAAAATGTATTTTATTTATTAATGTTAGAGCTGCTCCCGATTAATCGATTATTTTTCCACAATCGATTATGCTTAACAGTAATCGGACAATCGGATCATCTATAACACCACACAGTGTGATGCGGGAATGAGTTAATTTCGGATTAAAAAATTCACTCGCAGCGTGCAAAGTTCACCATAGTCTGATCGGGTTTACCAGTGCTGCGAAAATATATTTTCGAAAATATCCATTTGCGTCCAACATTGCGGCGTGCGGATTTTAAAACCTTGTTTCTCGTTTCAAAACGTTAGTTTCGCCACGCCAAGTGTCATGTTTGAGCAATCAATTGACACGTTTGTGAGTTATTTACCTGTTTTTCTGCAGGCAACAATGCAATATTCCTTTTGACAAAGATGGTACAGTGCATCTCCAAGTGTTAAATATCATAGAACATTAAAAGAATCAATCCCAATTCAACAAACAGTACACCTGTACTTTGTAAAATCATTGAAGTGATAAAAATAAAAATAAAGATGTTGGAGTGTTTGTATTATCACTGTCTATTCATTTATGATGACAAGATAATTTAGGAGCACAGAACTGTCAGCTCAGGGTGATTCAAAACATGGTTTGGATTTTAATTAATAAGAACCAGCTGTAGTTCTGCCCACAAATTAAGTCATTAAATGTATCCTAGTAGGCCCTCGGGTTTACACTGGCTAAAGTGAGAGCAGAGAACCAAACCAGTGGGTTGAAATGGTGGTCAGGGGGGACCCTTTCCATTGAACGGCCAATAGAGGAAAATGGTTTTCCATTGGCCGAACCCTGACCCAAACCCTCCCCGCTGTTGCGAGGAGTTTAATAGCGCACCTTGTTGCGCACCTCGCAACCTTGGTTTTGAAAAATATTTTTGTGAAACATGCGCTGCAAATATCCAGTGGATAATTATTTTAGGCAAAGAAAACCTAGTTGGATTGTTCAAAACGCAAAAACAGCCCCCCCCCCTTGTCACCATTTGAAATGGTGGCAAGGGTGGACCCTTACCACCATTTCAAATGGCAAGGGTCCCCCTTGAAGAGAGAATAGAGAGAATCAGAACAGGGAATAGAGAATAGAGAACAGAGAATGGAGAATAGAAAATAGAGAGTGGAGAGGTTTCAAGGAAAAGGTTTCAAAGAAAGGTTTCAAAGGTTGACAATAGATCAACAATTGATTGAGTTGTTTAACCCTCAACCTTGGCTGAACTTAGCATTTGAAGCCTGTCATAAACATGCGTAGAACAGAGAACAGAGAGAATAGAGAATAGAAAATAGAGAACAGAGAACAGAGAACAGAGAACAGAGAATAGAGAATAGAGAACAGAGAACAGAGAACAGAGAAACAGAGAACAGAGAAATAGAGAACAGAGAAATAGAGAACAGAGAACAGAGAAATGGTGGTAAGGGGGGACCCTCACCATTGAACGGCCAATGGAGGAAAATGGTTTTCCAGTGGCCGACCAGTTCCAGACGACGAGAATATGTACCACCACTTGGTGAAGTTCACCCTCTTAACCTCAGTTGAGAAGGATTTTAAAAAGATACTATCGTCATGTTTCCGGTCGTTTTTAGGATAACCGAGCAGAGAATCGTTATACGCGTACCAGTTCTTCTGGTGATCCAAATGATGCGAAAAAATACGACAATACATTCTCCGGTTTACATCTCCACCATCGGCTCAGCTTGGCTCCTTCGCTTGCTTCGCGGCATAGAATTCAAACTTGGCGCGCAATTTAGATTTACAGTCAGTCATTTGGTGATGACAGGTAACTTGACTATTGATGTTTTAAATATTGATGGATGTAAAGAAAACATGTATTGTTTAAACAGAGCTTTTTCTGGAGAGTTAAAGCCTGATTCTTACGAAAAGTGGATTTATCAGACTCACCGAAAGCACGTTGAGAAAAAGAAAAAGACAAAGCCAACAAGCTTTGCAGGTGTGGCCACAGTTTCTGATTCACCCCACAACGACTACATCGTGGGGAATGATCAATCCAATTTCCTGAGTTGCAGTGGAGGACGCGATTACCTGGAGGGAGGGAAAGCCAGTGACAACTATGTTGTCAAGAAAACTTGTGAATTTGCCAAGATAAACAATTTTGATGTTCGTGAAAAAACTGATTTGCTGTTTCTCGAAGAAACGTTCGCTAATTTACGTTCTTCAAGAAGAGCATCTGCTTTACGAATCCGTTCAATTCACGGACAACCAAAAGTGCTTATTCTCTCTTGGTTTATCTCAAGTGTGAACCAGCGCCTTGGAATAAGAACGATGGATGGAATCACTTTGAAAATCAACAATAAAACAGGGCAACTGGAACCAACAGAAATCGCAAAGGACCCAGTCCAATGTCGATGTCAAAACAAACCAGACTGTCAAACTGTTCCTTTCATTTATGATCTCGAGAAGGCTCCGTGGAAAGATGTAACCAGATTTCAACTTAATTCCAGCAAATGCAGCTACAAAATCTATAGAAACCATCTAAACAACTACCTTGACCCAGAGGGGCAGGCAATGACAACCATTTTCAACATTTGGAAGGAAGAAATGGAACGGACTCTTTACGTTTTCAAATTCGGTTATGGGGAATTCAATGAGATCAATAATTTCGCCCAAGACAACAGTCAAGACACTTTGTAACTTGGGTTGGAATTAAGTGACATTCAAGTGCTCTTCAATGGTGAGAATGATGTCATTCTGGCATCTAAAACAAGACCCAGCTCAGTCACCATTGAAATCTTGAAGTATTTTAAAAACGACAAATAAACATATTCAGGTGAAAACAGCAGATGGCGTTTCTTTCAAAATCATCAAAGAACACCCTTACATGAATATTCTTGCTGTCGACCGAAGTGGAGAAACAACGGGAGTGAAAGTTGAACCTTCCAAAAACAATCTGATCGCAACTGCTGTGGATTTGATTGGATCACTTTCGTCTGCAAATGTGCTGACTGGCAGTGAGACAACAAAGCTCATTGTAGGTGGCGAGAAAGATGATTTCCTGCGTAGGACATCAACAACTGGAACGTCAATTGCAGATGGAAAAGAAGGGAATGATCAGATCAGTGATGGTGCTGGCAATGGCATCATTTCTGGTGGGACGATGCGATCAATGCTGGCGCCGGCGATGATTCCATTTACGGTGGAAGTGGAAAGGACACAATTGATGGTGACGATGGCAGTGACACCATCATCTTCAAGGGTGACGGCGTTCTTCAAAAAGGTGTTCTTGTTGACCTCAACATTGGGTTTGGAAAAGGAGCAGATGCCGAGGGTGACAAATACAAAAACATCGAAAACGTGTTTGGAACAATTCACAACGATCTGTTAATTGGATCTGATTCCAACAGGCTTTTTGGTGTCGATGGGAATGATACCTTCATTGCCAATGGTGGTGATGACCTATTTGCTGGAGGTGAAGGAAAGGATTTGTACTTGTTGTACAAGGCTTCGGGATTAAAAATCATCAACAACGTCGCAGAGGACGGAATCGAAGACACACTGTCACTGCTTCACTTGAACTCAACCGATGTTTGCATCTTCTCACTCGACAATGACTTGTACTTGCAAGTTGAGAAGTATGACCTGGCTTCGGTTTTTTATGGTCAGCATTTGACGGTGATGATCACGAACTGGAAGGTGCATGAAAAATTCAGACATATGAAAATTGAATTTCGTGACACAACATGGGGAGCGTTATCCTTGATGGCATTGTCAACATTTGAAATCTCCAGCAACATTTTCAACCAATCAAACCTCCAAGTTGTTGCATCTTCACAAAGAAACTTCACACGTTTGACATGGGAAGAAAAAAATATTTCATTGGGTCCCAAAAGTGAACTTTTTCTCATCTATTTCGAGAAAGAAAATCCAAATAAATTGAACAAAACAAGATGTGGCATTCGGCAGACATCAATTGACATTTTCAAATGAAGACGCTCACTTTGTGTTTGCTCTTGTTTTGGAACACTGTGGTGCGACAATTGCAGTGTCAGAAGCAGTGACCACTTTTGGTCGAGAGAGAGCCTGTCCAGCAGCTCAAGTGCAACATTCAAGCATGCAGCACACTCAATCCATCAGTGCTCAAAAGTCACAATGACATGTGATTCTGGGTTCTACCATGACAACCAAAACACAAGCACGTGTTTGGACAGCAAATGGGTTCCTTCACTTCCAGTTTGCAGAAAAATAAAGACGTGCCAATCTCCAAACCAACCAGCCAATGGAGAGGTTTCTACAACCGGACTCGACCAAGGATCAACGGCTCATTATCTTTGTCACAAAGGATTTCGTCTCAGTGGTTACAAAGAGCGTCAATGTGTTGACGAAGCCTGGGGAAGGAAATGAACCCAACTGCCAGCCACTACATTGTACGAAACTACCCGAAATAGAACATGGATGGTTTCATTCTTGCGCCAAAAAGACAGCGGGAAAGTCGAGAGCAACAAGAGTGGGAAGGTTGAGGTACAAATTGGTGGAAGGAAGCTGTGCAAGACTTTTCTGTCATCGTCCTTATGTACAAAGCTGGAAAATGATGCCAGACGAGCGATGGGGGAACAGGAAAATTCCACTCAATCGAGTCGTGTGCAGCAATGGAAAATGGATTGGTGAAAATGTGGACCGCGTTCTTGTGGCAATAAACGAACGGAGTTTGGAAGACGCAAATCTCTCCAGTCGTTTTTCCTTTAAATTCCACAATTTGGCTCCTCTAAAACTAAAAGTTTGCTGTCCTGTGACAAGGCGACAAAGAGGCAAATGTAAATCGCTGGTGTTTCTTGTAACTCTGGAATGCACTTTTTTTTTAATTTTAGAAAGAGTACTAATTAGCTTACTAATTAGCTTATAAGAGTACTAATTAGCTTTGTCTGAAACGGTTATTATTAATGCTTATATCACCGTTGGTTCAGTTTCCTTAACAACCTCATACAATTATTCATGAGGTTGATAAGCACTTAAAATAACAGTCCGATTGCTCTAAAAAGGGTTTTATTGCGTTCTACGCCTAAGACAGCATATTTTGGTTAATTTTCAGCAAATTTCACTCTAAACTTCACCAATGGTGATATAAGGCGGTTATATACCTTAGACCTCGGTGTTTAAGCGATATATCAACCCTCGGGCTTCGCCCTCGGGTTGATATATCGCTTAAACACTTCGGTCACGGTATATAACCTATACTTATCTTGTGTATCTGAATTATTTTATGTATTTGAATTAATTTTGTGTTCAAATTGTTGTTTTCGAAAATGTTTGTGTCTAATAAATTTTGTGTCCAAAAGGAATTTAAGAAAGAAATCCCATATCTTAGCGGATCATTTGGCCTCGTCGAACACAGAACGACCTACGCCAGTTGATCGATTTTCGAAATTCACCATAGAAACACAAGTTTCCCTATCCATTCTCTGACACGTTCAGTGCCTCCCAAAGAGTGGTAACACCAAAATGAACAATGACTTGTGTTTAAATATTCACAACGACGACGAAGTTGTATCAGAAGTTATATGGAGCTATCTTTAAACGTGACCAATGGTTTTACTATGATAGATTATGGAAAGAAACTACCCAGAAACTGGCCTCCAGAGAGGAAATCTTACAGCTCCAGATGGATATCCTTTCCAGTCGTTTATATATTAATATCCGGTGTCTTTCTTCACTTCAATAATGATATTTTTAAATTCTGCACTAAAGCTTACGGTTGATATACTGGAGCATTTATTCCAAAACATTCCGTCGTATAAATTAATGAAGGTTTTCTCGGTTCTCTATCAACAAAGACTATATGTTCCCCTAATGCGAAGACACGTGCTTGGAAAAGCAAACCAAGTTAATGGAACACGAAAGCGGAGAAGCCTTCACTTGCGTGTGCGATGGTCCTACAGAAGTATACTGTCGCGGGATATTAATCTTCTTATTAAACGGCGTAGGGATAATCAGACGCTCAAAGCGGTTACCACGGAAACGCGGGAATACTCAAAACGAAGAACTGACCACATAATAAATATTAACACGATGATAAATATTAACCCTATTTACTTATTTTATGTTTCAGACTGGCAATGGACTTTCTACGATTTGTGGAAAGAGACAACAGAAAGCTGTATTGTTTCATGGAAGTCTGTGTAACACTCTTTCCAGAATCATCGAAAAGCACAGTACGATCATGGTTAAAACTTCATGAAATAATTTGCGAAAACGCTATCCTGCAAGAGCAAACGTATTTTAAGCAAAACAACCCATACCTTTGCGGATTATTTGGCCTGATCTTATACGATGACCTAGGCTGATCGATGTTAGAAATTCTTCACGCAAGCGCCAGTCTCCATATTCATCGTCCAACACGGCCAGCACCTCGAAGAGCAGTATAAGAAGACCAAACTGAACAGTGGTCAGGCTAGCAGCAATTCAAAGAGCAGACCAGAAAGCCAGATTTGTCTAGTACGACAACAATTCTAGTGATAGCGACGAAGAGTTATCCCAAACGAAAATCCCAGAAAAATTTTCCTTCAGTACTCCTGGTAGCGCTACGGAATCGCATGAAAGCAAGCATGACTTGCTTTCGAATTATCCGTTTGCAAAAGATTGTTTATCAACTCGTGAAGACTTGCTAGTAGCAGCTATACATCTTCCCACGTTGAAAAACGTTACGATAATGAAGATTTTGCGTGCATGATGCCAGCTACGAAACGCCCAATAATTAGAAATGCGAGCTTGAGTCCATACGCTGATTTTACTTGAGCCCTCTTAACCCAAAACGAGAGTCCAAACTTTTCCATAACTACGACCAATAAGATGGTGAAACGGATCATGTGTTTTATGCATTACTGCAAGAACCATAACATAGAAGGATTATGTTTATCTCTGTACAATGACGTCACTTTAGTTTCCGAGTACGTAAATTATCTTAACGTAAGAAAATTAAATGTCTTCTACAATTATTTCTATCTTAACTGTAGCTATAATGTAGGTAAGTATAATTGTTGCGACAATCCAACAGATTCATGTAATTCTAGCCAAATACTGGCTTATAGGAGAGTTCAAATGCAGCTCGGGAAGGAGGCTAGTTTACTTTCTAGACGGTCAAAGGAAGAATGATGAAGAAATCGGCGCACAAAATGTTATTTTGCTCACATACTAGAAGTTTTGCATTTCTTTTGGACAAGAAATATTGGATCAGGATATTAAGTAAATTTCCAACATTAAGAGTGTGATGGATGCCTATGGAAAAATATAATGGCTGATATTTTTGTTTTACTTCAGGAATATTTTATTTGAATAGATGATTTTATAGAATACTAATTATATTGTTATGCAACACATGTGTAATCTATTATTATACCTATGAACTTTATCTTGATAAAACATTCGCGTCGACCTAACTGAATACCGGCGCCCAAGGTTTATTTAAATGATCGTATCTACAATTGTCCTGTGACAAGGTACACAATCCCTGTCGCATTTATAATTACTATCTTGTCATCAGTTTCCTTAAAAGCTTCCTGTTGTCTTTGTTAGAATGACTTTACACAGGCACACATTTGTTGATTTAGGTTAATTAAATCTAGCATCATTATCATTAGATTTATACGAAGGAGCTTCGAAATATTTACATTAGTTGTTTACCTACATTTAGTAACGAACCTTTAAAGTCGAATTGCTTCTTGAATACTTTATGAAACTGTAAAATAGTATCTCGATTATGTAGCTTATGATATCTCCTATCTTACCATGTCAATTTAGTTAGGAACTAAAATCATTTACTGTACGGTAAAACTTTAACCAATTTCCCTTGGCCAGCACATTCCAAGCAACGCCTTAAAAGGATCGAGCCAAGCAGCCTGGTATCGAATGATCTGATTGGTTCATCACAGATGATCATGTCAATCTTTCTAAGTCACACAACTATTATAAAAGAAGCTGTTCCTCTCGCTTAGGGCAGTAGATACAGAGCTGACATGAGCAGAACCCAACCAAGAAGAGAACCTTGAGTCAGAACTTGTTGAGCCAACTGAACCTTGAACATTTGAATCTTGAACTTACCGATCCTTTGAAAACAACCGTATAAAGAACCAAGCATTTAAAGAAAGAATAGCCAAGCCAAGCAGAATAAAGAACACGAAAGAACCTTTTGAACCATTCGAACTAACTTTATATATACTTTTAGTAGATTCCTTGCATTTGTTACCTATATTAAAGATCCTTAACCTCACGCCTGTGTGTTCTACCTTGAAAAGATCCCCTATACAATCGACGGTGGAGGTTGTATAACAATTGGTGGAGGATCTGCGCTATAGATAACAATTGGGAGGATCAGTGCTTCTATAGGAAACAATTGGTGGAGCTCGAAATCCAATGCAGAACGACCAAGTTGATAAACTGCAAACACCTCCTAGTCCTACTCGTCATTGGGTACTCTGCGTCGAGTGCCCCCAGTGCTACTCACTTTTAGTCCACCCAGACCACAGCCACCAGTTCCCTAACCCGATCGCAACGACCACGAGCCCACCTGCATCTCACCAGGTACCGCCAACGACCAACCGTCCAAATTGGAACGACTACCGCCCAAACCCTATTTATTTGTTTTTTGCTTCAAACAGTGAGTCTGAACTTTAATATATAGTTATTTTATTGTTATTTATATTATCAATATATATATATATATTATGAAGTATTTGGCATGAGTTGATATCGTTGGGTGTATAAATGTGGATAGAACCTCCATTTAAAATATTGTTCATTTGATGAGCGCCCAATAGCTACACGCACTAGGAATCAAGTTGATCGTACACCTAGAGATAAAAACGTTTGGTGCACTCGGACGTGCACAGTTTCGAGTAAGAAAGTTCCGTCTTCTAGTTCTTTTTCTTCAATTTCGTCTTTACTGGAAGAAACCGAATTTCCTTATTTTCCTTCTGACCCAGAAATGGACGGACAGTACGCTAACATACCAGCAGAGTTACTCGACCTTCTTGATAATGACTACACAACTTAACCATGTTCAGGAGCAAGTAACCACTGTAGGAACCACATCAGGCGGTGTAGAACCCCCATTGTTTTCTGGCGCTCCTTCGGAAGATGTCGATGAGTGGCTCGAACGCTTTAACGGCTATGCACGCTTTAAACGCTGGAATGCTGACCAGCAACGCGAAGTATTTTTACAATACTTATCAGGAAACGCCAGGCGCTTTTGCCAACAACAACCAGATGACGTAAAAGCTAATTTAGCACAACTACAAGCAGCATTACAAGGAGGATTTACAACTCCTGACCAAAACTTTTTACGGCGACAAGAACTGAACACACGCAAACAAGGCGCATTCGAAGTACTAGAACAATATATTAACGACGTAGGTTCCCAAGGCCAGCGCTTACGACTTACAGACGCGGAACTCCAATGTTTTCTGCAAAGCTTACGCGACGATTTTGAAGGAACATGTAGTGTTACAACGACTTGCATCTTTTTTGGAAGCTACACATGCCGCAAGATTGAAAGATTCGTTAAGAAAGTCAACCTCTAATAAAACAATCGAAAATCTCTATGCGATAATTATTCCAGCGATTCTAGCCTCCCAACCAATAATGTGGTAAATACAAATCCGCAAAGACAAGAAATTTCACGCCGAGATTTCCAAGGGTTACAAAACCAAATCCGCAATATCCAAAGTCAATTGAACCAACCCCCGCCCTACACCCGATGGTCGTCCAATTTGCAATAACTGTAATAAAATTGGTCATTATGCTAGTCAATGCTACAGCAATCAAAATCGTCCAAACTGGCAAGGTCCGCCAGGCAGGAATCAGAATTTCAGATCTCATCAAGATTTCCAACCTCGACAAACCTTTCAGCCGAACTTTCAAAACCGGCCGCCTTACCAATCAAATCGCCAAAATTTAACCTAGACAGAGTTATCCACCACGACAATACTCGCATGAAAATTATCAACCCGATTCGCGTTCTAGTTCTCTCCAACCCCCTCCAATTCGTGCTTTCGACGCTAATCAGTCGTCACCTGAAACAAAACCACAGTTCAAATTTCCTCGTTTTCGCCAACCCCAACGTAAACCGAATTCGAAATTTAGTAATGATAAACCTGTCTCCCCTATCAATAAGAATAACCTGTCAACAAACAACAAAGTGGCAGAACAATTACCTTTTCACGAGCAATTAACACATTCGGTAGGAACCATCGGTCTTATTGAACCTAGTGTACGATTACAAGCACATAACGCTAGAGTTAACAGCGAAGTTAGACAACAGAAAATGAAATGCCAGTACGATAAAACTGCTACTCCGCCACAATTCACAATCGGTCAACGTGTCTGGGTATACACTCCTAACACGAAAAGGATTATCACGGAAATTACTACATTGTTGGCACGGCCCATTTCGTATTGTTAAACAATTAACACCAGTCAATTTTCGCCTACGGAACTCAACTAACAGTCTTGTCGGAGCACTAGTACACTCCAACCGTCTAAAACCTTATGACCCAAAAGACCGTCCTCTTGACCCTCCGGAAGACTTCAACGATGATTTACATTTCTCGCTCGAAGAAAACGAAATTCCGTCGGATAGTTTTGCTACAGCAGTAAATGAGGCCAACGATCTCTCTGAGACACAGAACAGGAAAATGAACCTATTTCTGAACCAAATACGTCACTGGATGACTGAAGTATTTCAAATTGAGAAAATTTAAAAAACGCGGAAACGAAAAGGTCAAACCGAATACCTAGTTAAATGGCTTGATTATCCCTCCGAACAAAACTCCTGGGTCTTAGAATCCGATATGGTCACGCAAACAAATTATGAAGCGCCTAAAATTGCTTCTCTATCAGGAACTATTCCTCGGGTCGACCACATACTGTCTCGAATTACTTCGTCCTCTTACCTACGTTACAATGGATATTGTTTCTTGTAATATTTCTAGCCTTTTCTTTCGTATTGATATTACCCTGCGTATTTGCACCTTCTTTTGAACTAGGTCCCCTATATGATTGCACACGTGTTTATCACGATACCTCTATAAATTCACTGACCACATTAATTGTAAACAAATATATGCATCTTAGTAAATCCCCAGTTAAATATTTTCAAGCAGACGTTCTACAATACTCTCCACAAGTTTGAGTCTTGTATGGAGTTCAAGAGTAATTCTTGGTACTTATATTACCTTGTCGGGAACTGACACATAAGACTGTATTAACTAAATTAGGGCGTGGAATGTATCGTATTACTAGATATGTTAAGGGTTGTAGAGGTTGACGAGTTGTAATAACGATTGGACTGTGTAAAGAGCTGTGGTGAAGTAAATATATATACACTTATACAAAACGTGATTTGTCGAGGACTACAGTTACATGGAGGCAAACATTCTCGATACGTGGCACCTCCGACGGGATGACTAAACCGCTAGTCATACTCATAGCTACGAACCGCAAATATAACAACCAGTGATGGATAAATTGAATACGAAGCTGAAGCAGTTGGATCTGGGAGTGTCTCGTACGAAGAACGTCCTGGACTCAGGTAAGCGCGAGACTATTAAGCGGCATCTCGACGCGCTTCGTGAGACTGTTCGAGAAACAAATGACTGCAAACGAGCCGCCGAAGAGACTAAAATAGAAGAAGGCGTAAGTCCTGAAGACATTAATAAGTGGGACGATGAAATCGAAGCAAAAATCGGACAGGCAGATGACGAAGTTACACGTTTTGTTAAATGGCTCTCTGAAAAGGAGCACGCCGAACAATTAGAAGCGCAAGAGATGCAGCTTGAAAATGAGTTAAAGTTGCATGACGAGAATGAAAATGAAAGCCGAACTTGAACTTAGCCACACTACACCGGATGTTCAGAAATCCACTGGGTTTAATACAGCGAAACTCCCAAAATTAGAAATCTCGAAGTTCGACGGAACATTCATGGATTGGCCTAGGTTCTGGGGACAATTTTACGAGGCTATTGACAAAAGTTCGATACCCCCTATCACTAAGTTTACGTATTTGCGCGAGTTGTTGGGTCCAAAAGTCAAGCGATGTGTCGAGGCCCTACCTTTTACAACCGAAGGCTTCAATCGTGCCAAAGCAATCCTTCACGATAGATATGGGAAGGAGTCGGAAATCATCAACAGCTACGTAAAGAAGATCCTAGAGTTACCGCATGTTGCAGGCGCTAATGCGCGTAGAATCGCAGAGTTTAGTGAGACATTGTCATATTGTGTCCAAGCGCTTGAGACTATGAAGAAACTTGACTATGTGCAAGGCAACGTAGCCATGACCCTTGAAAAGTTATCTGGTTATAAGGGGAGATTTGGTCCGAACTGACCCGAATGGGAATCTTGGGACTTCAGTAAATTAAGCGAAGCGGTTGCGCCAGTGGGTGAAACGAAATCCGGCAGTCTCGAACGACAAAGAAACGCGACGATAACTACCGTAGGAAACTATATAACACGCGAAACGAAGATGTTAAGCTCAGGGGCTGTGTTTATTGCGAAGACACTGCGCACAAGGCGACGCAGTGCGACAAGATAACCGAAACAGCAGAACGTAAGAAAATACTGGCGAGAAAAGGGCTGTGTTTTAACTGCGCTACACGAAACCATCGAGCAGCCGAATGTTCGAGCAAAACATCCTGTCATCACTGCTCTAAACGCCACCACTCATCCATTTGCGATAAACAATCGATTAAGCCAGGAAACGAAGGGAAATTGATGACAGACGGCGGTAGTGACGAAGGAGTTTTTCCAGTGGTTGTTGTGAAAGTAAATGGTGTTAAATGTCGCGCTTTAATTGACTCTGGCGCCGGTGGTTCTTACGCTTCAGCAAAGCTAATAAAGATGATCCGCACGCAACCGAGTGAAATCAAAACGCAGCGAATAGATATGTTATTGGCCTCGAAGACAACGCGCATCGAAATGCACAACACGGAAGTAACCTCGTTAGACGGAAGTTTCAAAATTACTGTGAAACTAGCGAAAGTCGATAAGCCAGAGCTATTGTCGGTGAAAAACCCCGGATACGAGAGCTTAATACGTAAGCACGATCACCTGCGGAGCGTAACCATGGACGACCATGACAGCAAGGAACAATTGCCCATTCATGTCGTCCTGGGAAACGGAGAATACGCGCGCATTAAAACAAACACGCAACCGCTGGTTAGCAATCGGGACGGCGAGCCTGTCGCAGAGAGGACAAAGTTCGCATATGTACTTCTAGTACGTATTCCATATAAGGAAGTGACCGACGAGCAAATAGAAGGCATTGACGAGCAAATAGAAGGCATTAACGAACAAATACATGGCACTCGTACCAGCCCGCTGGATGTGGGATTATTAACACGTTACGATATGTTCGATTATCCGCTATTTTTAAGAAAACTACGTTTGCTAGCAGGATAAGCTGTACGCATATTGTAAACAGATAATTTATCTTTGTTTTAATATATATTGTAGCTTTGGGAGTTGATTATTTCTCAAGAAAACGTTCGTCGAAGACAGCCGTGTTTTTGTTTACAAGATGGTATCCGTATTAGGAAAATTATATTTTGGCATGTTCGATTATCCGCGCTTTTAAAGAGAACTAAGTTAGCTATCGGGATAAAGCTGTACGCATGTTGTAAATAGATAATTTAACTTTCCTTTGATATATTCTATAGCTTTGATATATTCTATAGCTTTGGGGGTGGTTTATTTCTCAAGAAAACGTTTGCCAAAGGGTTAGGACCTTTGTTGTTTTGGGGTCGGTTACAATCCAATTAACAAGGAGGCTGGTACGAGGGTTGAACGTGTCAGCTATTTGCTCGTTAATTCACTCTATTTGTTCGTCAATGCCTTCTATTTGCGCTTCCTTATAAGGAATACGTACTAGATACCCCTATCAAAGTTCGGGTGGATCATCATGAGCCCTGGGATCGACCTTGACTGCGGCACGATGTTTTTGACCCAGACCTCTCAATCCGAATACGAGAGCCTCTGTCGGCTAGATATCCTCGGTCTAGCAGACACTATGGAGAACGACCAGAACGCAGTGTACGACGACTTCAAGGAACAGCTCGTGCGAAGCCCAGAGGGTTGGTACGAGACCAGCCTGCCTTGGAAGCCGAACCATCCCAAACTTACTACTAATGAGACCGGTAGTCGACGGCGATTAACTTCATTGGTACGGAAACTGACGCGAGAAGGAAACTACGAGCGCTACGACGACGTCATTCGCGAGCAAACGGAGCAAGGTGTCGTAGAACTAGCCCCGGTCGAAGCAAACGGAAAGGAGTTCTACATTCCACATAAAGCAGTCATCAAACAGTCCGCCGAAACGACGAAATTGCGGGTCGTTTACGACGCCTCTGCGAAAGAATCCTGTGACAAGCCATCCTTGAACGAGTGCCTGAACCCAGGCCCTCCGCTACAAAACCATCTTTGGGATGTCCTTATCCGAGCCCGATTCCACCCAGTCCTATTGACCGGCGACATAGAGAAGGCGTTTCTTCAAGTCCGCATCCGAGAGGAAGAACGAGACGCTCTACGATTCTTCTGGAAAAGTCCAGGAAGTGACGAGGTGTTAATTTATCGTTTCACCCGTGCCTTGTTCGGACTGACATGTTCGCCATTTCTCCTCGGTGGAGTGATAAACGAACACTTGAAGCATTGGGAAGCTAAGTATCCAGCGATTGTGCAAGAAATACGTGAAGGGCTCTACGTTGACGATCTTATGGCAGGCGGCGAAACAGTGGAAACAGTAGCGGCGAAAAAGTCTAAAGCAATTGAAGTGTTCGAAGACGGGACATTTCATCTCCATAAATGGCATTCGAACGTGTCGTCACTGGAAAACCCAAGCGCTGAAAGATCTGCAGATGAAGAGATCTCCTTCGCCAAACTACAACTCGGTTCCAACAAAGTAGACACCAAGGTCTTAGGATTGCCATGGAACAAGTCGACCGACACTCTGAGCATCGAAACTCCTCCGAAGAAGGCTATAACAACGAAACGACAAGCGCTGTCCGAGATGGCCAAGGTATACGACCCCTTGGGTTTGATATCTCCAACCACCTTGGTAGCCAAACAGCTCTATCGGGAATTATGCAACGCGAAAGTTCCTTGGGACGGGGAGTTACTCGACGGAAGCAAGGAACGCTGGATCCAATGGCAAGACGAAATTGCAATGAAGATGACGATACCGCGAACCCTAACACCCTTCTTCCATCCTATAACTAAAGTCACCCTACACAGCTTCGGCGACGCGAGCAAGATTGGTGTTGCAGCGGCAGTCTACGCGGTGGTCCAACAAGGAAATGACGTAACACAAGGCTTAGTCTGTTCGAAGTCCAGATTGGCGAAGCAAAGCCTTACTATTCCCCGACTCGAGCTCGTAGCAGCACACATGGCCATCAACTTAGCTTGTAACGTCCGAACGCGCCATCAACAAAGTTGCTGTCTCGTCAGTACACTGTTGGAGTGACTCAACGGTTACTCTGTATTGGATAAATGGACGTGGGGAATATCGTCAATTCGTTTCAAACCGAGTAGCGAAGATCAAAGAGCGAGCCCACGTACAGTGGCATTACGTGCCGACGGAAGAAAACCCAGCAGACTTGGGAAGTCGAGGTGGCAAGTGCACTGACAACGGGCTATGGAAGAATGGTCCTGAGTGGTTGAGACATAGTGGGAAGTGGCCGCGAGACATCACGTTAGAAGCTAGTCCCCGAGTCTAACGCAGAAACAAAGATTGCGAAGGGAACTCTAGCAGCTACAACGACAACACGAGATGATGACGCAATGAACGAACTACTGGAGAAGCACGCTCTCCATAAAAACTCTCCGAATCGGAGCGAGAGTTAAGAGATTTGTCGACAATTCAAGACGTCCATCTTGATCAACGAAAAGAGGGTCCAATCACCACTGGAGAGATTCAAGATCAAGTCGTGTGGTGGGTTAAACGAGCACAACAAGATGACACATGCATGGAAGAGACCGAGAAAGTGAAATTCGACCTTAACCTGCAGCCCAACAACGAGAAGATCCTTGAGTGCCGAGGAAGAATCAAAGGAGAATATCCCATCTTTCTCCCGAAGACCCACTTGTTTACGCGACGAGTGGTGGAACAAGCGCATATACAGACGCTCCATGGGGGAGTCAACTCGACCATGGCGAAATTGAGAGAGAAGTACTGGGTACCAAAACTGCGACAACTAGTTAAACGAGTGAGGAACGACTGCTGGGGCTGTAAGCGGTTTCGTGTCCAGTCCTACAAGAGCCCACCGCCAGGGAGTCTACCAACGACGCGAACGCAAGGATCGACTCCGTTTGAAGTGATCGGGGTTGATTTTGCTGGTCCAATTCGGTATTGTGGTAAAGGGAAGACGGATAGAAAAGCCTACTTAATCCTCTACGCATGCAGCCTATCGAGAGCTGTCCATTTGGAATTGCTGCCATCCCTAGAAACCGACGGGTTCTTATCGAGCTTAAAACGCTTCATTGCACGGCGTGGACGTCCGAAGCTCATCTATTCCGACAACGGAACCACGTTTAAAGCGGCGGCGAAGTGGCTGAAACGCGTCCAATACGACGAACGGTTTCATTCTGAACTAACGTCTCAGGAGATTCAGTGGAAATTCAACCTTGCCAGAGCGCCTTGGTGGGGTGGTCAGTTCGAGCGCCTCATCGGGTTGTTCAAACGAGCATTCTACAAGCTGGTTGGGAACGGAAAGTTAAGTTTTAATGAGCTAGAAGATCTGGTCTTAGACGTGGAAGTGGCGTTAAACGATCGACCCTTAGGCTATGTCGAAGATGACATCGAGTATTCAACGTTAACACCAAGTTCGATGTTGCACATCAACCCAAACCACATCCCAGAGTTGAAGGCGAGGCAGTATGAAGACAAAGATCTCCGTAAACGTGCTAAGTTTCTGAAGCGATGTAAGGAAGTTGTCTGGAAACGTTGGTCGCGCGAATACATCCGAAGTTTACGAGAACGACACGTTAACGTGGCGGGTAAACAAGCGTCGTATCTGAGACGGGGAGATGCGGTCATCGTGCAAGACGAGAATAGGAACCGGAACTGTTGGAAACTCGGTATTGTGGACGACCTTATCGAAGGTAAAGACAAAGTAGTGCGGGGAGCGAAGATTCGTACGGCGAACGGCGTTTTGGAACGTGCAATACAACAGCTGTATCCGTTGGAGTTAACGCGTGAAAGCGGTGGATGGAGTCCGAACGTGGATGCGCTCGTTTTTGAACCTCGGCCGAGAAGAGACGCAGCAGCAGCAGCAGAAGTGCGCATACACCAGCAAGTAGAAGCGGATACCTCGGAATATGAACGATGGACAACGTTGAACTTTATATTACTATTAGTTTTTTTGGTTTGTTCTGTTATTAATTAGGTAGTCACGTGACAAGTTGAACTGCAACGAAGATGTCAGTCCCTATAAACGAGCATACAACTCTAGATAGATTTGTATGGGGGAGTGTGTCGGGAACTGACACATAAGACTATACTGTATTAACTAAATTAGGGCGTGGAATGTATCGTATTACTAGATATGTTAAGGGTTGTAGAGGTTGACGAGTTGTAATAACGATTGGACTGTGTAAAGAGCTGTGGTGAAGTAAATATATATACACTTATACAAAACGTGATTTGTCGAGGACTACAGTTACATGGAGGCAAACATTCTCGATAACCTATTAAACAGCAAAAACAATGTAGCTCTAATATGTTTATAACGGTTTAAATATTCATTAAAAAATTCTTATTTTAACTAATGACAGGAGACCACAAAATTGTTTTCTGTATTTTGTACTGGGTGACTTTATAATTTTTAACTTTGTTTTAAGACTTGGTATGCCCAGTTGCACGAGAAGTTCAGAAATGAAAGGAAACAAGTGAGTGACCCAGAAGTTGAGGTGTACAAGAAAAGAAATTCTGTTGAAAAAATTGCAGACTCAGTGGCAAAATCCTTAAGACGAGGAGGTATCAATTGGGAGCCACCTTTCCCAGAAGAAGATAACACTCTATGAAGGTGCATAGGGAGGTTTTAAAGAATGGATGGACAAAGATCTCCCCAGAGACAAATTAGTAATGCAAAAGTATTGACAGAAATACCGGCAGAATATCCTGCTTTATTTTGCTATGCAGACGTGCGTAAATGTTGACACACATAGACAATATAGTCATCATGGAAATACAGTAACATGGTCTACAAACTCAGCAAACTATGTTGATTGGTACCACACGGTGCACAAATACCTGCATGAATGCATGCATCTGCATAAATTCACACGTCTGCATAAATGCTTCTGCAGTCTAATAACGACGAGTTAAACTGATATTTCTCAGCATTACCCGTATCCCCTAAAAGCTAAACAACCGACTCCAAAAAGCTAAACAACCGACTCCAAAAAGCTAAACAACCGACTCCAAAAATCCACCAGAAAGAGGCTAATAAGTCACCAAACCCAGAAAACCCCAGCAGCAAAATATGTGCATCGCTTTTCACGACCACTTGTAGAAAGCTATTGAGCGTTATGGTTTACTAACAGTAATAATCTGCGAACAATCTGTGGAAGGTAATATGTTCGGTTGCACTATGGGTGATCAAGCCTTATGATATGTATGAAAATAATAATTAATTACGTGTCATATTTATGCGCCGTCGACACTACGATTGTGTATATACCACCGTCGACACAACGATTTCGTGTATGAAGACAGTCTTGGGGGAAGCGGCGTAAAGCTGTCCCTGTCCGACACCAAGGTAGTGAACGCTGGATCTAGCGTGGCTGCGTTATTTCCCAAGCACATGAAATATTATATCAGATAATCTTTCTCAATTTGTCCAAAAACGTCAATGTCATGAGTTCCGATATTATTATTCCAGGAGATTTAAAACAAATTATATAATTTGCAAAACAGACGCGACTTGACTGAAAGCTCACTGCGAAACTGAATGTTTCAAAAGTCATGTTCGTTTACACTTCCGTGAGAATCATTGACGGCAATACTTCGAATGGAGATATTTATAAGCGTGTGCTTGGATTTTGTTAAGGTTTACGATGCTCACTGTATCCGTGATGTTCTTTCTATCCATATCAACAAATGCACGGTAACCGACTTTCTGGTTAAGCACATAAATAGTATACACAAGTTGATGACTGAGATTTGTCAAATCAGACCATACTTCATCCATAACCCCGAACAAGGCAAATCCTACTAAATCGACTGCTGTATTGCCACTACATATCCACGACGAGTTAAACTGATATTGCTCAGCATTACCCGTATCCCCTAAAAAGCTAAACAACCGACTCCCAAAAGCCACCAGAAAGTGGCTAATAAGTCACCAAACCCAGAAAACCCCAGCAGCAAAATATGTGCATCGCTTTTCACGACCACTTGTAGAAAGCTATTAAGCGTTATGGTTTAGCAAACCAAGCATGGATCCGCTCAAGTCGCTTGTGATACTGATTGAGGCTGCTCTCATCAGTATGCATATTATTATGCGTGGTCAACACTATATTAGACTACCGACGCGTTTCCGCTTGTGGGACTAGGAAATTCCTTAAATATTATTTCTGAGTATGCGTAATCGCATTTAGGAGATATATTTGATATCTGACTGTACAATTTCGGGTTAACGGAGAATTTAGGGAAAAACGTATTCTATATGTCAAACGATATATGGATTCATAGGTAACTTGGAAGGCCTTCGTAATAGCCTATTTAGGACATGTCACCATATAAACAACGGCATGACTATTTGACCGCAGCCGGTCAAGTCGTCGAAAATTAATGATCTTCAGTCTACGCAAGGTTTATCTTGAACAATCTGTAATCGATAAAAGGTCTACATCGCTTTGTTCGTGTTCACAATGCATTGCCTTTCAACGCGCGCTACTCAGACGGCTTTGGAACGCGAGAGCACAGAAGATTATAATAACAACAACAACTGTATGTAAACGAGTTACAAAATTCCAAGCAACTTCACTAAAATTTTTCGACTTGTCACCATTATCGAAAATATTGATATTAGTTTGAAATCGAAAACAATTGATCGACATTGTCCAAATTTCACTGGAAAGCTCGCACAACGTGTTTATGCAATAGAAAACTACCGGGTGAAATTCGAGCCAATATCCTCTCGCAAACACTCCATCTCGGCGTCTAGCAAAGCTGCATAGAAATATTTTCATCTGTCGACCCCAAATTCGCCAACAGTAATAATCTGCGAACAATCTGTGGTAGGTAATATTTTGACGGTAATATGTTCGGTTGTACTATGGGTATGATATGTATGAAATAATAATTAATTACGTGTCATATTTATGCGCCGTCGACACTACGTGTATATAGCGCCGCGACACAACGATTTCGTGTATATGAAGACAGTCTTGCGGGAAGCGACGTAAAGGCTGTAAAGCTGTCCCTATCCGACACCAAGGTAGTGAACGCTGGATCTAGCGTGGCTACCTTATTTCCCAAGCACATGAAATATTATATCAGATAATCTTTCTCAATTTGTCCAAAAACGTCAACAATGTCATGAGTTCCGATATTATTCCAGGAGATTTAAAACAAATGATATAATTTGCAAAACAGATGCGACTTGACTGAAAGCTCACTGCGAAACTGAATGTTTCAAAAGTGATGTTCGTTGCCATACGGCATACACTTCCGTGAGAATTATTGACGGCAATACTTCGAATGGAGATATTTAGAAAGCGTGTGCTTGGATTTTGTTAATGTTTACGATGCTCACTGTGTATCCGTGATGTTCTTTCTATCCATATCAACAAATGCCCGTAAAAGCGAACGCAATAAAAGTGCTTGATCATTGAGCACACATGACCGGCTTTCTCGTTGAGCACATAAATAGTATACACAAGTTGATGACTGAGATTTGTCAAATCAGACCATACTTCTCATCCATAACGCCGCACAAGGCAAATCCTACTCAATCGACTGCTGTAGACGACGAGTTAAACTGATATTGTTCAGCATTACCCGTATCCCCTAAAAGCTAAACAACCGACTCCCAAAAGCCACCAGAAAGAGGCTAATAAGTCACCAAACCCAGAAAACCCCAGCAGCAAAATATGTGCATCGCTTTACGCGACCACTTGTAGAAAGCTATTAAGCGTTATGGTTTAGCAAACCAAGCATGGATCCGCTCAAGTCGCTTGTGATACTGATTGAGGCTGCTCTCATCAGTATGCATATTATTATGCGTGGTCAACACTATATTAGACTACCGACGCGTTTCCGCTTGTGGGACTAGGAAATTCCTTAAATATTATTTCTGAGTATGCGTAATCGCATTTAGGAGATATATTTGATATCTGACTGTACAATTTCGGGTTAACGGAGAATTTAGGGAAAAACGTATTCTATATGTCAAACGATATATGGATTCATAGGTAACTTGGAAGGCCTTCGTAATAGCCTATTTAGGACATGTCACCATATAAACAACGGCATGACTATTTGACCGCAGCCGGTCAAGTCGTCGAAAATTAATGATCTTCAGTCTACGCAAGGTTTATCTTGAACAATCTGTAATCGATAAAAGGTCTACATCGCTTGTTCGTGTTCACAATGCATTGCCTTTCAACGCGCGCTACTCAGACGGCTTTGGAACGCGAGAGCACAGAAGATTATAATAACAACAACAACTGTATGTAAACGAGTTACAAAATTCCAAGCAACTTCACTAAAATTTTTCGACTTGTCACCATTATCGAAAATATTGATATTAGTTTGAAATCGAAAACAATTGATCGACATTGTCCAAATTTCACTGGAAAGCTCGCACAACGTGTTTATGCAATAGAAAACTACCGGGTGAAATTCGAGCCAATATCCTCTCGCAAACACTCCATCTCGGCGTCTAGCAAAGCTGCATAGAAATATTTTCATCTGTCGACCCCAAATTCGCCAACAGTAATAATCTGCGAACAATCTGTGGTAGGTAATATTTTGACGGTAATATGTTCGGTTGTACTATGGGTATGATATGTATGAAATAATAATTAATTACGTGTCATATTTATGCGCCGTCGACACTACGTGTATATAGCGCCGCGACACAACGATTTCGTGTATATGAAGACAGTCTTGCGGGAAGCGACGTAAAGGCTGTAAAGCTGTCCCTATCCGACACCAAGGTAGTGAACGCTGGATCTAGCGTGGCTACCTTATTTCCCAAGCACATGAAATATTATATCAGATAATCTTTCTCAATTTGTCCAAAAACGTCAACAATGTCATGAGTTCCGATATTATTCCAGGAGATTTAAAACAAATTATATAATTTGCAAAACAGATGCGACTTGACTGAAAGCTCACTGCGAAACTGAATGTTTCAAAAGTGATGTTCGTTGCCATACGGCATACACTTCCGTGAGAATTATTGACGGCAATACTTCGAATGGAGATATTTAGAAAGCGTGTGCTTGGATTTTGGTAATGTTTACGATGCTCACTGTGTATCCGTGATGTTCTTTCTATCCATATCAACAAATGCCCGTAAAAGCGAACGCAATAAAAGTGCTTGATCATTGAGCACACATGACCGGCTTTCTCGTTGAGCACATAAATAGTATACACAAGTTGATGACTGAGATTTGTCAAATCAGACCATACTTCTCATCCATAACGCCGCACAAGGCAAATCCTACTCAATCGACTGCTGTAGACGACGAGTTAAACTGATATTGCTCAGCATTACCCGTATCCCCTAAAAGCTAAACAACCGACTCCCAAAAGCCACCAGAAAGAGGCTAATAAGTCACCAAACCCAGAAAACCCCAGCAGCAAAATATGTGCATCGCTTTACGCGACCACTTGTAGAAAGCTATTGAGCGTTATGGTTTAGCAAACCAAGCATGGATCCACTCAAGTCGCTTGTGATACTGATTGAGGCTGCTCTCATCAGTATGCATATTATTATGCGTGGTCAACACTATATTAGACAACCAACGCGTTTATGCTTGTGGGACTTGGAAATTCCTTAAATATTATTTCTGAGCATGCGTAATCGCATTTAGAGATATATTTGATATCTGACTGTATAATTTCGGGTCTTATTTTGGAAATAGTTAACGGAGAATTTAGGAAGAAACGTATGCTATATGTCAAACGATATATGGATTCATAGGTAACTTGGAAGCCCTTCGTAATAGCCTATTTAGGACATGTCACCTTATGAACAACGGCATGACTATTTGACCGTAGCCGGTCAAGTCGTAAAAAATTGTCTACACAAGGTTTATCTTGAACAATCTGCAATCGATAAAAGGTCTACATCGCGTGTTAGTAGTTCACAATGCATTGCCTTTCAACGCGCGCTACTCAGACGGCTTTGGAACCGCGAGAGCACAGAAGATTATAACAACAACAACTGTATGTAAACGAGTTACAAAATTCCAAGCAACTTCACTAAAATTTTTCGACTTGTACACCATTATCGAAAATATTGATATAAGTTTGAAATCGAAAACAATTGATCGACATTGTCCAAATTTCACTGGAAAGCTCGCACAACGTGTTTACCAAAACTACCGGGTGAAATTCGAGCACTAAGGTGCGGGATTGCAGAATATCAAAATATCAAACATAATATCATTTAATTGATATTATCACATTATCAAAATATCAAGTCCAATATCAAAATATTTCGATATTATCAAACCATCATAATATCAAAAATATCAAACCGTAACAATATCAAAAATATCAAACTCAATATCATTAAATTGATATTATCACATTATTATGATACATTATCAAAATATCAAGTCCAATATCAAAATATTTTGATATTATCAAATTATTTTGATATTATCAAATGGTGTTTTGATAATATCAAAAGACTAAAATAGTGTTTAAACTGGTTTGATATTGTGATATCAAAATATCAAGTCCAAATATATTATTTTGATATTATCAAATGGTTAGTTTCATAATATCAAAGTGAAATATCAAAAGACTAAAATAGTGTTTAAACTGGTTTGATATTGTGATATATCATGATATTATCATAATATCATGATATTTTGATATTATCAAATGGTGTTTTGATAATATCAAAGTGAAATATCAAAATATTAATTGTGTTTAGACTATGGATATATCATGATATCAAAATATCATGATATTTTTATATTATTTAAAAAAAACATATAATACGTACGTGCAATAGGTCAGATATTAAATTCAACAACAGAAAGCAGGAATATATTTTGATATATCATGATATTATCACATTATTATTACCATACCACCAACCGCATAAAATAATCACGGTAAATCACCTAAACACTTTCATTATCTAATACATCACAACATAAAATCATTATATTATGAGATTATCAAATATATCATTGCCTCGTTCTATAAAAAACACGCATTATATACACTAATCTTGACATGGGTTGCTGTGTCTAACCCTGTAGTCGCCTGTCGCTCTCTATTTCGCAAACAACTTTATTCACATTGACTGTGATATCAATATATTGTTGCCGAACAACTCTATTCATATTGACGGCGATAATGTGGCGTACGTGGTAACACGTGGCGTAGTCGTGTCTTCGCGAACAACTTTACTGTTGACTGTGATATAATATGTTAGTGTTGCCTCGTTCTACGATAAAACCCCGTAGACTGTAGTCGTGTTATCGCGAACAACTCTATTCACATTGACGGCTATAAAACCCCGTAATGTCCGTAGTCGTGTCTTCCAGTTGTTAGTGTGGCCTCGTTCTACTATAAAACCCCGTAGACTGTAGTCGTGTTATCGCGAACAACTCTATTCACATTGACGGCTATAAAACCCCGTAATGTCCGTAGTCGTGTCTTCCAGAACAACTAGTACTATTCACTGTGATATAATATGTTAGTGTGGCCTCGTTCTACTATAAAACCCCGTAGACTGTAGTCGTGTTATTGCGAACAACTCTATTCACATTGACGGCGATAAAACCCCGTGGCGTATAGTCGTGTCTTCGCCGAACAACTTTACTATTCACTGTGAATCTGTGATATAATATATCGTTGCCTCGTTCTACGGTAAAACCCCGTAGTCGCTCTCTTCGCAAACAACTTTATTCACATTGACTGTGATGATAATATATTGTTGCCGAACAACTCTATTCACATTGACGGCGATAATGTGGCGTACGTGGTACACGTGGCGTAGTCGTGTCTTCGCGAACAACTTTACTGTTGACTGTGATATATTATGTTAGTGTTGCCTTGTTCTACGATAAAACCCCGTACACTGTAGTCGTGTTATCGCGAACAACTCTATTCACATTGACGGCGATAATGTGGCGTATGTTAGTCGTGTCTTCGCGAACAACTTTACTGTAGACTGTAGTCGTGTTATCGCGAACAACTCTATTCACATTGACGGCTATAAAACCCCGTAATGTCCGTAGTCGTGTCTTCCAGAACAACTACTATTCACTGTGATATAATGTGTTGTTGCCTCGTTCTACGATAAAACCCAGTGGTCGTGTCTTCGCGAACATATTTAATATTGACTGTGATATAATATATTAGTGTTGCCTCGTTCTACGATATAATGTATAATTGTTGCCTCGTTCTATGATAAAACCCCGTAGTCGTGTCTTCGCGAACAACTTTATTCACATTGACTAGTCATATAATACCGTAGAATCCCGTTTATAATAAAACAACTTCGTTTTTGAGTGGGATTATAACCGGGAGGGCTAATAAGCGGGATAGAAAAAACGTTTCAAAACGCTAATTTATTGCTCGACGTTTTGCTTAATATCGCAAGTGCAAAAACAATAACAAATAAAGAAGATTTCTTATTTTGGCCAGAAAAGTTCAAGTTATACCGCTTCAAATTTCTATAAAAGTAACACAAGTTATGTAGCTGCCTCGAAATGATCATCGTCGTCGTCATCATCATCACTGTCAAAATGAAACTCTAAATCGTCGGCATTGAATTACCATGTGTTTACTTTATATTTGGGGACAAAAGGCACAAAGTCGATGTGAAAAGAATACGACAAGCCCAAAATGTGTCGTAAGGAGACATCATAACGCCAACTGAAGTACTAACTATGTAATATATATAACTGTGTTCAAAATCATTTAATATCGCTTGCATAGAATTCTTACTTGTAATAGTATAATATATAGTATAACTAGAAATTACTATCGCAAGTGAAGTGCTGCCTCATTTCAAAGAAATTCCAATATTTTACAAGACAGATTGGCGACGTAAAGAGGCGCGGGTAGAACCGTAGGGGAAACTGCTTTGTTATCGCATTTATGGTCACAAATTTTTTTCAATCATCAATAATTAATTACCAAAGCTTGATAAACCAAAAATAGAATATTGAGTGCATTTTCAAAAAAATAAGGTGGATTGTTAGTTGCCATAAACCAATCACCGGCAAATGGGTCACTATATTGCAAAGAATACATTTTATCAGAGCAAAAAGGTTTTATTAACATTATTTCTTATACAAGTATAAAGGTTATTTCCAACACAATGTGACATTTAGGAATGATGAATCCCATGCATTAATGTTTGTTATTTGATAATGTATTATTGCACATTTTGTTTAAATTGTTTTGTATTGCCTTGTCTAAAAACAGCACAAATCGTTTTACTTGGGTCAACAACATCCAACCTCGTACCCAGGGCATTTTGCTTCCACGGTGGAAAATGGCCCTGGGATCGGCTGGTCACATGACACCCATAATTTCTGGGTGTTTAGATATGATAATTGTTGTGGTCTTTGTTCCATTGCCTTTGTCTACTTTATTGACCTGAACAATTGAAAAATAATCAGAGTTGTTCATGTCAGCATTTGTCGGCATAAAAGCAGCTAACAAGAATAATAATTTACCATACATCCATGGTTATCGCTTACAAAAGGTATGAAGAAGCATATATCCAATTTAGTGAAAGTTATCACTTCTAATTTGCTGTACAATTTAAAGACAGCATTCAGATTTAGATGAATAAATTATACTCGGCTGAATTAATTGGAGTTTTATGACAAGCCAATCGCATTATAGAATGGACCAGCCGATCTTAGGGACATTTTCGCCGACCTTCCACCGTGGAGGCAAAATGCCCTGGGTACGAGGTTGAACAACAACATATATTGTCAGACCAGGATTTTCTTCGACATCATTTGCCATTCTCAACAACAGAGCAACAATAACATACACATTGTAACATGATATTCACTATCACTTGCTGTTGGAAAATATAAATATACACAAAATATAAATATACACATCAATATTAGTAATACCATAGTTGTTACCAGCAGCGAAACTGGCCGTAGCAACTGGTCATGTTATGACTGAATATGTAAATCGTTTAAAAATTTGCATACTGGTTGTTACAACCAACTGAATTAACATCAATATTCTTACGTTGTGTCCACCAATTCGGGCACGATATTGATCGATTGTCACTCCCATTTCAGGTAAAGTAATGACAAGGTTTTTCTCTGCACAGATATAAGTTTGTTGAGCAACAGGCACAAACCTTCGTTTGTAAATATTGAGTATTGTCTTTGGCGAGAACTGTCAAATGTCACCGGCTTCGCTATAGGTTTGATTTTAACGAGCACAATCACAATGACTTCGTTTGATTTGAGTTGCGTGTACACACGAGACAAACAAGAAAAACTAAGTACACAGAACTATCTTAGTCGTCTTACCTTGAAAACAGAATATCTCCTCACTGAAATGAATTGAAATTCCCAACAGCACCAAAGGCAGGACAGATCGTTCGAGAACTTCGTCTCTCTCCTCATGGCGTTGCGTGATCAGAAAATACCATGTTCGTGGTGGCGTTGAGAAGTTCCGAACATTAATTCCGTACAACTTCCGTGAAAACGAATAACCCTCTGGAGTATGTGGACAATCTCGTTCCAGAGCAAACTAAACTACGTCACAAAACGTCATAAAACTGAACATCCAGGAAATTTTCACATATATCGAGATCTCGTTGACTATACATACAGTAGGTGCGGAAAGAGGTCTGGGCACGAGACATAGATAACCCATGTCAAGATTAGTGTGCTGCCTACGGCAGCAATAAAGATCAAGCGCGACATATAAATAGCGCTTGAAATATATACATCGGCATAATATACTGTCTCACATGCACTTTAACGTAAAAACCATCACAGTCCCCACTCATAAATTATACAATACTGCGATAAATATTACAATAGGGTTTACTGTTTCGATTGGTTCAAGTTTTAGTGTTAGCAGTTACGTTTTATTTCACTTTGATATTATCAAAACACCATTTGATAATATCAAAATATCATGATATTATGATAATATCATGATATATCACAATATCAAACCATAGTTTAAACACAATTAATATTTTGATAATTCACTTTGATATTATCAAAACACCATTTGATAATATCAAAATATCAGGATATTATAATAATATCATGATATATCACAATATCAAACCATAGTTTAAACACAATTAATATTTTGATATTTCACTTTGATATTATCAAAACACCATTTGATAATATCAAAATATCATGATATTATGATAATATCATGATATATCACAATATCAAACCATAGTTTAAACACAATTAATATTTTGATATTTCACTTTGATATTATCAAAACACCATTTGATAATATCAAAATATCATGATATTATGATAATATCATGATATATCACAATATCAAACCATAGTTTTAAACACAATTAATATTTTGATAATTCACTTTGATATTATCAAAACACCATTTGATAATATCAAAATATCAGGATATTATGATAATATCATGATATATCACAATATCAAACCATAGTTTAAACACAATTAATATTTTGATATTTCACTTTGATATTATCAAAACACCATTTGATAATATCAAAATATCATGATATTATGATAATATCATGATATATCACAATATCAAACCATAGTTTAAACACAATTACTATTTTGATATTTCACTTTGATATTATCAAAACACCATTTGATAATATCAAAATATCATGATATTATGATAATATCATGATATATCACAATATCAAACCATAGTTTAAACACAATTAATATTTTGATATTTCACTTTGATATTATCAAAACACCATTTGATAATATCAAAATATCATGATATTTTAGTCGTTGAGAATATCATAATATCAAGTACTTATATCACTTTTGATATATCATGATATTATCAATACTAAGTACAGGAAACATTAAGAAATATCATGATATATCAAAATCATATATAAGTACTTGATATTTTGATATTCCGCAATACCGCACCTCACTCAATTCGAGCCAATATCATCTCGCAAATGCTCCATCTCGGCGTCTAGCAAAGCTGCATAGAAATATTTTCATCTATCGACCCCAAATTCGTTAACAGTAATAATCTGCGAACAACCTGTGGAAGGTAATATTTTGACGGTAATATGTTCGGCCGTGTCGGATAGGGACAACTTTACGGCGCTTCCCGCAAGACTGACTTCATACACGAAATTGTTGTGTGGACGGCGCATAAATATGACACGTAATTAATTATTATTCATACAAAACATAACATATAGTCTGCGAAAGCAGACTCTGTCCTTACCGCGGACAGAGTCTGCTTTCGCAGACTACATAACATAAGGCTAATTAGACTGCGTTTACACTAGAGCAAAAGTTTCCGGATTCGTCACGAATCCGGAACGTTTTGGTACCGGTGTCACAGGAAATTCGCCTCCCCAGGAAATTCGCCCCCCTCCCCCTGGAGGGGCGAATTTCCTAGGAATCTTGCCCTCCCCCAGGGGCGAATTTCCTAGGATATTCGCCCCCCTCTAGGAAATTTGCCCCCCTCTAAATTTCGTTTTTAAAACAAACTTCTCATGAACATTGTTTATTAAATTTAATATTTTACAAAAAAAAACTTAATATATTAGTTGACCAGTTCAGACATTTTATAGCTGTTGGACTTGTCTAGAAATAAATGAATAAAAATAGAAATTATCAGATCAAGTGCTGCAAATTTCGACAATAGAAATCGTTAACAATGTCATTTGCGGTGACAACTTTTTAACAATGAACGATGACTCACACATGCAAAACAACAATATGAACAAAGGGTCTAGAATTTGAATAGGGTCGGTTGCGGAACATTGGTCTCTTCCACAGATCTCTAAAATAGGACTGGATCGGACCTTCCTATTGTGTTTTATGTTTTAGCTTTATCTTATAATCGTTTTTTAATTCTCTGGGCTGTTCTTCCTATTCATGACGTAGCTACCCTACCCTCTGTTTATATTATTACCAGAAAAGAGTTCTTAAAATAACGATTTTGTCGTGGTGACAAAATTAAATATTGCTTTCGAAAATACATTCATAGCAATAGTGAATAGCAATGTTGGATAGTTCTTAAAAGAAGTGTTCGAAACTTAGCAGAGTCAGTGGAGAAAAACATTTAAACTAAAAAAAGAAGGATAAAAGAAGCATATTTCGGCGGAAAATTTGTCAACAAAATAGAGCGGGTATTTATATGATAGATGTTGAATAACGTGACCCCCATTAATGAAGTGACGCTATATTTAAAACATACTAAAAACAAAACCCATGCGCATTAGGGGAGAAAGATATTTTGCAAACTGAGTCACAACTGACAATTGGCTCGCTTCGACATTGTCGTTTTGGCTGCTGACGAGTGGAAATAGTTTTATTTCGAATGGGATTTCGACACATGTTGTTACACGTATTGACGGCAAGTGGATTCTAATTTATATCTTGCAACAAGAGGAGGGCGAAAATTCCTAATGGGGGGCGATTTTCCTGGGAAATTTGTCCCCGGGAGGGCGGATTTCCTAGGAATATCGCCCCCAGGGGGGCGATATTACGGCGGGACGAATTTCCTGGGACACCGGATTCGTTTTTGCCGTTTACACACAAGAGGATGAATCCGAAATAAAACGTCCGGTTTGGTCGCGTCTCCGGAGATTTTGAATCCGGAATCTAAAGTGGAAATTTTTGTATCTGGATACTTATGAATCCGGAATCTTTTGTAGTGTAAACGGGTATTCCAATGGGGGTACAATTTATCCCGGGCATTCTGTGTCACCCTCCCGCGATACTAATTGGAATGTCAGCGGTTATCGCGTAAGTGCTATTCAGAATATAGTAAATTACGAACTTAATCTGATTTTTTAACGTTTGTTTGGCCAAGAAAAGGGGTCACAATTGTATATAACGAACTTGTCAACAGATACAAAATAAATAGGCGAAAGTGGACGGGTATTCTACAATTTAGCGTAAATTACACACACTAAATAAATTATGAACGCTCCCTTAGCAGTATTTTATTAAATAATAAGTACAGTAAGAACACACAATAGCGGAGCTTTTCATATATCGTCTATTATCCTTGTCTTAGTCGTGGCTTTCAGACCAAACAAAACTTGTAGACGTTAAGGTCTTTACCTTCTCATTGTTATTGTTGATGTGACCGAAACAATAATTTCCTTCTTTTCTAATGCCCTGAAGGTTCTTCCAAATTCTAGCTCAGTGTCATACACAGGACGAAAAACGAGCTTTAAGACACATTTAAGGAGGCGTAAATTTGCTTAAATCTGTTTAGCTGATTTAAGCCTGATTTAAATCTGGCTTAAATTTGTTCAGAGGTTTACGCAACATTTAAGCTCGTGTAAATTTGCTTAAATGCGGATTACAAATTTAAGCGTAGTTAAAGTTACCTTAAACCTGGTGTGATGTATTAACAAGTTTTCGTGCTTAAAAACCTATTTCCAACAGAAATAACTTATATTTAAAATACATCATGTTGTCAAAATTCCCTCTGATGCACCCTTGTTAACATGGTTGCCGGTTTATATTGCTTCAACAATGTTATTCGCGTTCATACATTACGTTATAATTAAACTTAGCATTCGTGAATTTTCTCAGAATTTGCTGCAGACATTCGTGCGGTTTATAACACAACTAAACCATTATTTAGTATAGAATATAAACTAGTTAGTTTATTCAAACAACTACAAATTTCTATTAAAAGCAATTATATTTACTTCAGTATTTACTTCAGTAGAGTTGAACAACAGTTGAACAACAGTTCAAACAAAATAATCGAGCATCTAAAAAGGATGTCTTGTCAATATTTTGCAAACTCAGCAATGGCAATATTTATGTAATAATGGATAAACTATGCATACATGGTAAATTATCTAATGATACTGCATATTAGGAAGTGTGTTCCTGTCTTTAGTAAATAAACAGTTCGATGTCAATTGCATAGCCAGTGTTGAAACAACAATCGAAATATAGTAAGGTACACCATTGTAACCTTCGCTCTCCATATGAGTCTCGGTGGCTCAATGGTTAGAGCGTCTCACCGGCAATCAGCAGGTTACAGGTTCGATTCCTGTCCGGGATTCAGAATCATTTTTCATGACGATCGTTCATGTGTCGTCGGTTTGATATACTGCTGAAACACACACTGGCTGTTATTTTCAAGGAGTTAAAATAACCCAGGAGAAGGAGTAATTTTGATTACTTAGGATGGAGTAACTTCATTGGAGTTATTTTAACTCCACTTTCGGAGTTAAAGTAAACCTAGGAAGGAGTAATTTTAACTACCCAGAACGGATTAACTCATTGGAGTTATTTTAACTCCACTTTCGGAGTTAAAGTAACCCTATAGAGAGGAGTAAATTTAACTTTCCAGAACGGATTAACTTCATTGGAGTTACTTTGACTCTTTTTTTGGAGTTAAAGTATTCTAAGAATGGAGTAATTTTAACTAGTCGAGATAGAGTTTCTTCATTGGAGTTCTTTTAACTGCAAGTTTGGCAGAGTTAAAATAACCCAAGAAACGTGTTGTTCGTCGATTTATATATATATATATCGGTATTGCTGACAGACGCTAGGGATTAATCAATAGTCTCCAAGAGTCCAATTTAGAGAAGTAATAATATTCAATAGGCTTTATGTGCGGGTTTATGTCATTCCCAAGCTAGTGTACACAACGTAATCGCAACGTTGCAAGAAGGTTATGTATGGTTTGGTTAGATCGGACCTAGCTTTCCTACAATTAACGTAGCTGCGGTGTTGTTTTGATATACCATATTGCAGAGGAGGTAAAAATACGTTGTAGCAACGTTGCGAAGTAACGTTTCTATTAGCCGTTCAGCCGACTAGGTTTATATATATGCGAGAACCATTGGAACGACACTAGTATATTGACAACAATTAAACACTGATCGTTATACAACGTCGAAATAGCGTTTTATAAAAGGTTTTCAATGAGAAGATGTTGTTTTATCATATTGTAAGGGTCTAAACAACAAAGCGTGTTTATGTATGTGACACTCCAATCTCAAGGTTTCTACGGTATATAGGCAGCAGTAATAAACTGCCTGAAAACCGTCACAGTTAAAGGATAACAAAGGATAACATTTCTAAAGAAACCTCAAAACCCTATGTAAACGCTACCCTTTGTGACTACATTTGTGATATCGAGAATAAATCGACTAGTAAACCAAACACCGTGTTGTTTTTAAGTGTATGGGGCTGGGTACGAGTTAAACCAATGCCTTCCCAGATGTCCTAGCGCGTTCAAACTCGTCTGCATTTCTGAATACAAGAGCGCGAAATTTTAACTGTGTTATTCTTTTCAAATCCATCGGTTAAATCTGTCTCCTGGGTGCATCATCGATTTTAAAGTAAGTAATAGTTTTGTCCTTTTACTTAATGTTGCCTTTCTATCATTATTTTCGTGATATCTTATCATTGTTGGCATTTGTTGCGATAAACACGGTATATTATGATACAGGTTTGTGCAATAGCATATGGGCTTCGTTGTCCAAGTATTTTCAAATATATGAGGCCAAATTTTGTTGACTGTGGTATATCCTGGCCACATATATCATGATTATGTATTATCTACATGTATTGCATCGATCGATTTTCAGTATTAAGCCTTTATAGCTGGTATTTATCAGGGATTGGGAAATTAAAGTTTGGTATTTCCGTATTTGTCCATATTAAAATAGTTGGGTTTATATTTGAAGGTTTCTTTATATTTCTACCACTTGATAATATATAACAACCATAAACACTTACGTTGAACAACTGTTACAACCCTGATATAAGAAGTATTAAGTTATCTTGGGATATATTTCTTGCTATGGTTTCTATAGTTTTATGAATATGGTGTATTCTGTGCAACACTTGAAAATCATACATTACATGTCATGTAGATAAATGAAACTTGGGACATTGATAAGCCTATTTCGATTAAAACTACATACAGCAAATATAGTTTAAGTGTATGTAATGAAGGTATTGTATGATATATGTGCTAAATTGCTAATTTTATTTTCTGCATCCTCTCAAACTTCTAGCTGTATTTGAGAGTTTTGATAATTTGGCAGTTGGTGCAAACCTTGCCACTTCAGGACTGTCTAGAGAAGTACAAAGTAAGTTAAAATAATGATCTTCTACCAATTGCTTTTAACACATTAGAACAAGGGGGCATTTATAATTTTATTTTGGCTAAAGCCATGCACTACATGTACTACAAACACTAGTTTAATTACTTAATGGTAGTCATAATTGTTCTTGAGTACAACATTGTCATTAATCTGCTAACATATAACAGTGCTGAAAATAATGGCCGGTCAATAACTGGCGATATTAGCACCTTGACCGCTGCTTTTTAGTTTTCAATGACCATTTTGACTGGTCAAATATTTATGGACCGGTTGTGTTTTGCTGCAATTAAGCATACATGATAAGATAATTTAGAGATTAATTTGAAGACGTTAATGGCACAGTGAATGTAATGAAATAGTTTAAATACAACAATATGCTATTCTTCATACACAGTTTATGTTGGTCGACATGGTCGTATCAGAATTGAGGCGTCCTTGTTGTAATGTGTGACCAGTAGGATTTGGCACTTCACCGCCAAATTTTAATTTCTCCTGCTCATCATGACCGACAGTTGCTAAGGTTTATTTGCAGTGCTGATATAATGAAATTGCAGGACATCGCAAAAAAATACTCCAGTGATGTGGGTATCCTGAATAAATATTATTATTACAAAGTCACATGGGTCAACTGGTGATAAGCCGGCTAAGTTGGTTACATTTACCCACAATTGTTTATCATATAAATTGTGTTTCTTTCACCATGATAGTAAGCTGATGGCACTTGCATTGTAATTTGTCAAAATAAATTGATAACTTTTGATCTGAACCTTAAGAAGTACTATTATGTGGCCTTCTAATGATGAATATATTTTCATTTATGCTGTTATATCTTTTTTATGAGAGATTTAACAGTTACATCATGTATTTATGTAAACCGGCAATTGTGTAAATGCTAACATGGGCTGGTTGTTTAAAGGGCAATTAGTGCTAACCGTGAAATAACATTTAACCAGCTGCTTATTTTATTTGAGAACAAAGGCAAAACAATAAAATATTTCTAAATTTGTACAATGTCTGAACAGAAAATTTCAAATAGCTTTGCCTGTGATAATTGGTCATCATAATTCTTACAATTGAATGCCA
Organism: Chrysogorgia sp. JL179-B06; assembly: GCA_035772405.1. Taxonomy (NCBI): domain Eukaryota; kingdom Metazoa; phylum Cnidaria; class Anthozoa; order Scleralcyonacea; family Chrysogorgiidae; genus Chrysogorgia; species Chrysogorgia sp. JL179-B06. Next base: position 1,936,188 of record JAYKKM010000395.1, on the reverse strand, counting down.
AATAATTCTGTGTTACTGTAAGCTCATCACCTTTTGAACAACTGTAGATGGGTTGTACCGATTTGGGAGCTAACATGGCTTGACGTAAACATGCAGCCCCATGATGTGAACTCATGTTTTATATGATTTTTTATATGATTTTTTAAAGTTGCTTTCTATATTTCTATTTGTAGATTTTCAAAAGAAGTTTATTAACAAGACTAGACACAATCATGGAGAAACAAAATGAAGCTCTTTCTATTTTAAGAGTGTTCCTTAGTGCTACCCATATCGTTCCTAAACCAGTTGACTGTTGAGGATCTGGAAGTGTTGTCTTAGTGGTTACCTCAATGATGAAGGTTTCAAGAGGAAATGGTGAGTGCCAACATTTCACTTTGTTGTGGTATATACTTCATGGTAACACTAGACCGGGTTTCCATTATACCCCTAATCCTAACCATAACCCTAATCCTAAGTCCTAACCATAAAATATGGTGGTAAATTTATGTATTGTTACCATGAAGTATTAGGATTGTCCTTATTTTTTTATTTTGTATAATAATCTCATGTAAAATTGTATTAAAAACTATTGATATTTACAGTAGGGGTACCTCAAGGACCCTGAAATTTTTATTATAGTATCCGTATTACTCAGTGATAACTGTAAAGTTACAATTACTTTACTGAATTTTATGTCTGGTTGCAAGGAGCATATCTCCCATGTGCTTCGTATTCTTCACTGGTTGCCGGTGAGATTAAAGATTGTTTTTAAGATAGCAATAATTACTTGCAAGGCTTTGCATGGCCAGGCACCTGTTTATATTACTGATTTGCTAACTAATTAACATAAACCTACTCGTACTTTAAGATCATCTAACCGAAATCTGCTACTTGAGCCAAAATCCAAAATGGTGACTCGTGGAGAAAGAATATTCTCGGTTGCAGCACCAAATTAGAAGCATTGATATGTTAACTGTTAAGTAGTTGAGACTATTGTATAATGCTCCTAATATGTCTTTTATTATTATTATTATGAAGTCAAGGGAATCATTGAGACTTGAGGGAAAACAAAACTAAATGGTTCCCAAGGGATCACACATTGAGTGCTTTTTTATATAATAATAATAATAATAATAGGCATATTAGGTGCATTATAGAATAGTCTTAATGCTCTTACAACAATATATTCTTAATTTTACTTATAAAACTAATTACGGTTCCATTATAAGACAAAACCCACTACATTATATTACCACTATGAACAACAAAACATTAATTTAAAAAAAGAAAAGTCTTAAGTGCTGACTTAAAACTACTTAACAATTAACATATCAAAGCTTCTAATTTCCTGTGGTAATGAATTCCACAGTTTTTGCTGAATGCTCTGTCTCCATGAGTCACAGTTTTGGATTTTGGCTCAAGTAGCAGGTTTCGGTCAGATGATCTTAAAGCACAAGTAGCTTTATATTTAGTTAGCAAATCAGTAATATAAACAGGCACCTGGTCATGCAAAGCCTTGAAAGTAATTATTAGTATCTTAAATACAATCACGCTGGGCTTTTGTTGGATTTTTGCTTGGATGTTTAGCTAGACTTTCACTAAGCAGTTGTTGCTTGAGCAGGCAACAATTGTTGCAATATTACCAACATGGGAAACATTTGATTGTTATTATGCTGGTTGAAGCCGGTGTAAGCAGGAATGGATAAATGAGTCTGCTGATTATTTGTTTTTAGTCTTACGCTTGATTTCATATGTAGGAGAACAATCCTGTTCAGCTAATAGCTGTTCATAGGTAACTGTGAACAGCTACAGTATTAGTAAAACATAATTGTTCTCCTACCACCTCAAAACTATTCAAGTTTGGTCTAGCCACTTATGTTTAAACTTTTGTCATGTTACTTGCATGCAGATGCTCTTGTCTTGTCTTGACAACTTGTCTTGTCTTGACAACTTGTCTTGTCTTGACAAGACAACTTGTCTTGACAACTTGTCTTATCTTGACAACTTGTCTTGTCTTGACAACTTGTCTTGTCCTGACAACTGTCTTGTCCCTGACAACTTGTCTGTCTTGACAACTTGACTTAGTCCTTAGACAACTGTCAAGGACAACTTGTCTTGTCTGACCATACAACTTTCTGACAACTTGTCTTGTCTTGACAACTTGTCTTGTCTTGACACGTGTCTTGTCTTGACAAACATTGTCTTGGACAACTAGTCTGTCGTGACAACTTGTCTTTTGTCTTTGACAATGACTCTTGTCTTGACAACTTTGGTCCTGTGTGCTTGACAACTTTTTTTTAATTGTCTTGTTCTGACAACTTGTCTTTGTCTTGACTAACTTGTCTTTTCTTTAGACAACCATTTTCTGTCTTGTCTTGACAACTTGTCTTGTCTTAGAGCAACTGTGTCTTGTCTTGACAACTTGTCTTGTCTTGACAATACATGTCTTGTCTTGACAACTTGTCTTGTCTTGACAAAACATTGTCCCTTGTCTTGACAACTTGTCTTGTCTTGAGCAACTTGTTCTTGTCTTGACAACTTGTCTTGTCTTGTCTTGAACAACTTATGGGGGGGGGGGTCCTTGTCTTGGACAACTCTTGTCTTGTACAACTTGTCTTTTCATGACAAGCTTGTCATTCGTCTTTGGCACCAACTTGATCTTGTCCCTTGACAAGCAACTTGTCTTGTCTTGACAACTTGTCTTGTCTTGACAACTTGTCTTGTCTTGACAACTTGTCTTGTCTTGACAACTTGTCTTGTTTGACAACTTGTCAAGACAACTTGTCTTGTCTGACAAGACAACTTGTCTTGTCTTGACAGACAACTTGTCTTGTCTTGACAACTTGTCTTGTCTTGACAACTTGTCTTGTCTTGACAACTTGTCTTGTCTTGACAACTTGTCTTGTCTTGACAACTTGTCTTGTCTTGACAACTTGTCTTGTCTTGACAACTTGTCTTGTCTTGACAACTTGTCTTGTCTTGACAACTTGTCTTGTCTTGACAACTTGTCTTGTCTTGACAACTTGTCTTGTCTTGTCTTGACAACTTGTCTTGTCTTGTCTTGACAACTTGTCTTGTCTTGACAACTTGTCTTGTCTTGACAACTTGTCTTGTCTTGACAACTTGTCTTGTCTTGACAACTTGTCTTGTCTTGACAACTTGTCTTGTCTTGACAACTTGTCTTGTCTTGACAACTTGTCTTGTCTTGACAACTTGTCTTGTCTTGACAACTTGTCTTGTCTTGACAACTTGTCTTGTCTTGACAACTTGTCTTGTCTTGACAACTTGTCTTGTCTTGACAACTTGTCTTGTCTTGACAACTTGTCTTGTCTTGACAACTTGTCTTGTCTTGACAACTTGTCTTGTCTTGACAACTTGTCTTGTCTTGACAACTTGTCTTGTCTTGACAACTTGTCTTGTCTTGACAACTTGTCTTGTCTTGACAACTTGTCTTGTCTTGACAACTTGTCTTGTCTTGACAACTTGTCTTGTCTTGACAACTTGTCTTGTCTTGACAACTTGTCTTGTCTTGACAACTTGTCTTGTCTTGACAACTTGTCTTGTCTTGACAACTTGTCTTGTCTTGACAACTTGTCTTGCTTATAAAATATAAAACATAGTGTTCCCGCCACAATTTATCTCTTATCATTAAAACTGACTTATGTTGCAGAAATAAATTATTACAGGGTTGTGCATGTACCTAAAAATATGGATTTGTTACTGCCTAACACTTATTTCCTAATTTATATTTTAGAAATTGGAAAAGACGTCCAATTGGTTTTGCTGAACTGATGCCAGAACTTAATAAAAAGTGTACGCACAAGATGAACCAAATATTGGACCTGGGGTATATGTCGAGTGAGGAAAGTGAATACGAAGAGGTTGAAGAGAATGCTGTTCTTATCAGAAGGCTGAAAAGCTACAAAGTGCGAAGGTTAAGTTGGGAGAGACAGAAGATGAAAAAGTTGAAAGAGAAGTTGGATGCTGCTTATCTGAAGACATTGACTAAACATGCCAGAGGCATGTTGAAAGAAAGGAAAAATGGGGAAAAGTCAGTGAGGCCTTGTCCTGCTGGCCCAGAGTGGGCTGTGAGACAGCCAAGCACTTGAACTAGAACCATGTATCTTTTCATGCATCATTCATAATTTGACACTATGCTCCGTAATATTCGATTGTTATTTGTATTTTTTTTAAACTTGTAAATAAATTGTTTATGCAATAATAGTACACACGTTGTAATCTTCTGAGTTGTGGGTATAATGGCTGGATTGTGCATGAACCTTGATTTCCTTCGGTTTCAAAACATCTTATTAATGCTAACATAAGAACATATCCAGGATTAAAATTAATAATCCAAACAATGCAGGGAACACCAGTACATCACATTTAAGGTCCTAATTTAAGGCAGGTTTAAGCAGGCAAATGAGTTGCTATTTAAACGTGCCTTAAATTTATGATATTTAAGCTGCGTTTAATTGTGCGCTTAAATGTGTCTTAAATATTTGAACCTTAAGCTACATTTAAGTGCCCCTTAAATGTGCTGAAACGTTTGCTTAAAGCTGCTATGTTTAAGATACATTTAAGGTACATTTAAAAATGACGAGACTTTTGCAGTTATGCATTCATTGGTACAATAACTACAACACTGTAGTTATTTTAACTATTTCGAGTGTAGTAACTTTATCTTAGTTATTTTAACCACAGTTTTGTAGTTAAAACAACTATTACCGTAGTGATTTTAACTACCACGGTGTAGTTATTAAATCGTGGTTATTTTAACCACAGTTTTGTAGTTAAAATAACTATTGCCATAGTAATTTTAACTACGATTTTCGTAGTTACTCGTCTTAGTGATTTTAACTACAACTGTTTAACTACATATATTTAGATTGTAGTAATTTTAACTACGATTTATGTAGTTACTTCGTCTTAGTTATTTTAACTACAACTGTTTAACTACAATTGTAGTAATTTTAACTCATCACCAGAAATTTGGGACTTTTGCGCCGCCGTTCTCGGCAATTCACTAATAATAACTTTCTGAACTTAAAATAGCTTTTTGTGGCCTGTCTGTGCATTCGGTAGGTTGATTTCGCGGTGCTGGACATTCTACGAAGTAAATCATCGATACGTTCACAATTCCTGTTCACAATAAACCATCCATTGAGTTGTATTCATCAAGAATCTCTGATATTTTCACTGTTCCGCGTATTGCGCAACTACTAAAATTTCGTACGCCAATATTGTTTACGTTTTTGTCTCTGAAAGTCGCGTGATATAGCCTGCGAGTAAGGCTCGTATTCCCTCGAGAATTCACAGGAAATAGTCTGGGAACTAGTTTGGTAATAAACATACCTTCCCCAAATCAAAACGAACAAGAAACATGGATGTTTGTGTGCGGTAAAGGCATTCATTTTATTGCGCTTGCCTAGCTGTAACTGAAGATGCAATGCCGGATACCCCCTGTGTAGATCTCTCTGAAGTCTGCAAAATGAAGAAAGTTTAAACGCTATGGGAATAATAGCGTTGTAACTAAATGAGAACTCTTATGCCTCACGAGATAGATGGATCATAGGCGACGGTATAGCGACACCGGCAGTTCGCTCATATGGTTACTGATCTATTTGGCCAAATGTTCACACAACTTTGTCAAGATTACTATGGCGTACACTATAGAATGCGGCAATTCGGGACCAAATAATATTTGAGCTCAGGAATAACAAAGTAAGTGAATTATTTATTAGTTTACAGTAGCTTAGTCAATGATGAAGGGAGATTGATACAGGCAACCGAGAAATAAAGTAATCATTATGGTGAAATTTCAATTCTTATATGCCCTTCGTGTTATTTACTGTTCAGAATCGCAGCAATTAATGCGCATTATGCGCATGTGCGTCGCCATCTTGTCCCAAATTTCTAGCAATGTATAGTTTACGTAGTTACTTCGTCTTAGTTATTTTAACTACAACTGTTTAACTACATATATTTAGATTGTAGTAATTTTAACTACGATTTACGTAGTTACTTCGTCTTAGTTATTTTAACTACAACTGTTTAACTACATATATTTAGATTGTAGTAATTTTAACTATATAGTTACGTTAACTTCGTCTTAGTTATTTTAACTACAACTGTTTAACTACATAATATTTAGATTGTAGTAATTTTAACTATAACTGTTTAACTATAGTTTACGTAGTTACTTCGTCTTAGTTATTTTAACTATAACTGTTTAACTATAGTTTACGTAGTTACTTCGTCTTAGTTATTTTAACTACAACTGTAATATATAAACCTCGGCTTTTTGCTGATGATACAAATCTTACAGCTTCTGGTGACTCGATTACTGATATTGAAATTGCAGTAAATTCTGATTTAGAAAACCTTAAAAAATGGTTGATGGCCAATAAACTCAGCTTAAATGTAGCTAAAACTGAATTTATGTTGATTGGCTCAAAACCAAAGATAAAAAGTACTTTAAATGCTCCCCCAAATATTGTCATTGAAAATAAACCAATTAAACAAGTTTATGAATGCAAAACGCTTGGAATAACAATTGACCAGCATTTATCTTGGAAGAGTAATACTGAAAATATTTGCAAAAAAATAACAGCAGGAATCTCTGCCCTCCGTCGTGTCAAACCTTTTGTTGATGAAGATACACTTATCTCCATATATAATGCTATCGTTCGCCCATACTTCGATTATTGTTGTGAAGTGTGGGATGTGTTTGGCGAAACACAATCAAAAAGACTTCAAAAACTACAAAATAGAGCTGCTCGAATTATCACAAACATGAGCAATGATATAGATCATTCTATTGCTTTACATGCCCTGGGCTGGGAGCCACTTAAAATGATGAGAAAAAGGGTAAAAGCAAAAATGATGTATAAAATTTTAAACAAAATGGGTCCCGAGTCACTCACTGACCTTTTTACTTATAAAAGTGAGGTGACAAACTATCAACTTCGGGACATTTCAAGTAGTCTTTGTTTACCACAACCGCGCACCAACAATATGAAAAACAGTTTCATGTATGACGGTGCTCACCTATGGAACTCTATTCCAAACGAAATCAGGGAGAGTAAATCCCTTTCTTGTTTTAAAAAGAAAATTGCTACTCACATTTTTCAATCGTGACAAAAACAAACATTGTATTACTGTAAATTGTTACTTATTCATAAATTTTATTACTTTTTCTATATCTCATATTTTGTAAATATTTTGAATATTGCTATGTTGCTTGTTGGACACCATAACTGTGCCTCATATTTTGTAAATAACATTAACTATTGTATTCCTATTTTTTTACACGCCCCCTGTGGAAATCAGCTTCGGTTGACGGGGTCAGCGTGGTTAAATAAAGTTATTCTAATATAGAGAATAATACATGGATGTGTGGGAATATGAAATTTATTTCGAGTGATGACCAGGGTATCGAACAAGTGAGCGCAGAGAACAAGTGAGATATGCTGGTCAACACGAGAAATAAATTTCATATTTCTACACATCCATGTATTTTTCTGTTTATTATAATATAAAAAATGTCCAATTGCTTGGAAAAAACAGCTTTAAACGTCAGTATCTCGTCTCTAAATTCTTGGCAGTTTACCACCTTTTCACTTTGCTTTAAACTATAGTGCTGTATCAGCGATAATCGTCACATATCACACATGTGAGATTATCACTTTCATTAGTTGTGGAAATATCAATACAAAACACTCTACTTTATTATAATAAATAATAAAATGCAACTGGTGTGGTTGTCTGAGAAGGCACCATCTATTACCAAGATGGTTTACAATTATAAGTTTTTTTACAGTTCAGAATAATTTAGTTTTATAAACCAGTTATGTATATTGTTTTTGGTAATAAATATACGCACGTTTATTTTGATGCCATTACTTGCACTCGAAGAAGTCAAGAACACATATAGGTACTGGTTACAATTTGGTAAGCAATTTTGACATGATTTGCAATCAAAAGTGTACCAAGGCATTTGAATGATTATAAAAATAAGGTTTTGAAAGTACCTTTAAAGTTGTTGGTCCATTCTTAAGATTTTATATAAACATCAAAGGCAGAAGTAAGGAACACATGTTCGAGCAGATTGACCTTCTTGTTCCAAATGACAGCGAGCCTCTTTGGAGGAAAAATTAGCCTCTTAATTTATTGGTTTATGATATTATCTTATTCAGGGGTGTAACTTAACTTTTTTGACCACTTGCCATCAGGGCAAGTTGGACATGAAAATTGGTTGCCCTGAATAAATTCCCACTTGCCATCAGCTAGTGATTGCCATCAGCTAATTAGATGTTGTGGTCGAAGAAATTAAAATTAGTGAGATATTGCTCCATTTGCGAATGGCGGCCGCGTGCCATGTCTGACAATTTCTTTACATATCAAAAATTGTCTGTAGATGATGTAATTGTCTTTGTGTGGCTTACTTCCTAAAGGCTTCTACATTTATAATTGTATAATATAATAATTATTGGATTCAGCTTATGTATCAATATCATATCAAGCATTATCCAGACCCTGTCAATGTTATCAGCCTGAGCCTTCGTAGATAACATTGACCTTGGTCTGGATAAAGTCTTGATACCATGCTCATCCAGGGTAATTACATTGTACCGTATATCCTTATATCTGACATTTAGATAAAGACATTTAGATATAGACATTTTCACTGCATATTAACACTATAATTTAACCCACCATTAGCATTTCTAACACTTTTTCAAAATTGGTGCAAGTCATGATTGATAGACAAGCCCATAAATGCAGAAACTGATGTACACCCAAGCATACCTATTTTTAGTTTTACAAACCAGTTATGTAGATAGATAGATAGTTTAATTTCAAATACTTTGCAGCTCGAAAGCTGAATTATGTATTTACAGTAATGTCATTGATGAAGTATATTATAAACTAAGTATTATAATTATAAAAAGGTATAAAATATGGTAAAAAGATTAATCTACATATAATTATTATCAATACAAGATCTAATTACGAAACTGTTCCTATAACGATCTGTCTTGCATTTGGGTACATTGAAGCGCCTGTTCCGTCTTAAAGCATAACGTGAGGGTCCACTAATAGGTATTAGACTGTTCAGACGATGATCAGGGTCCTTTACGATGGTGACAAAGGTATTTCTACATAGCCCTATAATGAAGTCTACGATTGGGACAATGTTCAGCATTTCAATAGCTCCCTGATAGGGTAGTCCTGGGCAAATAATAGACATTGCCCGCTTTTCTACTCGCACCAACTCATCTTTCAAATACTTTGGTAAGGCATAAAAAAAGACGGGTGTTGCATACGTAAGGACAGAGCGTATACAAGCAGTGTAAAATGCAGACATGTCTTGCCTAGAAACTCTTGATCTCTTTAGTTGCACTAAAAAGTATGTACAGTATCTCGTCTCTAAATTGGCAGTTTACCACCTTTTCACTTTGCTATATATTCAAAACACTGTCTATGCAGCACTCTACTTTTTATGTACAGTATCTTGTTTTTATGTAGTAATAAATATGCTATACGCATAGTTCCACTTTTCAAATGTCGATTATTTAGTATTTCACTTTACAAATGAAATATCAACATACCAATATTTTTGGTGTTATTGTATTGTTTATTATCAGGACCCAAATTAGTGCCTCAAAACAGCTGTGCATTTGATTACAAGTTGTTATGCATTGATAATCATTCATTTTTAATCTTTTATAGGATGAAAATATACCACCTAAATCAACAAAAGCAGCAACACCTACTAGGTCTGTTTCATCAACAGATTCAAGTACTCCTAAAAGTCATGTGTCCAGCATTTTGGAGGCGTCAATAGAATCAGTGCCACTATCACCGATACATGTACGTGATAAAAACACGAGTACTCCTCCCAAAGCATTTGAAAATATTGAAGTTCCTGACAAACCTTATCAAAAGAAAAATTGGATTCAGTCCTTTCAGCTTCCAACAGTGGTAATTATCATGTGCTATTTGTTTTTTGCAATGTTTTCAGTGATTTGATACAGTGGCAGCAAAAACATGGCTCTCAAATAGTCACTGTGGTCCATCAACCAGTCACAACTGATTAGGGCCAACTATGGCAGGGCTCGAAATAGAGAAAAAGTATGGCCTGACAGTCTAATTTTTTTTGGCTGGTCAAATAAATTTTTGCCTGCCATTTTTATTTGTTGAACTGCCAAAATGGTCGCATCTACTATTGAAGAAATGAATGTTTTCTTGACATGCGTTTCTATTATTTTTGTAATTGCCCTACTAAACTGGTCTATTTGACTACAGTACCAAATAAACTTGGATTTCAAGCCTCAAGGAGACTTGGATGCCATTTTGTTTTCTATTAATGGCTAGCCTGAGACCTAGTATACCGTTGGACGTTTAGTATGTGCCTGGATCGTAAATTATCGTATACACAAATACGAATCGAAGAGAACTATCGTTTACAAAGTCAAGTAAGTGAAAGATATTTAATATCTTTCACTTGACTTTGTATTTTAAAATATCTCCACTAGTGATCATTGTTTCACATAATTAATAATGGGAGTTGTGGTAAGCAAATTAAATAAAATATTATATCTATATAATTTTTTTCGCCTGCCATTTCTCAAATATGGCCTGCTTTTGGCCATTGGCAGGCCGCTATTTCGAGCCCTGCACTATGGTATCTGTAAAACCTAGGGGCCCACAAGTTAGAGGGTCACTCTGGTCCACTCCACTGCTAATTTGATGTGAACTTGTCAGTCATGTCAACCTTTTTTGTCCACTTTAGTTTTCTCCTGGTATTACCAAGGAACTGGCACAAGGGCAGTTATCTCACAACAGAAGGTGCGAGTTCACTAGAGACATTTGCTCCTCGATAAGGACACAGACCCTGACACCAAGCCGTGCTGAGCGAGAGCATGTTTCGCTGTTGATAGTGAAGAAATACCCTTTTCTGACTGACACCTTAGGAACTGGAATAGTAAGTACTTAACTGCTAAATAAATTACACATAATTCTACCTGAAAAAAGTCCTTACTAACTTATAAATAGAGAATAAAATATGGTTGTGTGGAGATTCATAATTCATACACAATTCAGAGTGTTCAATTTGATCATCTCAAATGATTAATTCATGAGCCGAAAACAAAGGAAATCAGTACTGAGATGGCCAACTGGATAGTTGGTCATTAGCATAGGATTTTGACAAACCACCTCAAATTTCTCTTAAAATACTGTCTGATTCATTCGAGATGTACAGTAATACTGTATCAAACAAAACCATCCTCTATCCAGTCACCTCGAATTCTGTTTAAAAACCTGGCTATCGCCTCGTTTTTCAACCTACTTCTCGGGACTGGATATCGATCTATAATAGTTGTCAAACCTGGTCTTCAGCTGCAAGTAAACCAACCACGGAAGTCATTGGTCCCAATCCCCAAAACAACAAATATCCTAACCCCCCCGCCTAATGAGTTTTATAACCCCCCTGCCTACTTAGTTCCTTAACCCCAACATGTTTTCCCCCGCATAATAATAGCCCTCCCATCCACACCCCTATTCACGTAAATTTACAGACTTGTGAGAGACTAATCATGCAGGACTAGTAATTGACTGTTATACGCATGCGCTAGTAATTGACTGTTATGTATAAATATGTATATGCTGTTTGACTGTTCTGACCGTGTCTCAATAGCTCAGTGGTTAGAGCGCTGATGCGTTGATTCAGAGACCTCGGGTTCGATTCACGGTTGGGGCAGTCAAATTTTCATATAAGCTGGTTGCAGCATGCTCATACACTTTTTTCTTATTATATAGTTCAAGGCAGAATTTGGAAGGGTCGTTGGGGAGCCAGATATTGTGACCTTGATGGCAAACAAATTTACTGAAAAGTGTCAGCAAAAGATATTAAAGTTGGCAAAGACAAAGGCTGCAGTGAAGAATATCATGATGCTAAAGTCTGAGCAAGAAATTCATGATCCAGAGAAAAAGTCGGGTAAGCTTATTTCATTTTTTTATTGTGGTTAATCTATGTGGGCTATCAGGTAATGATGCTCCTTTATAGGTTGAGGTGGCTGGCCTTGCAATACCTGCTCAGTGGGCTAGATCCAAGTCGTTTCTTAATATAACATTAAGTTTTCGATCTGTATTGTGAGTGACAGAACCATGTCAGGTGATTTGTCTCAAATAAATACTGTTATCAATTTAAATTCGAGAGTCAAATTTGTTTACCCTAAGTGAACATCAACCAAGCTGTGTTGATAGAAAACTTATATATGGTCTGCACATCATAGTTTGCTTGACCAACCGTATGGGTTTCTAGAGCATAATTTGACATAAATACATCTAGACTGGACCTTGACTAATGCGGTATTCATTTGAAATTGTTTTTGTAGTAATTGAAGAAGCAGCAGCCGTTGCTATGTTACAACCTCTGCTGAGAGATAGAGGTAGTTCCTCGAAGGAGATCGTTAAAATCTGTTCGGTAAGTCATTAACTATATTATGTGAGAATAATGTAATAAGATCCTATTAAAATAATGGTGAAATGGTCACCATTGCTGATACTGTAGCTTTGAGCAAAAGGCCTTTATCAGAACAAACTCAGATGAAAGATTTACTCGAAACTTTAGATTCATTCTAATAGTTTTCTTTTTTTCCTATAATTATCAGAATGATGAACCAATCGACAACGAAATTAGGAAGTCTGTTGAGCCACGACTGATAATGTCGGGGAGTTTATCGTGCCTTGAACCAATGTATATTGTGGCAGAGGGGATGGTCGTCTGCAGACTTTGTAACATGGGCTTGGCGACTGCACTTTCTTTGTTGGTTGGCAGTTACTATATTCTCAATATGGAGTACCCTTCCTGGTCTCGGAACGTATTTCTTTTTGTCGAAACAATCTTAATGGACAATTCACATGAAACGAAGAAAAGAGTGGCTATAAATAAATTTTTAAAAGAACTCAGTTTAATTTAAAATTGTTTTATGACATTGTATATTATTATGTGGCCACCAGCGAAGATTGTTGATAACTTGTATTGAACTATGTAATAATGTTTTCAATTACAGTGGATTTCATATAACTTTTTCCCACTATGTTTCAAAGTTTGTTTGCAAGTTTGTTTGACTACTATGAAACCATTGAGTTAGTTCGAACATTGTAGTAAAATTAAATGAAATCGAATTAAATAAATCCACTGTTCAAATTTGTTAAAATTCTACAGAATTGTGGTAAATCAATTATGGTTGAATAACCACAAAATTGTGGTTAAATATATGTAGTTAAAATTACTATGAAAATTGTGGTGAAATAAATGTAGTTAAAATTACTACGAAAATTATGGTTACCTAAATGTAGTTAAAATGACTGCGAAAATTGTATATATATGTCCGTGCAAACTATGATCATCCTTGTTGAGGGCCATCGGATTAATGTTAGATGATCTATTGCGTGCGTATAGGTCACCGGCTTTATGCTTAGCTGGTAGAGGTCAACTTTCCCAGGCTAACTAAAGCTCTTCATGCTTGACTCTCATAGTTGCGCCGGGACTGTTGCTTTCTGCTGGTTCCTCGGGGATTTTGTTTTTTCGCGGCATATGCATATTTCCTCCCTGTTCTTTTATTTTAGCAGCCTTTTCAAAGGCATGAGTTTCCGGCCTTTCACTGTGCCTGATTGGGAGGTTACGCGTGAGTTGATCCTCTGGGGGCTGTCAAAACATTTTCTCAACGCGAAATCGGATGGAAGTCCCTCCTGGGAACTGGCTTTGCAGCGACAGTCCTGGATGATAATTTGCATGCGCTCGTTACCACCCCTTCTCTTCCGCCGATGTCAACACCTTTGAGGGTGCGTGACCCGGCTACATTTGTTGCGGGTGAAATTCACAAGTACGCGGAGGTTTGGGACCAGTTGACTCGAGATCTTCCAAACCGGGCAGAGATTTTGTGTTGGCTTTCCCACCGTTGAATATGTCTTGAATACGTTCGTCTGGTTTCTTTCTATTGATATCATGGGTAATGGTGAAACATCGTTGGACTCCTGGCATATAGAATATGTGGATATAATGTTATGGAATTATTTTGTTTGTACATTACTAAGAGTGGGGGAAGTGTAGGGCTCGCGTTTAGATTACTATTTAGGAAAGCGTTTATTGGGATTCATATGTTTTAAGAATGGGGAATTAAAATTGTGAGAATGGGGAAGGTAATGTGTTAAGAAATGGTACGCGAAGGGGTTCGCACCTGGTGTTTCAAATGGAAGCAATGAAATTCCTTCTCCCCAATACTTAATCAGCGATCCGTGAAACGAAGGCCGGTTGGGATAGTTTACTATTATTATCATCACAATATCCTCGATAGGCAAGAACTTTTGGAAACACGAAGCCGGTCTTGAAGATCTTCTTGTACGTAAAGATCTTCTTGAAGATCTTTGCAACGTCCGATTTCCAACGCCCGTGGAGCTTTAACAACCTTTCTGTGTTACCATACGCCTTTTAAGTTTTTGATAATTGTGGTTGCTCCATCAGCACGAAAACTATGCAGCGAATAGTTTTTCATCGTATCCGCTTTGTTACATAAAAGACCAAGGTCTGATATGTTCCCGTAATGACCAAGCGGTCAAGGTTAATAAGAGGTTTATTATATAGATTGGCATGGCTTTTTAAAACAACAATCAATATACTTTACCTATGCTTTGAGTGACAGAATTGTCATTTTCAATCTTGTTCTTCTGTTGCTTTCATGATAGTAAGACTATCTTTCTATACTTTCTATAGATTGTTCATTGTCCAACTCATACATCATTTGGTGCTTAATTTACTAAATTCGTTCAATTTTTGCTGCTTTTCAAAGTTTCCTATCATTGTTCGCCATGTTCCTTTGTAAACAAAATGGTTGACAAAATCCGTAATCCCCGGACCGGTTCATTACAGGAAATAGTCGAAATCAACAGGTCTAGAGGAAAAAACATTGTTGGGGTTATTTATAGACCACCTAATCATGATGTTAAGGAATTTTTAAAAATTGTTAATTCAACAATAGCCAAAGTCTCTAAGGAAAACAAACTTTGCTATATTATGGGTGATTTTAATTTAAATCTAATGAATTATCATAGCCATCAACCAACTAGTGAATTTCTAGATATTATGTATTCGAATATGTTTTTTCCTCTAATAACGCGACCTACCAGAATCACTTCTCATACGGCCACTCTAATTGACAATATTTTTACAAACAACCTTGATAACTGCTCTTTTAATGGCTTATTGTTTCCGGATATTTCTGATCACCTACCTATTTTTTGTATTCTTTATACTCAACGTGTTGATATCGAAAAAGATTCCTATTTCGTTTTCCGAGATAAAAGTAATTCTAATAAAGTAAAATTTCATAATCTCCTAAATGACACTAATTGGTCAGAATTATCCGGGTACAATGATCCTAAGATAGCATTTGGCAGTTTTTTTAGACAAATTTACATATATATATAATTCATGTTTCCCATTAAAAAAGGCTAAAGCTGCAAAACGCATTCATAAAAACCATGGTTATCAAAAGGTCTTTTGAAGTCTATCAGGAGAAAAAATTAACTTTATAAAAAATGCATGATGAAACCTACTCTCGAAAACGGAAATTTGTATAAGAAATATAAAAATAAACTAATCCATTTACTGCGCATTGCAAAACGTTGCTATTACGAAAAGAGATTGGAACAGTCTAAATCGAATATGAAAATAAATAGAAAGAAACGAATGAACAAATTATCTTCTATTTTTACTATTGATAATAAGGATATTTCCAACCCCATGGAAATTGCTAATAGATTTTGTGACTATTTTACAAACATTGGTCCAAACCTAGCTAAAAAAATTCCAGTATCATCATGCAATCATCGTTCTTTCCTTACTGGTAGTATAGTGGATTCTATATTTTTTGAGCCGGAAACCCAATCAGAAATTGGTGAAATTGTAAATTCTCTTAGAGATGGGACGGCAGCAGGTTGTGATAAAATCCCAATATGGTCTGTAAAGGATTCCATTGACTTAATTTCCGAACCTTTGACCCACATTATCAATTTGTCATTAGAATCTGGTGTTGTTCCAGATCAAATGAAAATTGCTCGAGTTATTCCGTTATTTAAATCAGGTGACAATAAGGTATTCTCTAATTATAGACCAATTTCGGTCTTACCAATTTTTTCCAAGCTATTGGAAAGAGCAACGTATAATCGCCTATTGAAGTATTTTGATAGACATGGTATTTTATTTAATAATCAGTATGGCTTTAGAAAAAATCATTCTACTTATCTGGCTCTTCTTTATTTATTTGACAAAATTACATCATCAATTGATCAGAAATATTATACTGTGGGAATTTTTCTTGATCTATCTAAGGCATTTGATACTGTGAACCACGAGATTCTGTTTGACAAACTTGAGCACTACGGCATCCGCGGATTGGCTCTTGACTGGATAAAGAGTTATTTCAATAACAGACTTCAATTTGTTGAATATAACGGAATATGTTCTTCGTTAAATAGTATTAAGTGTGGTGTTCAGCAAGGGTCAATCCTTGGTCCGCTGTTGTTTTTGATTTATATCAATGACCTTTGTAATGCCTCTAATATCTTTGATTTTGTTTTGTTTGCTGATGATACTAACATATTTTATTCTCATAACGATCTTTCTTGTTTGATGAATACAATTAATATAGAAATGGTCAAGTTATCTGACTGGTTCAAAACAAATAAATTATCAATTAACATTAAAAAATCTAAATATATGATATTTAAACCCAGGCAAAAAATATGGGCGGCCGTTACCACCAAAAATAGTGCGGTGGTGAAACGGAACAGCTTGTTGTGAAATGGTTTAACAAAAACAGAAATGGTCCATGTTAATATCAAGTGGTTTAACGTTCCGCTGTGAAACCATTCAATATAAATTGAAATGGATGAACAGTACGCGGTGAAATGGCTGAACTAGTTCTGAAATGGTTCAACCAAATATGAGTTGATGCAACGTATTGTGCAGTCATTCAATAAGTTATGCGATGGTTCAACTATCGCATGTGAAATGGTTTAACTTGTTTTGAAATGGTTTAACTTGTTTTGAAATGATTCAACTATTTGCGCAATGGTTCAACTTAATGTGAAATAGCCTAAAGTGAAATAGCCTAAAGTGAAATAGCCTAAAGTGATATAGCCTAAAGTGAAATAGCCTAAAGTGAAATAGCCTAATGTGAAATAGCCTAAAGTGAAATAGCCTAATGTGAAATAGCCTAATGTGAAATAGCCTAATGTGAAATAGCCTAATGTGAAATAGCCTAAAGTGAAATAGCCTAATGTGAAATAGCCTAAAGTGAAATAGCCTAAAGTGAAATAGCCTAATGTGAAATAGCCTAATGTGAAATAGCCTAATGTGAAATAGCCTAATGTGAAATAGCCTAATGTGAAATAGCTTAATGTGAAATAGTCTAATGTGAAATAGCCTAATGTGAAATAGCCTAATGTGAAATAGCCTAATGTGAAATAGCCTAAAGTGAAATAGCTTAATATATCCGGATTTTTCGGATGATACATGATACATTGTGTTGTGTGAAGGCCGACGCATTTTATTATTAGTTCGACTGTTTGTCTAGTTTGGCGATTTCGAAGTATTTTCTCATTCTTTGGTCTTGACTTTTGTGGTCCTTTATTACCGAAAAAGGTAAGTCGAATAAAGATGTATTAGATATGTATCCATTTAAGATTTAAACTGCGTGCAAGTGTACGTACACTACAATCTGGTCTGTTATCTTTAGACAGTAAGAACACGCCGCACTGAATCACTAATCAAACATGCATTGCATTCGAAGATCGATAAAATTCGACGTTCGATCACCGGCATCACCCATGTCTTTGACTTATTAAGCGTTTATAATGTGGAGATAAGTTAAGAACTTAATTAGGCTTAGCATGCAGTCAGTTAATAATCTTTAGTCGCTGGTGCGTTTGAAGTTGTCGAAATTACAGTCAACAAATTAAATAATATTGCGAAGGCAAGTGGCAAACTAGCCTGCCCCGGCAGACGAATTAAAAATTATTAACAAACCACTGATCTGAATGATGTTTGCGTGCAGGGTTATCCCGCATGTTATGCTATGCACTATACAATTATACGCATCTTTACTCTTTGTTTCTGTGTTTTATTCATACCGATTAATGAAGTTTACGCATGTCCAGCGCGTGTTGCCATACGCATTATCCCCGTCCCCTACAGGACATCATTGTGGTTCTCATTACCTACTCCAAAACCGGAAAACCATGATCAGGCATCAGCAGTATTGCAGTAATGACTTATTATTTGATTTTCTACCTAGAATTTTAGCGAAATAAATACCAAGCGTCTATTCATTAATAGACTTTTTATGAAAATTATTGCCTGGCTAATAATTTTGAAAGTAATGATATTATATTACTGCATTGAAACACTTGTACTTGCCTTTGGAAATGTCTTTTGCCATAATGGCCAAAAATAAGGTAATTTGTAAAAATAATGAAACTAAGAATGAAATGTATTGTTAGGGAGGATGCCCCCTAACAATATATTTCAAAGTTTTTTCACAGTTTTGGAAATTAAAGCTTGCTAGTCAAACCCTATTTATTGAATCATGTTCAAACTTTGCTATATATACCTACCAATTTTGAGGTGCTCTTTCCAGTGGCTAAGTTTATTTCTTTATTTTGTTACTTTTTTAATAATCAACCCCAGTTTCCTCCTCAGCTGAATTGCAAAAGGGTCAATAGCTTTTATCAGCCAAAACATTTGATTCTGCTGTGATTGTGTATACAAGGTATTGCTTTAATAGACATCTCTTACATTTCAAAAGATAAACAGCACACTTGGTAACAGAAAAGACGAATGTAAGCCTTAATATTATATATATATATATGTGTATGTGTGTATGTGTGTATGTGTGTATGTGTGTATGTGTGTATGTGTGTATGTGTGTATGTGTGTATGTGTGTATGTGTGTGTGTGTGTGTGTGTGTGTGTGTGTGTGTGTGTGTGTGTGTGTGTGTGTGTGTGTGTGTGCATATATATATATATATATATATATATATATATATATATATATATATATATATATATAATATTTCTTTGTTTGTAGCAGATAAAAGAGTGCGCAATACTGTGAATATTCAGCAGAGCAATATAAATTTTTAATAATATATTTATTTATATATCTAAAACAACTTATTTAAATCTATATTAATTTATATATATGTATATATATATATTCTAGTTGGAGTAGTGAATACTGGAAAGTCGCAAATATTCTTGAACGAAAACAGCAATATTTTTTAATAACATGGTGAGTGACATATAGCAGCATAGATAGAATTTTTTTATTAATTTGCATTTTAAGCAAATTCTATAGGCTATTATAATATAATTATTTTCTTGTTTATTTCTTAAATAACAGAATAACAACAACAGGGAGGAGTTTGATAGCTTGGTTAGACGAATTGCTGACAGACTAACAGAAGAAGCATCTGGTTCCATTAGTACTAACTCAGCAAGCACTAATCAAACAGTTGTCCCACTTCCCATGAATAACCAACCTCCACCACCCCCTGCCCATAACCAATTGAATCGCAGACCGACAGGGCCATTGAATACAAGTCAGTCTGGACCTGTTAGAAGTGGTCAATTAAGCACAAATGCCATTGAAGAACACAGAAATTTATTTGGTCGAAATAATGTAAGTTGTTAATAAGGGTGTATGCATATATAAGAAACCTACATTTACTAAAAAATGTTTATTACTTTGGACGTTATTACTTATTTGCTAGGTTATTTGCTGTTTATTTAATAGATGGATTAAACTTAGTTTTAGGAAACTCTTATTTTTGTCAGTTATATGTGATACTGCTTTCTACATGCCTTTTATATGTAATATGATTATTAAGGCATTTTTAGGCTTTTTGACAGTTAAACTTTTAATTTTCTACTGTTAATTTTATATTTTTATTTTTTTAAACTTTTTAAAAATTTTTTTTTGGTTATTTTTTCTACTGTTACTTTTAACTTTCAAAATATTTTACTTTTATTCATAGGAATGGTGTTATATTTTTCACCATGACTACAGACTATTTAATAATAAGAGGATTATAATGTATGCTTATATAAGTAAAAAATGCCAGAAGTTAAAATTGCAAACTGTCATATCTTGCCTATATGTACGTTTCATATGCAAAAACTACTTGAACTACTTACATTTTACGACCTTTTACCACATAGCGATTGCCGCCATATGGAAGGAGGAACCAGTCGTCACAGCAAAACAGACGTGCCGCGAAAAAGGGTACTGCTTTGTCATTCATTTTTGTAATGAATCTATTAAGACATCAGTGTCTGTAAATGTGATACTGACAGAACTCGTTAATAAATTATCAGTGTCTGTATTACATTTACATGTACGGCCTTTTTTAACTAAAAAAAACTAGAGTCAGAGACATTAGGTTAGCACATGGCTTCGATTGCCATTAATGGTTTGTACCATTATTTATGGCATACTTATACGTGAGAAGTTAAAAATCATATAACTAGGATTAAAACATATTTTCTGATGTATTTATATTGTAACTTAATATGTATTTTACAGAGCCTTTCCCACTTTGCAACACTCTGGGGGTTTTCAACTTCTCATCTCTAAAGAGAAATCGAGAAAAGAACTGAGAGTTGTCAACCATGGTAGTTGCAGTGCGGAGCAATTGAGATGTATGGGAACAGGACGAATATACGTTCGTCCTTTACAACGAAACATTGCTCTTGCAAACTCAATGGAGGTCTCGGTGGAATTCGAGGAGTGTTTGCAATGTTTTTTCTCTGTTCCCATTAGTGAAATGCAAGAACATCGCAACAAGTGCATTGTATGTATTTCGGATACGTCTTTATACCATTCTTATTGTCTTTTCTTGCATGTCATATTTATGAATACTTTATGAAATTTTAGGGTTTACCAATCTCCAGTGATGACGAGAGTGGTATAGATATAACTGTCGGTGGTATCCAAAGGTATTTTCTTAACATTTTGATAATCAAATTATATATTAGTCTTTTTAGACATTAAACTCTACAACCATGCAGCTTTAGTATAATTTCTGTGCTTAAACGAGTTCTGATTGGCTGACCGGCCAGTAAATCTGAGAAAAGGCTCAAAAACTTAACATAAAGACATTGTATTATATCAGATTTATCTCAAAATAGAACTGTATAAGGGTAAGGAAGTTCTTTGTCGTATAATTATTGTATTTTTACGTCGGTTTTGATCGTTAGTGTGTTTTTGAAAGCTGTCAAGCGTGAAGAAAATATCGAGCATTACACAGATCAAACTCTGTTTAAAACTTCTCAATTAATATTCAGTTCAAGCCTGAAATTATACTAAAACAATTAGTCACCTGAGTCTCGGTGATTATCGTTATATTTTCCTCGCCGCTTTGCGGCTCGGTAAATATTCAACGATAGTCACCTCCACTTCAGTGACTATAATTGTTAAATAATATAGACATCTTTAAAACTATATTATTTCATAATGTTTAGTGCGATACAGAGCTTTTGGCCACTGAGAAAAATCGTATATCAACACACGTACAAAATACGATATATTTACACGTACAGGTTGTACACATATATTTACATATATTTACGCCGCGTTAGATACCCGCTTGACCAATCAGAACAGTGTTAAAAAGTTGTTAATTTCCCGCCTTTTCGGTCGCAGCTATAGCTTGTCGATTTCGGTTTCTCTTCTGCCAAACAAAACAAGCTTTTTGGAGTAAAAATCACACAAGTACTTTTCCAATAGCTGGAATATTTTTAGACGTAAACGAACGCGACGTGGAAACCTTAGTTCAAGATGAAAAACTAAATTACCGAGAGAAAAACACTGCAAAACATTACCCTTGTCAATTCATTCATCGCAAAGGAGACCGAAGCCAGTCATCCGATATTTTAGCAGCATGTTAAATTTTGTGATTTTTAGTATTAATATTTATTCTTTAGTATTAATGTTTGTGAAATAAACAGAATATTGTGGGACACGTAACGTACCGCTACGATGTTTCCTGTAACACTAAATGTTCACTATTTTTGAAGCTTTTTATATTTGAACAAGAAACATTAATTCTCTCTCTCACTACAAAGTCGAAGACTCTCAACAACACGCTCTCTCTCCAGTCTCCTCGCTTCATTTCTCAAGCGTGTCAAATTGTTTTTAATTATTGTTCGTGAGAGCATTTCTTACAATATTACATGACTGCAGCTTGGAGATACGAATTTTATCTTCTCGTGCTGTTAATATCTCTCACTCGTTTGCTTCGCTCACTCTGTCGAGATATTACCAACACTCGAATATAAAATTCGTATCTCCGCACGGTCATATGTTTGTAATACTCATTAATATATATTATATATATATATATATATATATATATATATATATATATATATACATATATATATACAGTAAAAACCCGCGAGTAAGAACCTAGTTTTTAAGAACCTGTTAGGCTAAAATTTGGGCAATTGTTAAAAGAGAATGGTGCGAATAGTGCGAATAGTCGACGAATAGTGCGAATAGTCGACGAATAGTGGTTAGGATCTTTGTTGTGTTGGGGTTGGTACTCCTTATAGTTTTTATAACCCGTTAATTTACGGTAGAGTTCCTACCCCAACACAACAAAGATCCTAACCCCCCCCGGCCTAGTTTTATCAGTCCATGTTTTACAACATGCCGTATTTGCCCAACTATTCGCACTATTCGTCGACTATTCGCCGACTATTCGCCGACTATTCGCACTATTCGTCGACTATTCGCACTATTCTCCTTTTATCAATTGCCTAAAATTTGCCAGTTATACCCCCTCTATACAAGAACCTGTTTAGCCTAAAATTTGAAACAGGTTCTTATTTTCTAAAATCTATATAAAAAGATGTGTACACTTGGGTGAATAAGATACAGATCAACATTTTCTTGTCTCGGCTGAATCTCTTTGAAGATGCCATGGATGAACTGGTAAATGAAGAAAATGATCGTAGTATACCATTAGAAATAACATTTAATGGAGAATGTGCACGAGATTATGGTGGACCTCGACGAGAATTTTTGTCCACGATGTTAAGAGAAATAAGGGATCGTCTTTTTCAAGAGTGTACGCATGAAAACGGCGATGGTTATCTGCTGACTGAAGACGAGTCCTCAAT
Organism: Chrysogorgia sp. JL179-B06; assembly: GCA_035772405.1. NCBI lineage: Eukaryota > Metazoa > Cnidaria > Anthozoa > Scleralcyonacea > Chrysogorgiidae > Chrysogorgia > Chrysogorgia sp. JL179-B06. The sequence continues at coordinate 1,912,952 of JAYKKM010000395.1, read as the reverse complement.
CATGAACAAGTATTATTTCGGGGCTGGTGTTATTTTTGGTAAGAACTTATGTTTTTATCAAGTCTGATTTCTGAAAATTATAATAAAAATTTTTTTTCTTGAGGTTACGCTATGCTCCAAGGTGGTCCCCTCCCATGTTTTCTGACGGAAAAGCAGATGACAAGAATTTTTGGAAACGAACTAGTACCAGCTGATAACAGCAGAAAGCCAGCTGAAAATCAATTCTATAATGGGATTTCTTGTTTTGGTCTGATTGAGGTAAATTAATATCCTCTATATATGCTGGCTAAGATAAAATGGTCATTTGTGCATACGGCATATATATATATATATATATATATATATATATATATATATATATATATATATATATATTATATATATATATATATATATATATATATATATATATATACGTGTAGGTTTTGGTCTACGAAATGCAAAGAGTGCTCAACAACATATAGTTAGAGCAAATAATAGATTTTCGCTTACCTCAAAACTGATATATATAATATATATATATATATATATATATATATATTATATATATATATATATATATATATATATATATATATATATATATATATATATATATATATATATATTATATATATATATATATATTATATATATATATATATATATATATATATATATATATATATATATATATATATATAGCAAAGTGAAAAGGTGGTAAACTGCCAAGAATTTAGTGACGAGATACTGACGTTTCGAGCGGAGCCCTTCATCAGAGTAAGACGAGATGAAATAAAATAAATAGGGTTTATATATATATATGCCAAAAGGGTGTTACAAGTAGAAAGTAGCCAATCAAATGCACGGGAATAAACAAACTAATAATTAATGAGATACGCAAAGTTAAATCATTTGCTATTTTTAAAGTCGATCGGCAAACAGACTGAGGGGGAGGGAGAAATGACAGGTCCAATATTCAAGGGGATTAGACGATAGTAAAGCAGTAAAAATAAAACAAAAACTTGAAAAGGAATGAAAGTGCATGTTAAGCTTATAATAAAAAAGTTCCAAGCCAACTAAAATAACAAAAAAATTGTAGGAAATTATATATATACATATATATCTATATATATCAACCTACATGTTGAAAGGATTCTTATCGATTGACCAGGCGGGAATCGTAATCTTATGGTAAATGTCAAAGCCCAGCATAATATTTTGACAAAAACCATTATATTTCATAAAACACAAGTGAAATCATAATATTTATTAAAGTTCTAACGTTTCGTTGTTAACACAACATCTTAGAGAATAATAATTTACATAAGCTCAAAAAGCCTAAATATGCTGCATAGTTATTTGTTGTCATAAATTATGAATAATTAACAAATCAAGAGAGGAAACTAAAAATACATATTATAAACTATATACATATTACGTACATATTATAAAAAAAAATTATATATATATATATGTATATATAATAAACGTGTATATGAAACAGGTAATTTATGCGTTGCCTTGCATATGTATTTTAAACTATTTCATTCTATTTAATATATAGTTGTTCCAAAAGAAGCCGTGTCTACTTCATCTCTTAAGGAAAACGGCAGTAGGCTCAATCACCTACCCCAAACTGGCAAAGTTACTGACTCCATCGTTTAGTGATGTTGGGACAAACAAGCGCTTGCAGGAAGAAAAGGCTTACAGATTCTTCCTGAATTACATTAAAGAAGTTGCTGGTAAGTTAGACAAGGTGATATGCTGATTTGTATAATGATAAGATGCTTGCAGATTCAACCATGTAAAACACATTAATTTTTAAAAATTTTATTCACATGGTTTAATACGCAAACTTATTGTAGCAAGTTCTTATACATAATATAATTTAAATAGCAATTGATTAACAGATATTAACTAAAGTTTTCATTTAATTTTGAGTTCTACGTGGTCTTTAATAAATAAGCCCTGTGTTGGGAATTGGCAAAAAAATGTTGGTCCCGTAGCCCGTAACTGCGGATACCAAAAAGGAGGACGAAAATATAATTTGTTTTATTTATTGATGTATATTGATATAGCGAGCAGAAGAGGTTCAACAACGTTAGAAGACATTCTAAAATTCATCACTGGAGCCGAAAATGAGCCGGTTCTTGGTTTTACCATGAAACCAGTCATATATTTTGATGACCACATGCTCTCATGTCTGCCAACCGGTAATACATGCATCAACAGGCTTACTTTGGCAATCGGTGATAATTTACCATCAGACCAGGAGACTATGTTCAATTTTTTTGATTACGCCTTTGTGAACGCGTATTTTGGAATGGTGTGATACGTGACATCAATGTGAAGGAACGCTATGGCCGAGGGTCCCCTATACATTTGGCGTGAAACTTGTTTGGGTAATTTTACTTACTCGTGAAACATGAGTGATGATTTTTTTAATCTGTGATCCGTGATCGTAAAGTTTCAAATCTGGCTTGCGTGAACAGTTGTTCATAGGGTTTATGGAAATTCTGCTGTTTATCTTTTCTGTCCTTGGTCTTTTCAAAATTCATTTTCAAAAAAATATTACGTGAATGCATTTTGAGAAGGTGTGTAGGGGACCCTCTATGGCTCGGTGAAGCCTGGGGACGAAAAGACGCAATTATTGTAATCTGTCTTTGAAATTGGAGTTTATCACTTTTAGGTTTTGTTTGTTTAATTAGTTATAAGTTTGTTGAACCTCGTACCCAGGGCATTTTGCCTCCACGTTTGAAGGTCGGCGAAAATGGCCCCGGGATCGGCTGGTCGTTTCCCTAATCTTATTGGCCAGTTCTAAAACTCGATTAATTCAGCTAGAGTATAATTTATTCATCTAAATCCACATGTTACGAAATTTCCTCGCCTTTAACTTTCACTACAAATACGAAATATAAGAGCTTGGTTAATTGTTAAGAACTGCAGTCGATATCTACTTGTTCGTCCATGATATTTGTACGAGATAATCATCGATGTGTTACGAATTAGTTGGTTTTAGGATGAATACTTTATATGAACAAGTCTGCAGAGCGTTGCATATTTCTCATCATTATCGAGTAAACAAAGACAAATGACCTAAATTATCATAAATTACCATATCAAAACACCCAGAAATTCTGGGTGTCATGTGACCAGCCAATCCCAGTGTGCCATTTTCGCCGACCTTCCACCGTGGAGGCAAAATGCCCTGGGTACGAGGTTGAATTTGTTATCCTAAACTTGATTACTAATTGCACCACAAAATATGTAGCCCGAATTAGAGCTGTGCCCGATAGATCGATTATTTTTAAGCATTTCTGACAGTCGATTATTTTCATCGAAAAATGGACAACAAATTAATTAATTAATTAATTAATTAAATAATTAATGTCGTCATCAGTAGATAGAGATTAACACATACGTGGAAACTTGAAAATTATCCTGTTTAACATGATACATTTAATATTTATAGAGGCTGTGTGTTGTTCTGTTTATTGTACACAGCTAAATCAATCAAGGTTGTCCTCAGACAAAGCTGAAAGGTGGAAGCCAAGCGCGAAAAGTACATTGGGAACGACAAATTTTAATCCCCGTTTGTGTAAGAACGCTCGTTGAAATACAGGGAAACTTGTGGTCACTGAGCTAAAAGCTTGACAGAAATGATGGGGTTGAATGTTAAGGAAGTTGATTTGCACTTGGAAAATATAAAAAATTAACCGGTTTCTGCGTACTTTGAAAATACTTGCGTACTTTGATAATTACCAACAGACTGTTTAATTATGCAGGTTTGTTTAGTTTACCGGCTGCTTAAACATGTAGAAAACATTAAGTAATAAGGAGTGATTCCCAAAGGTATAAACAAACATTATCCCTCTTTTTGTTTGCAATAGCGTTGCGAACATAATAATAATAATAACTTCGGAGTATAAAAAAATGGTGTACTGTTTGCGTAGCTATTTACAGAGTAATTCCCATCATACTTTTCGCACTTGGCTTTCACCTTTTAGATTTGTCAGAGGACAACCTTTATTGATTTAGCTGTACACAAATGTCCTATAGTCTACCAAAAATAGCAATGAACTATGATGCCGAGTCAGCAATTACCGTCACATATGTGACATAAAGCATTGCACATGTGACATTATCACTTTTATCAGCAGGTGAAATATTAAAAAAAACACTAATTTTATATATTAAATGCATATAACTTGCCACTTTATTTTTTCTTATCAAAAATATTTTGCTAACGGGCACAGCTCTAGTCTACGGTTTGGTGTATTACTCATGAGTTTAAACTATATTCATTGTCCAGCACTTATAAAACTATTCAATAAACGTAAGGCGTATAAGTACGGTTCCGTGTCCCAAGGATCAGCCTGTTGTACAGTACCTAGTCTTTCCTTAAATATGGCCAACATATCCGTTTCCATTTCGCTTACTGTTTCTGGAACAACAACACCCTCTGTAGGGTCGTCAACATCGGGAAGTTCTGCCGCAGCATCAACACCGTACGTTGCAAGGGCTACCTAACGTATATAAAAAGGGTAAATAAATTATATTCAATTATATTCAAGCCGTTGCGCAGGGACATGTTATTTCAAAACCTTTGTCTTTTAGAGTCGAAATGCAGAGTAATAGCAGTGGTGTATAAATCAACTATTTGAACAAAACGACAATTAGGATCCATTACCTCAGTAAGATTTTGAAAATACTCGTTTGCAATGACACCATCCTCACTCTCAATCCGTTGCATTCCCAAAATGAAAAGCTGAAGTGGTGTTTTGTTTGCAGCAGTGCGCATCTTATGATTTATCCAAGAGTCCGTAAAACGATTAAGCATCTGGTTGATGACGGGCTGATAAATGGCATGTAAGCAAAATAGCTGGTTATTGTTATCTGGATCAAGAAGGCCGTCACTTTCCATACCCATGAAAAGGTCGTAAAAATTTGATAGAACAGTCTGATAAACATCTCTCCAGAGACGTTCGATACGAGAGTTATGTACGCTTCTTCCAGTTATGTAACTGCCCCTGTCAGGCCCTCGTGCGCTGTGCGCAAGCATGTAACGTGCCACGTCTCTGTTTTCGACACCCATGTCTCCCCTTACACGCGATGGCAGCCCCCAAGTCGCAACAGCTTCTTTAAAAAGGTTTAGGACCGTCGCAGATGTATTGTCGACACTACATGCAAGATAAACAACGACACGGCTGAATCCATCAATACAACCGTGAACAACAAAACGCCATCTAAAAAATGCAAATGGTTTTTCTGTTTTATACTTTTAATAATAACAATTTAATAGAGCGTTATTTAACAAATACATTGCATTTTGCCGATGTTTTGCAATTATACATGTAGATGCACAGATGACGTCACGGTAAGAACAAAAAAGTGGGTCACTGATGTTCTTACCACGACGTTCTAACGTCTTCTGTGCATCTATATAACTGAACAGAAAATATTTCCAAAAACACAAAAAATTTAATTCACAGAATGTACTTTGGGGGCATTAAAAAAGATAAATAGCTAGTGTATTAACCTAACGTGAGCCATGATCTATACAACACAAGACATAGAATTGGCTCATAGAATTTTAAAGAGAGCAGTGAATCATACAACGGCAGTGACGTAATCTGTTCGCTAATAAGAAAACATATAAATCGTACTTTTGCTCACACGTACAATGTCCTGGGCAAATTTAATATCTGCAAGCATCTGAGTATTTGCTGTTATCACATGGGCATGCTTTCCAACATTCCTAATTATGTTTGGCAAATGTCAAAATCGTAATTATTAAATATAAAACTGAGGATAGAGTAAAATTTATAAAACCTGATAAGCTTATGATTCCCGTCCATATGCCAAAGTGCAAGTGGTGAACGCACATTGTAGACACGCCTCTGAATTGTATTCATTGCGCGAAGTCTTCTCCCAACTGGATCGACGCGTTTTATTGAATTCCGCAGTCTGTGCCTTTGTACACGAATTCCTTGTGAGACAAGCTCACCCTCAATAGTTTTGTATCCTTTGATAAACAAAAAGTGAAGGAAAAAATGTATTGGTTCACATGCATTTTACCATAAACGTTAATGGTACACCCAGTGTATGTTTTCATTAAAATACGCCATGCACTGACAAGTACTGACCTGATCTCGGGAAGTGCAAGACAATTCGCTGAACGTACGCATCAAGGGACTGATCATCAATATCGCTGAATCGTCGCGTGTTCGTCATGTTGTACTCCGCTAGTCGATTCTCCACCGTGCGTAGGCTTACACCAAGCATTTTAGCCATATCCCTTTGTGAGAAGCCATTTTCTAAATGAAAACAACGGTTTTTTATTTAATTTTAAGATGCTTAATTACTGAAGAGTTTACTCGGGCTACAAATTCGTGCAATTAGCAGGCAGACAAAGGAACATTAACATTGGTGCGAACAAACAAGGAAGCTGAAGAATCCCAGACATAAAACCCTATTTACTCGGCGTATACAGGACTATAGCCTATGCTTATTTTGACATGTTAATGAGCTTGAATTTTAAATTAACCCTATCTATAGTGGGGGGTGGAGAATCTGCCCACGCTGATTTGAATATTCATAACGTTTCAACTATTTCAAATAAATTCATGAAACCATGGCTTTTCGTAAAATTTATTTTTCGTAAAATTTATTTTTCTGCATCGATGGTATTGGGTTACATTGCCATGGGTTACCATGGTAACCAAGTTTTTTATGATGTGTAGTTTTGATTAGTTTAGTATTGTTCCATATGATTTCATACATTTTGTGCTATTGAAGACCACTGGAATCAAAGATGGCGGAACAATGACGTCATATAATAACGTAAGCAACTTAGTAATAACAAAAACAAACACGATTTTTATTTGAATTCTTCAGTGGTAATTGAGAAATTTTGATATGGGAATCTTTTTTGTTTATTATTTTGCTGTACCATGTGGCATGTAGTAAAGCAAGTTTGTAAAATTTCTTAGTTTTACCACTAAATACTTTTTCTAGTACAGGTACATATCTGAACTGGGAGGTAATATTCAATACCTCTAAAGAAGTCCAGTTGTTCTTCTGAAATTGTAAATTTTGGCCTTCCTCGCCTTCTTTGCCTTTCCACAGGAGCTTCGTAGGACAGAAATTCTCTTTCCGACCCAGTTTCCCTCTTCAGCATATTTTTCGCTTGATTCAACATGTCAACAATGTCAAGGGGTATGCTTTCGTGCATTAATGCATTTTCAGTCAGTACCTCAAGTCTTGTTACACATAGCTCACGATCATCACCAGCTGAATTTCCCCTGAGAATACTGACAACGTCAAGCAATCCATTTCGCAACTCTATTGCATACTGATTCATTGTAATATCCCATATATACCCTACGAGAACAAATTCTAAATTATTAAGGGTCTGTTCATTATTTATAGCAAAGGGGTTGGGAAGTTTATAGTTCATATATTAGACAATTCTCGTAGTGTCCCCCCCACCCCTAGATAAAGGTTAAAAAACTAGAACACCATTTTTGGTGAAATTTTGAATGTTATAAATCCGTAACAAAAACCAACATACAATCGAATCGAAACGATTGTTTCCTTTGCATGGTTTGTTAAATAAAATAAATTAATAATAATATAATAAATAATAATCATAACAACAACAATGATGATAATTTATTTACTTGTATATACTGTTTATTAATTGTTTAAACCATGGCCGTTAAGGAACCAGGGGGCAATGAGGGCTATAGCGCCCCCTAATCGTCAGAAGCAGGGGGGATACCCCCTAAAAATTCGACATGAGACCACGAGTTTTTTCTAAATATAAACGTTAGTTGATTTGTTTGTCAATTGAGGTTGTACAATATCTGTCTCATGACGTATTATAATAAATATAATTAATTTCAAAATTATTAGCCAGGCAATAATTTTCATAAAAAGTCTATTAATGAATAGACGCTTGGTATTTATTTCGCTAAAATTCTAGGTAGAAAATCAAATAATAAGTCATTACTGCAATACTGCTGATGCCTGATCATGGTTTTCCGGTTTTGGAGTAGGTAATGAGAACCACAATGATGTCCTGTAGGGGACGGGGATAATGCGTATCATATTGCAACACGCGCTGGACATGCGTAAACCTCATTAATCGGTATGAATAAAACACAGAAACAGAGAGTAAAGATGCGTATAATTGTATAGTGCATAGCATAACATGCGGGATAACCCTGCACGCAAACATCATTCAGAGCAGTGGTTTGTTAATAATATTTTAATTCGTCTGCCGGGGCAGGCTAGTTTGCCACTTGCCTTCGCAATATTATTTAATTTGTTGACTGTAATTTCGACAACTTCAAACGCACCAGCGACTAAAGATTATTAACTGACTGCATGCTAAGCCTAATTAAGTTCTTAACTTATCTCCACATTATAAACGCTTAATAAGTCAAAGACATGGGTGATGCCGGTGATCGAACGTCGAATTTTATCGATCTTCGAATGCAATGCATGTTTGATTAGTGATTCAGTGCGGCGTGTTCTTACTGTCTAAAGATAACAGACCAGATTGTAGTGTACGTACACTTGCACGCAGTTTAAATCTTAAATGGATACATATCTAAACATCTTTATTCGACTTACCTTTTTCGGTAATAAAGGACCACAAAAGTCAAGACCAAAGAATGAGAAAATACTTCGAAATCGCCAAACTAGACAAACAGTCGAACTAATAATAAAATGCGTCGGCCTTCACGCAACACAATGTATCATGTATCATCCGAAAAAAACCGGATATATTAAGCTATTTCACTTTAGGCTATTTCACATTAGGCTATTTCACATTAGGCTATTTCACATTAGGCTATTTCACATTAGACTATTTCACATTAGGCTATTTCACATTAGGCTATTTCACATTAGGCTATTTCACATTAGGCTATTTCACATTAGGCTATTTCACATTAGGCTATTTCACATTAGGCTATTTCACATTAGGCTATTTCACATTAGGCTATTTCACATTAGGCTATTTCACATTAGGCTATTTCACTTTAGGCTATTTCACTTTAGGCTATTTCACTTTAGGCTATTTCACTTTAGGCTATTTCACTTTAGGCTATTTCACATTAGGCTATTTCACTTTAGGCTATTTCACATTAGGCTATTTCACATTAGGCTATTTCACATTAGGCTATTTCACATTAGGCTATTTCACTTTAGGCTATTTCACATTAGGCTATTTCACTTTAGGCTATTTCACTTTAGGCTATATCACTTTAGGCTATTTCACTTTAGGCTATTTCACTTTAGGCTATTTCACATTAAGTTGAACCATTGCGCAAATAGTTGAATCATTTCAAAACAAGTTAAACCATTTCAAAACAAGTTAAACCATTTCACATGCGATAGTTGAACCATCGCATAACTTATTGAATGACTGCACAATACGTTGCATCAACTCATATTTGGTTGAACCATTTCAGAACTAGTTCAGCCATTTCACCGCATACTGTTCATCCATTTCAATTTATATTGAATGGTTTCACAGCGGAACGTTAAACCACTTGATATTAACATGGACCATTTCTGTTTTTGTTAAACCATTTCACAACAAGCTGTTCCGTTTCACCACCGCACTATTTTTGGTGGTAACGGCCGCCCATAAAAAAGGCAAAGAGTTGATTTGATTTTAGAAATAAATAACTGTAGGATTGATAAAGTTAGTGAGGTCGTATTCCTTGGTGTGATACTGGATGAACACATGTCTTGGAAGCCTCATATTTCACATGTTGCAAGTAAAATTTCGAAATCAATAGGTATTATATGTAAATCAAGTTTTTGCCTTTCTAAACCTGTATTACGTACTTTATACTATTCTTTAATTTATCCATACCTTCAATATTGTGTTACTGTATGGGGATCTACGTATCCTTCTAACCTTAATCGTATTGTTCTGCTTCAAAAACGTGCGATGAGAGTTATTAATAAGGATGCATTTGATGCTCATACGGACCCAATATTTAAGGAAATGAAGGTACTAAAATTTAGTGATATTTATTTATTTTATTTGGGCAAGTTTATGTTTTTGTTTAAAAATAGTTTATTGCCTCAAAGTTTTGACCATTTCTATTTACGAATCAATGAAGTTCACAATTATAATACTCGACGTTCTAGACAATTCGCTGTTCCTTTCTGTAGAACAAAAATCAGACAATTTTCTGTAATTTATCAGGGTCCTGTATTTTTTAATTCTCTAAACGTAGACATCCAAGAAGCTTCGACCGTTAATTCGTTTCTTTCTAAGCTTAAAAAATATCTTCACTCTTGTTTATGAATATTCAATATATTATGTATTTATTTACTTATTAATGTAATACTCATATTGTAAATCAAATTATCGGTTATTTATTGTTTTCATGTGTATGTGTATATATATATATATATATATATATATATATATATATATATATATATATATATATATATATATATAATATATATATATATATATATATATATATATATATATATATATATATATATATATATATATATATATATATATATATATATATATATATATATATATATATATATATATATATATATATATATATATATATATATATATAAATATATATATATATATATATATATATATATTATATATATATATATATATATATATATATATAATATATATATATATATATATATATATATATATGTATATATATGTATATATATGTATATATATGTATATATATGTGTATATATATGTATATATGTATATATATGTGTATATATGTGTATATATGTGTATATATATATATGTGTATATATATATGTGTGTATGTGTATGTGTATGTATATGTATGTGTATGTATGTGTATGTGTATGTGTATGTGTATGTGTATGTATATATATATGTATGTATGTATGTATGTATATATATGTATGTATATATGTATATATATATATGTATGTATATATATATGTATATATATGTATGCGTGCGTGTATATGTATATGTGTCTGTGTATGCATATGCATGTGTATATGTGTATGTATGTATATGTGTATGTATGTGTATGTATGTATATGTATATGTATATGTATATGTATATGTATATGTATATGTATATGTATATGTATATGTATATGTATATGTATATGTATATGTATATGTATATGTATATGTATATGTATATGTATATGTATATGTATATGTATATGTATATGTATATGTATATGTATATGTATATGTATATGTATATGTATATGTATATGTATATGTATATGTATATGTATATGTATATGTATATGTATATATATATATATATATATAGTCTCTCTAGCTACTCCTAATCTTGTATTAAGTTTATTTAAATATGGTAGCCCAATGCCATATAAGCCTTTTGGTTTCTTTTGGGCTTCCTCGCCATTTGTATTATTCTGGTTGGTTTTTTTTTCTTCTTGTTTTGTATTTATTGGCAAATAAAATACTGTTATACTGTTACTGTTATACTGTTAATAACGGACCGGCACGCGACGTGTCTCAGCCAATCAGAGAACACAATTTCACTGGAAGTACCTTGGCACATATAATAAGTTTATTTAATTTACTTTTAGAAGACAACTGAAAATTCAATGAGCTCAAGTGGATCTTGTAACAGCTCAAGTAATGAGGATCTCATTACTCTAGCTACACCTACACATTTGACAATGAAAAGTGTTGCTGAAGTCACCAGAATATAGTGTGTACAACGATAAGGACATTGACTTAGCTGCAAAGTCTGGTGGAATTCTAAAGGAACTAAGGCATAGGCTGATAAGGGCAACTGTCAGTAACATGCAGACAGCAGCTTATTGCGCACCATTCAACAGGCGTCCCAACAATGCTGAGCTGAGTGAGATGTCAAAGTCATTGGTTTTGACCTATCCTTGTTTAAATGATCAAGAAACTGGCCATGTAAGTACAGTATTATTACCAGGTCAGATCAATGTAAAGGTCTCGATATCTAAAGAAATAAATGTTCAGAAAACTGTACAATTCCATGATTTTTCCGGAATGAAAAATCAATGCCTGGAATCAGAAAGAAAGCTATTTTGCATACAGTATATCATTTATTATAACCAGCAGTTTTCAAATAAAACATGAAAGAATGGCTGACTAGCTTGTTTTGTATTTTCTCCATTGACCTATTTTGGCTTTATAAATGACTATGTTCCAGACAACAAAATAACAGGAAATATGAACAATTGTATTTCCGAAATACAATTGTTCATTTCAATTTCATTCTGTTTGCACAATTACCTTGATTTGGAAAGACGTGAATAGTGTAGACATACTGTAATGATCTTACTATGAAAACACTCAAGCTTGAGTGAAATTCAACTCTCTCAAATGTAACAAAGTTACATGTAGCAATGATTAACCGAGCTATTTGCCATGTAAGTTGCTATCACTAATTTTATACAATATAAATAACAAATATTAGTGCACAAAATTCAAATTGCGCCAAGAAGCTGAAGAAAATAGCTGCCTTCTGTAAAAGTGAAATTCCAGTATGGCGTACACTTGCACTTATTCGCATTGTTTGGAGCATCGTAAAAACTGGTGTGCATGCAAAACGTTGATAGATGGCTACTTAAAGTGTAATTGGAGGGAAGAATAAAATGCGATCTTCAAGTCATTGTCTGAACTTCGAGACAGTAATGGCAATCAGGTTCCGTATAAAGGTTATGAAGATATGTGATCTTTTTTTAATCAGTGAATGCTATAGGAGTCTTATATTATTATATGCATGTGCGCTATGCAAAACTGCTATATATAATACTGAGATTTATAGAGTGATTGAGAATCTTTTTGTAGAAACAAGCCAGAAAGATGTATCATATTTTCCTGGCAGGTTATAAAGATGTGTCATCTTTTCTTAACCAGTGGAAGCTATAGGAGTCTGTACTGTATATTACTCTATGCACAAATGCATTTCGTAAGCGCACTAAGCAACAATAGCATGCGTAAAATAAACCACATATTTAGCCTCACCATTGATAGTCTTAAATAGTTAAGTATATGTTATAATATATATTCGATGTTCGTGTGTTATTAAATAGGGCATACATATATATTTACTAAAGAAAAATAAATGCATTTGTCAGAGATATTATAGGCGACTGTAACAGTTGTGGTTTCATAACTGAAACTACAGTATTTAATATGTCATGCGTCTGGTGTTGCCATCCTCAGATATTGTTGTCCGTGTTATTTGCTGTCTTCTGTCAGATATTAAAGACCGCCTGTACACTTACTTGCGTTTTAAATATCATATGATACAGAGTGCAATTATTAACATATTTCTTGCTTGATCACACACTGCGATTAGCAAGTCAACAAGGATTGGTGACATCTCAAAGTGTTAATTGGAAATGCGATTAGACCTACTGACATCGGGAGATGATCAAACATTTGTAAGATTGAGATTTTTCAGAAATTAAATATAGAACATGCCATATAGTTTGAACCAAAACATCAGACAAAACCCAAACACAGAAAAGTGGAGCTAGTGTGTTGATCTAATAATCTAAACTCAAAGGCACAACATGTAAGAACAAATGAGATAAAAGATATAGTAATAAAAAAATGATTTAGTTTAATTAAATTGAGCATGATTAGCACTAAATGTAATCTAAGAACCCTTCGATTTATTTACATTAGTTGTTCACCCACATTTCGTAACGAACCTTTAAAGTCGAATTGCTTCTTAAATACTTTATGAAACTGTAAACTAATATAACGATTATGTTGCGTATGATATCTCCTTATAAGCGAAGTAAAGCAGAACAAATAACGAGACACAAAATAACTTCCTGAACATTTAACTTTATATATACTTTTTTAGTAGATTCCTTACATTTTTTATCCTATTAAAGATCCTTAACTCTACCTCTACCTCTGAGAAGTCCCCCTATATAACCGACTTAATTTGAGAATTTTGACTGCCAATTGAAACACACAAATGAAATTGTAAGCGAAGTTAATAGACATCTGTATTTTGCTCGACCTGACAAGGTCAAAATGGCGAAAACTCTTAGAATCTAAGACTTTAAACAACTACCTTATCCTTACCGAAGATGCAGGTCTCGGTCGTGATGGGATGAAATCAAAAATTGAAAGAAAAATAGAAATTAATGTACTAATTTGGAGATAACTAAACAATTCTATTTGTTCAGGAATTATTAGCATCATCTGAAGAGAAAGAATGTATTTCTGAACTGCTGTACACTGGCTTTTACTCTTACGAGATGCTCATCAATCAAGATCTTGATTCTGTCATTTGTGGTTTGTGTGGCATTTGTCCCGAAGTTTCCATTGGTGATGGTAATTAGAAAACCAGTTGCAGATAAGGTAGATAATTATATTTTTGGACAAGATAAATTGGTAAAGATAAAATTTGACAGAAAAACTACTGCGTCTTAAGTACTAGTATGAGTAGTGAGTCGTACATGCAAAATGTGAGATGATTTAAATGAGTTCAATGGAGGCCACTGTGTTATTACATGCGGCTAGAGACAGGAATGGCGCCAACTCCATATTGGTCAATAAAAAGGGTTATTAGTTCGAAATGTGGAGAGAACTGTAACCAACCCCAAAACAACAAAGGTCCTAACCATAACCCCCACCTAACGCGTTTTTTCTAACCCTAGCTCCCAGCTGTGTTGTATTGACCAATAAGGAGTAGGCACCATTCCGGTCTCTTGCTGCTGGTGTGATATTTATTTACCATGTAAATCTTCATTCAATACTGAATATTATAGACTGAATAAAATAATAAATCGCTCCATTAGCGTTTTGACGTCATTGAGTGATAGAAAAATCATCCGCTCGTTATCACACTGTGTATTCTCTGTAGCTGAACATTGTTGTAAACTAAAATGTGGAAAATTTAACTGAGTATACAAATGTCTGGATCGAGTAGTGATTCTTCTGACCAAGAAGGTGACATTGCCATGCCCTACCAGTCAGAAACTCTACTCGAAGCTGAAAACTCAGGGATAATGCCATATCAGTTCGAGGCGACCAACCATGTTTCTCCTCAGATTCTGAAGAGGATGAAAGTGCTGGCGACGAAAACTCAGACTCGTCCATTGACGGAAGCCGTTTGAATAATCTAGAATGGTAATTTTATGTTGTAAAATATCCTTGTAGAATGTAACTTGCATTAACGTTCGTGATATTTTACGGACTAATACTATTGCGTTGAAACTCGGCCAGTTACCGTTGTCAACAATGGAGCATTCTTCCATATTCATACCTAGAAAGCAAGTTATTTCATTCATACAAAATGATTCGTTTCTTTGTACAGTTTTGCAAGCCATGTCGAAATGTCAAATGTCGAACCCGCATCTGGCCTTGTGCAGCCCCGCACGCAGACACTAGGGCAGGACGGGCGCTCAAAAACGATTCCAAATTGTTATCGGGAATATTAAAATATATACTAAATTGTTTCACTAATGTGTGAAAAGTGTAAAATAGAGTATCAAAAAGCATAAAAATAGCTATAAATATGTTTAAATAAATGTAAAATGCTTAAATATCTAGAATGTAGACGTATTTAAACATATCCCAACTACAGGAATATATTTCACGGGGGTTAACTAATCCCTCCAATATGGCGACTAATCCCTCCGAATATTAATAAATCAATTGAATTGACAGGTTATAACAAATTAAAAAATCGTGTATCCAAAAACACACAACCAATATGGCCGCTAATCCCTACGAGTATAATAAATCAACTGATTTGACACCGTAGAACAAATTGCTAATTATGAAACCGCGTCTTTAACCCTGCAACACATAATCATTGTTCATTGACTATTATAAATCAACTGCTTTGACATCAAGGGGTGTGATTAGAAGAAGACGCTTATTATAAATTCGCGTCTCTAATCGCGTGACATACAATCATCGTTCCTACCATAACAAATCACCTGTTTTGACAAGAACCGCTTTAATGAACGATCTCTGAATGGATAGCTACTGGGGAGTCTTTGATTGAACAAGCTCTGATTGGTTAACCCCTCCAAACCATTGATAGTAACACAGGACGCAATTATAAAAATAGGTGTACGGACAATTAATCTCAAACTCAAAACCAAACTCGCAAAGAAAACTCAAATGGAAAATACACGGGAAAGTCCGATAAAGTTCTCCTTCGGTGAGTATGAGCCGCCGAGGGAAGATGATGATGAACCCCAAGAAGATAGTGAAGACTGCACAGTTAATGTAAGTAGCTATAGTAAAATGTTATGATTGCTGTTCGTAAAACGTCGTTGTGAACTTGTAAAATTATTTATTGTTATTTTTCTTAGAAAGAAACCCACACGCGGGAACAACCACCACCACCACCCGAATTCGTGGAAGAAAACTGTACAGTTAATGTAAGTAGCTATAGTAAAATGTTATGGTTACCGTGCGTAAATCGTCGTGAACTGGTAAAATTATTTATTATGTTATTTTTCTCTTAGAAAGCAATAAACCCGCAGGAACAACCACCACCACCCGACTACGTAGAATGCGACGTCCCTCCAGTACCCCTATATAACTTTTCGTCAGACGACGAAGAAAGCGGGGTATACGGATACTGGGGGGGGGGACAATTTCTTATTTTACGAGTGTAGTCAGAGTTTAATCGGAGAACGTATATAACAATTTATTTTTTGTATGTTTGTCTATATATTCTATATTCGTTATATTTAAAAAAACTTCATCAAACTTCTGCGTCCTGTGTGTTTTACTATTGCTAACTCTTTCATCATACGGTAACGAACAACCCTGGCGTAAAATAAGCAATTGATAGAGCCAATCGCAAATTCAACTACAGGCGAACGCGCGCCAATGCAGTTTAGTAATAAATACTACGGCACATTGGAAGAATTCAGAGTCTTGTACCAAGTACAACTTACAAGCAAGCAATACACACAACAGGAGCCAACTGAAAAACATTATGAAACCCTACCTGCCTATATACCCAACCATAATCACTAACTCTTGAAACATTTTTGGGGATACATTTCTATTTTTTTTAAACACTTTACGGTATAAACCCCAAAACTTTTTCCAGGTACATTTTCATCTAATTTTTTTTGCAATATTTCATCTAAAATTTTTGACAACACTTTTTTCGGGGATATCATCTCTAAAACTTTTTGGAAAACTTCGCAAAAACACCAAATAATTTTTTGAGACTGCATCTAAAAATTTTTGACATCATTTTTTAAAATACCCTAACTAAGAAATATCAGTCATTCTGCCATAAGATGGCGTTGAGGTAAGAGCTCCGTGACGGAAATTTCTATGATTAATTCTATAATCAAATTTTTGGGTTTTTGATTATTTTTATTTCAACATTACAACTCTTCTCTTCAAATAAAAATAATATGAAGTTTTTTTGAGAATGGCATACGTAAGTATAAATCACATCGGGTGAGGTAGGATGGTCGTTTATACTCAAGGTTTTTTTAATTTTTGATATATCTATCTCATGAAATTGACTACGATCACCTTGATTGACCTTCCTCTCTCTGGTCGTAAAAACTCAAGGATGATCACCAAAAAACTGGTCGTAAAACAACACCAGGTTTCATGACATAAATAATATCAAAATTCATTAAAAACCTCTTGTATACGACCAGTTGCATATCCCCCTTGATTTGATCACTGGTCGTTCTTTACAGGGTGACCACACCTTAAAACTATTCAACCCCCCTGGAAATATGGGACTGGACTGTGCTCTGATTGGTCAATTCAAATCATACTTGATTCTGATCGGCTTAGAGCTCGGTCCAGTCCCTAACACATTGATAATAATAATATATATATTACCACTGTATCTTTGAAACTCTTGCTAGATGATTATCAAGATTCCAATTTAAATTGATGCACTGGACTGAACATAGACATTATAAATATGGATGTATTTATAACGCCTATGATTGTTTTTTTAAAGATGATAATATAGAATCCCGACTTAACCATGTGGTAAAACAGCTACAAGATTCAGATTAGCTCAAGAAAAAGATATATGGCTTTTTAAAACAACGATATTGCATGAATACAATCCTTATCACCAAGCCTTACCACCCATTCAAAAGGACGATGATCTTATGGGGGAATATGTAGTGTTTATAAAATGTTTTTGTGAACATCAAGAAATGTATAAGTTGGTGAAAAAATAAATGATCTCACACAAACTCTTAGAAGGAACTTGTTAAGAAAAATATTTTTGTAATTATTTTTTATAAGAAATAAAAAAACTGTTTGCATACTATAAAACAGTGTGTGTGTTGTTATTTTTTATTAGTTTTTTTGAAAATGAATGCTCGTGAATTATTAACGGCTCTATCTAATCATCTTGGGGATGATTGTATGTTTAAATTTATGAGGTATGATCAAATAATAACAGCTACACGCGATAAAGAATATACAGGCAAAATACAATTATTGGAGTGTAAGGAAATTAAATCATCAATACCATTTTTTCAAACATATCAACTCTTTGAAATATATTTATTCTTGGAAAGAAAGAATGGCGCGAAAGAATATATAAGTTTTTCAACTGAGGATTTATCATGGATCATATATAAAGATGCTCAAATTAACAATTTAACATATAAAATTGAATTGTGGAATAATGAGTAGGTTTGATGAACATGGTGAAATTTTATTTCGTCGCGACAAGAACGAAAAAAAGACACGAAATATTTGGAACATCAGGAACATTATTCACCATTTTTTATAACTGGTTCAAGATCTACATATCAATTAAAATTACTTGAATGTAATAAAAATAAACATCGAATAACGAGGACTTATTCTAAATATAATGTAAAAGTTGAGGTTATGAATTATGACGAAACATTATTTGGTGGAAAAACTATAATAACCAGTGTTGATAACGATGCAAGCTCATTAGTTGGGAAAGCTGTTCAATTAATAGAGAAGGACAAGCGTTTTATTTTAGTTAAACTAAATATAAAAAAGAAAGAATTGAAAAAAACTTTAAACATCGTTATTAAAAAAATGGTTTTTACATTCCAAAAAAATTGTATATTATTTGTCTTTTGTTTGTTGGCTTCATTTACAAGAATTTATGAAGATTCAATTAATATCAAAAGTTGTAACGTAAAATGCTTGATGCGATATATATTGGAATTGCTGAATTATACATATATCAACAGCACTTAATGTTATATGATTTTAGTTTTATGAACAATAAAACAACAGTTAAAATAATCGTGTTCAATTTATTTAAATCGCAATTTTATACTACAGATATCGCTTATAATGAAGATGTCGATTATATAAATTTTTTAGGGAAAATTATTGAAATTGATGATTTACTATATGTAAAAATTAAGTTTAATGAATATGATATACCCATGTTAAATAAAAATAAATTTAAAAAAGTTATAAAAGAATTGGATCTTTTTTTTTTGCTTACTTCATAATGGGTACTAAACAACAACAATGGTTTAATCATAGCGCTTCAAAATGTTCACATTATACACCATCGGATGAAATATCTACAATTACAGCGTTAAGGTTAACAGATTTTTGTGCAGATGGAACTTATTCACTTCATATAGAAATGCGACTAATATATTATGATAAGAGAAAAGAAAGCCAGTTACGTTATATGGAAAACCTTACAGAATAAACAATGGCATTAAGTGAATTTATAAAATTTAAAATGTTTCTTATGATGTTATACGAATGGAAGAAGACGAAAATGAAAAAGATTTTTACATGAAATGTGCGAGATTTTGCTTTATCTTTCGGAAAATGTATATGGAAAAAACAGTTAAGCCCTTAACAATAAGTCAATTTTGTAAAAATATTCATGAAAAATGTATGTGTCATTTGAGGGATTCTGGCAATTTCAGTAAAAAAAAACGATATGTCGGTACACATGAAGGAGTTGACCCTCTTTATATTGATTTATATATGGAACATTTAAATTAATTTTACATAGAAAATTATTTACAAAAAACTATTTCTGTATTAATCTATTTTATTTTTGAAAGCATTCATCCTTTTTCTGACGGTAATGGACGAATAGGGAAAGCTTTACATGCCTTTTTAGAAAGAAAAATAGAATGTAAAGTAAAAACCAAAAAAACAACATAAAAAGTTGTGTAAAATTTTAGGTATTATGCAAAAAACAGATTAGTTTATTTGATGTAAAGCGTAGACGAATTATTATAATAAAAATAAATGTTTTTATAAAAAATTGTTTTTTTGTTTTTTCAAAAAAAGTATAAATACAACATCCTTTTAGCTTTTTACCATCACATTCGAAAAGACTACCATGGCTGCAACAACTTCAATGAAACTTTATTCACAGGAATATATACATCACGTTTGTATGACAAACGTATAATGATCTTTCACGTAAGATTATAACAAATGTAAAAAAAATGGAAACGCATATCTTGTGAAAGTATGTCCTACTAGTCAGGAGTGTTTGAATTTTCTAATGAATAGTTAATTAGAAATAAAAAAGAAGATGTAAGTAAATTGACAACTCAATTGGGTAAAATTTCATTGAAAGTTGGTGATCAAGTATTTCTTGAAGTTGCAAAAAGTAAAAATTGGAAACAAGGAGAAGAACGTCTAGTTATTCGTTCTAACGCTTGGGATGGATTGGAGATTCTCTACCAATTAAAAGAAAATCTTTTACCTGAAAAAGATCTGGTGTTCAAGGACGATGATGATGGTGGTGATGATGAAACCCGACCCATGAACGAGGAAATACGGAAATACGGAAATACCATGACAATTGGGTCGATAAATTTGGATCATCACACACATAGATAACCGAATCGGTATCAAAATATAAAACTTGCCCCCTAATTTTTCAATTAAATCATAACTGTAAACGTGCATGAGCTGTAACAAAACATGCGATAACAATATTACCGGTTTTTAAAGCTACTGTAGATTCATCTACATTTTCATATGTACAGCGTAAGAGTATCATTAATAAAATCTAAAGACGTTAATTTTTACACCTATCGTTAGCTAAAAATAATAATTCCTCAATCATTTAAAAAAGCAACTTGCGTGTTATTTTCATTTTGTGCAAATTTACCCCACAATGAATTTAATAATGTTTTCGCTATAGTTCTTAAACCGAGATTTTTTTCTATTTTATCTTTATCTAAACTAATCTGTTCATGATTCAAATAATCTTCACAATACTGGTTAATTTTAATTTTATTTTTACTTCCGTCACTATTAAAACATTCAGCGGGTAAACCTGACGCTTCTTTTGCATAATCAACAAAGATTTTTTCTTGCCGATCATAATGATATATTTCATAGATTTGAATTATTTTATATCTCTTATCAACAGCTTTATTAATTTCAACACTGGTTCATGTACCCCGTACACAGCGATCGTTTTCATTATGTATACATTTATCACATTTATCGATAGCACATTGATTACATAAAGGAAATAATAATTTTCTAGCTACTCTGACGGGTAAAACACCACATAAAAGATTTTGTGGGGGTGATATACTACATTTAATCAAACCGAAAATATATTTTATATTTATATTCTCACACTTTAGGGAAAATTTTAGGGTGTCCAACCGGGAAAACAAATTATTTTTGAACAAAAGGGTATAGAGATGTAAAGTCTACATATTTAATTTGTTCATTTTGTTTTATCTCTCTAAATAAACATATAGAAGATGTTCGCCCACCATATAATGCGTCACGCGGTTTTAATATTGTATGCGAAAATTTTTTGTTTCAATTCAATAATATCACTACAACTATATTTTTTTTCATTTAAAAATTCACATTCCCATTTTTCAACAACTTTATATCCTGCATTTAACAACTCATTTGTAAAACGTCGAGTTTTCGCGTATAATGTTCCAAATTTTTCATTCACTAAAGTATTCATTTCATATTTTAATACAACGAGGACATCCATGAAAAAAACACCCATGAAATTGATAAACTGTATTATCATAAAACCCGGCAACAAACCGTCCTCATATATTTTTTCTCCTTGAGGAACCTTTATATTCTAATCGTCCTGATAAATATTTATTAATTTCATAGAACCAACAAAGCGCTATTAAACTTTGATTTACATTGCAACGATAACCTCCTGCAGGAATTATCCCTATACATTTTTATTTTAAAAAGTTTTGTCGAAATATTTTTGATGCTAAACTTGCAATAGTAATACAATTTTTTTCATAAAAAGATGCTACACAAGCAATCATTCAGTTTTGGCAGGCATCTCTCTCATTTTTTTCCGTCCGCCCGCAATTTTCCCCCCGTCCGCCATTTTTCCCACCCGCAATTTTTTACGCCCGCCATTTTTCCTTCCCGCATGAGAGAGATGCCTGCGAAGGAGGCTAAAAAAATCAAACATTACAAATGTTGGAAAGGGATTGTTCGCATGGAAAAATCAATTTAATCCAAAAAAACAATCCAATACACGACAAAAAACAAATCAAACAGGGTTAGATCGTAAATACGGTATAGATGTGAATGCCAACTATAGTGTATGTGAGAATGCTAAGAATTGTTTGGATGCTGATTTAAGTACTTATTCTGCAGCTCGTTTTGCAAATAATGGAAAAAGAGGGTCAAAATATAAAAATTATTCCTATTTTACTTATATAAAAAATAAAAATAAAAACTTTTTAGAAAGTTCAAAACGTATAAAACCCCATGAAGAAATTCTTGCTGATTATGGTTCGAACTATTGGAAAAGAAAAAACGATAAATCATCCATTATGATTTAAAAAATGTAGAAGATATGTAAAATTATTAGGTAAAGGATTTAAAGGTCATCACCTTTAAATCCTTTACCTAATAATTTTACATATCTTCTACATTTTTTAAATCATAATGGATGATTTATCGTTTTTTACGATGATGTATCGTTTTAAGGGTAATACAAAACAACGTGGTGGTATAAAAATAACTAACTCATTAGGTAAAAATATCATTAACGAAATTAATAAAGGTGTTGGAATCTTAAAAACACTAAAACATAAATCTCAAAAAGGAGGATTAGTACAACCGCGACATCAGTATGGAGTACCACGTAGATATGGTGGATTTTTAGAGAAAATAAGATTGTATTGATATTATAAATAAAAAATTAAAAATATTCTTCATCTTTTCTTTGTCAGCAAAAATATTTATTATTCCATTTTTATTTTACATTTATTTTATGAACCAATTCAACACGTTAAAGAGTGAATTTTTCAGTATTAGGAATATGGTGATAATTTCGAATAGGAAAACGACGACGTTCTCAAAAAATTCAAAAAGGAGGGGATCATAAGATTTATGAATTTTGGAAATGGTAGACTGTGTATTAAAATATTTTTATTAATCCAAATAAGTTTTTTTCCATCTATGTATTCTATCATCACATTCACATAGATCAACTATTTTACTATAGATAAGTCGTGCGTAATTATTTTTACAAAAATAACAATAATGATGGTTTACAAAGCATTCTTTACATCTATAATGCATGAAAAAATGATAGAAGGAATTCACTTCACAATAACAGAAATCACAATATACCATCTTGACAACTTTGTTTTGGACTTTGTGAAAATTTTATAGTTTGCAACCTACTTTTATGGATTTTTAGAGAAAATAAGAATGTATTAATATCATAAATAAAAAATTAAAATATTCTTCATCTTTTCTTTGTCAGCAAAAATATTTATTATTCCATTTTTATTTTACATTTATTTTATCAACCAATTCAACACGTTTAAGAGTGAATTTTTCAGTATTAGGAATATGGTGAATTTCTTATTGTTGTCAAATAAAAACTACGTATTGAACGTGCGGTTTCTACACTATTAATTGGTCTTTGTCTCCAATATAGATAATCATTAAATATACAAAAAATAAAATAAGAAGAAACGCTATCATAACAATGAAATTTTTCAGGAAAATTGTCATTTAACCAAATGTTAATTGTTTCTTTGGAATAAGGAAAACAAAAATTTAGTAAATCACGTTTCATATACGTTGAAAATAAACATTGAAAATGTTTCAATATACAATCAGGAACAAGTTATTTTTCTTGAAACAGTTGAATTGCAAAAGTAATAGAATCAAATACATCTGTAATCTCCACAAATATATTGTACGTTTCAAGTCCATCTTCATAAGAAGTAAAACTATCAAGAAAATCCCAAATATATCTGCATGTAAAATACCCATCAGTATATCTTGCAGGATCGTATAGGTCATTATTCAACTCATCCATTCTTAAACAATAAATTAATGTTCAATGTGACAATGTTTTATGTGATGAAAAAAAAATCGTTTCCCAACTCTATCTATTTTTTCTATAATTCGAGCACTAAACAAAATTATTTCATACAACGAACAATGTGCATTGTCTCAATCATGAAATTTACAACATTTTTCTTTAATATTATACATTATATGTAGAATATTTTTCAATATTAAAATGTTCCAAATTGACATAAGAAATCTTAAGTTTTGCACATAATCTTGTCTCCAGAGTTCCACCTTTATATCCCAAAACATAGGAGTGTAATCCATAAATCAATTTCATTCGATCAACCATTCCTTTTTGATCCAAATGGTGTTCTCGTTTTTTATTCAAATACAATCCATGTAAACGTTTCTGATAAATAATAGTTTTTCTTTCTGAATAATCCAAATCTTTAAACGGTGGTACTGATGAATCGTAGCATTGAAAAGAATCAAAATATCCATTTTCTAAACAAATAACAGAAACTTCACGATAAATCCATCGACGATTTAAAATAAAAGCTTCACAGTCAATCAAATGTGTAATTTTTTTCAAATAATGTGTCGATGATTCTTTTAAAAAATAATAATCTTTAATAGAATGATAGGGGCAATCCAGACGTGTTAACTCTTCGCATAAAGCCATAACTAAACTTTTGGTGTTTTTTATTCGGATATTTATACTATTTTTTCTACTAATAAATCTACATCATTTTATTCAAAAATGTTTGATTGGTCTTCAACAACTGTCAATCAAAAATGTTCAAGAAATGTGATTGGTTAGATTTTAAGCTAGTGAAAGCTGATTGGTTAAATAATTGTACCCCACCTATAAACAAATATAAAAACCCTACCCAACGTTCTACACCCTAAAAGCAATCATACCCTCATAAGAGGGAGGTTATCGATAAAAAATTAAAAAGAAAAAGAAGAAAGAAAAATGGAGTTAGAGATGAAAGACGTGAAAGCATACTACAATGGTGGAAATTTTTGCGTCTTCCTCCTAAAAGAAATACCCGTTGTTAAAGAAGAAGAAAGAAAGATGTTGACTCGCGCCTGAAAAAGAAAACTGGTGGCAGAAGTAGAGGCTTTGGGTGTGCTAATGCACCAGTGTCTAGATGGGGTGGTCGAAGAAAAGAAACAAAAAACATTAGAACAATAATGAACTAAACACACATTTTAATAAATCTTTGTACAAAATTCCAATACTAATACTAATTCATTTTTAATACTATTTTTGCCTTTTCTACCAATTGTTGTTTGCGTATTTTTCGACAATGAAATGTTTTATTATCGGCTAATTTACGACGTCTATCCTTACTCCAACATTTCCCTGTTAAAGCGCGTCGACGACCATTAAAAACCAACGACACGACGTACGCAATCTTCATAGTGCAATACAAGACATGGGTCAGTCTACTAGCAAAAATCCAAAGATAAACAAAAACCATAACGGACAGAAAATGTTTAGAATAGGTATAAGTTTTGGTCGCAATGATCTCAATCTCTAGGGACATTTACAGATGGGCTATAATAGTAAAACCATCAAAAACTACAAGCCAATTGAAAATGTACAACCGACAAACGAGACTATTAGTATTCAAGACGAAATAAACAGTATTCAAAATGTTGAAGTCCAAGAATAAAAGAGTTCATAATTTAGCATGTTCTTTCATTCTATATGCGATAGTTGAACATGGATGATTACCTGTCTAGTGTTTATTATGATCCAAAACGGTCGCGAGGATTTGGTGGAGTGAATCGTTCGTATGATGATGTTAAAAAAGAGGGGAAATTTAAAGTGAGTCGTAAACAAATCAAAGAATGGTTGATGTCACAAGATACATACACTTTACATAAACCTGTTCGTCGCAATTTTAAAAGAAACCGTGTAATCGTGGGTGGCATCGACCAACAATGGCAAATGGATTTAGCGGACATGCAATCCATGCAGAAGTTTAATGATGGTTATAGATATCTGCTCGTTTGCATTGACGTCTTTTCAAAGTATGCCTGGGTAGTTCCTTTGAAAAACAAAACAGGTCCTTCTCTGGTTGAAGCTTTCAAAGTCATTTTATCGTCTGGACGCAAGCCTGAAAAAATTATGACTGATCAAGGAACTGAGTTTTTAAAACAAATATTTTCGAACCCTAATGAAAGAAGAGGACATAGATTTGTACAACACGTATAACGAAACGAAAGCCTCTATCGTGGAACGTTTAATTGGTACTCTGAAGACAAGGATGTGGCGATACTTCACAGCCAAGAAAACAATGAGATACATTGACATGCTGCCTGAATTAGTGTACTCTTACAACCATAGTTTACATCGTAGTATTAAAACAAAGCCAGCAGATGTTACTGTCGAAAACGAAAAGAAAGTATGGCACACTTTGTACGACAAACATAGTGGTGTGATAAACATAAACTATAAGTTTAAGATTGGTGACCAAGTAAGAATTAGTAAAATCAAACGTAAATTTGAAAAAGGGTTTTTACCTAATTTCTCAAAAGAAATACTCACAGTAAGTAAGCAAGTACCTCGCAATCCACCTGTGTATAAACTCAAAGACTACGACGGCGAGGAGCTTAAAGGAACATTTTACGATAAAGAATTGCAGAAGATTATCAAGCGAGATGACGTCTACGAAGTTGAAAAAATTCTTAAGAAACGTGGAAGGCGGGAAAACGTACAATATTTTGTAAAATGGCTTGGGTACCCGAACAAATTTAATTCATGGGTACCTGCTTCTGAAATAAATAAAATTCAAACTAGCGCGTGTGCTGTGTGTCTTTTATTCATACTCTTACGTTCACAATGAGTGGAACACATTTTTATCTCACACTTCCTAGCAATGCATCGCTTTCTACTTTTCCCGATACAAAACGACTAGTTATCGTGTGAAATTGCCACAAACCATTGATTTGAATGGCGACTGGGAAGTGGGTTTGTATTCCATCTCGTACCCTAATACATGGTATACCCTTCAAAAGGACGATTCTCACATGTACTTCAGTGACGATGGCTACATTTTTCTAACATCATTTGTTGATTACGGTTACTACTAAACATTGGGTGATTTTGTTAAATCCGTAAATAAGGCATTGGCAAAAGACACTAAGAGCAACATCACACTGACGTTTAATGCTAAAACAGGAAAAGTAACAGTGCGTTCGAAAAATAAACATCAGTTGGCTATAACCGGAAGAATGTCCGTCATTCTGGGTTTTGGAGGAAAGGAACAAAAAATCACAAAAACGACCGAAAGTCCTTATGTCGCTGATTTGCGTGGATCGACAACGATGTATGTTTACAGCGATATAATTCAGCCACAGATCGTCGGAGACACGAATGCTAAATTGCTTCGCAGCATTCCGATTGAAGGAAAGTCTGGTGACGTGATTGCTAAAACTTTCACAAACATACAATATTTACCTGTCCAAACTAAATCATTCGAAGACATGGAAATTCTTTTAAAGAACGACATGGGAGATCCTGTGCCATTTGAACGTGGGAAGGTGATAACAACACTTCACTTCAGACAGCATAGTTATTTTACCTGAAGATGACTAATCCATACGTACGTTACTATCTTGACCAGCAACAAGGCCAAGGGATGTCTGTTTTCAGAGGTAGTCCCTGGCAAGTTGGTCATGGTCAGATGGGGTATGGACTCGGTGGTTTGTTTTCGTAGTATTGCAAGATCGGTCATGCCGATGGTTAAAAGTGGCGCCCGAACTCTTGGAAATATTGCCCTGAATAGTGGTGCAAACTTCTTGGGAGATGTCCTAGCTGGTAAAAATGTAAAAGAATCGGCAAAAGCACGAGCCAAGGAGGCAGCCAATGTTGCGAAAAAGAGAACTGTCAATAAATTGCAGACAATGACTCAGACAGGAAATGGAAAACGTGGGAAGCAAACAGCTAAAAAGAGAAAGGCACCTGCGTCTGCTGCCAGAAGCAACCAGACCAAGAAGCGGAAAACAACTCGCGCAGAAGACATATTCGGATAAACATGAATTTCGTACACTCAAAGTCTCAAGAATGCACAAAAAGTGAACTCGATCTATTTTCAGTACCTCCAACGCAAATTAGTTTAGAAAAAGGACATTGGATCGATTACCAACCTGTTTCCAGTGTATCAGACGGTAGCCCAATTACGTTCCTGTCTGCAGGGACTGAAGATTATGTGGAATTATCAAAAACGATTTTCGTGGCAAGAGCAAAAGTAACCAAGGCAGACGGTGCAAATCTAGACGCTGACGAAAAGGTTGGAGTTGTGAACAATTTCCTGCATAGTTTGTTTAAAACAAGTCGATGTCTTTCTGAAAGAAAAGCAAGTTACACAGGCCACGTCGTTAGAGCTAGAAAAAAACAGAGAAAAGATGAAAGACGAGATGGCCAAGTACAAGGATTTTTACTCCTTTGTACTTAGCGAAGACATCGAACTGGTTCTCAAGTTCGAAGCAAAACGTCAGCAACTGGCTCGTCCCGAGATCAAAAACGTTGAAGACCATGTAGCTGACTTTGACACATCTCTTTCGGACTGATGTATTTATAAACGGCTCTTTTAAGAGCCAACATATTTACGAAAGAGAATAAACGAAACTTGCTCTCCATATTTTTATTTTGCGATCACACGTTACATAGTAAAACGCTCTCAGAAGTCGAAGCATTTGGAGCATGGTTGCAACATTAAAGACATATACAAAACGGTTCTTTTAAGAACCATCAAATTTACAAAAGAATATAAACGAATAGCTCAAATTATGTGATCCATATACTGCACATACGCTCATTATTATTCTGTACGTACGCTGCTGCACGTGCGCTGACGTCATTGTCGGCATCCCTTTGGTCTCTATAGGGGGTCTGTACCTACGGTGCTGCACGTGCGATCACGTCATTGTCGGCATCCCTTTGGGCGCTATATGGGGGGGGGGTTACCTACTAACAAATGGTTTGTGTTGCGATACAGACATGGAGGCAAACGTGAATAGAATAAACACTCGAGCGACAAACGCTGAAGATATATTACTGCCCACCAGCTCATGCAGGTGTTGAAGGACTACTGCAATACCATGGTGACGGCCTCCAACACGCTCGGTAAAGTGCATCCGCTGGAAAGGGTAGCAGAGAAGCTGTAGACGAACAAACGTACTTCCCCGCATCTCCATGCCAACTCGTCGAGGTGAACGAACATCATGGCGTTCTTCAACTTGAGGGACGTGGACAATTACTTAAACAGGCTTGCTGACAAACGACGCTCTTCAGGAACGCGTACTAAAGTATTGTTTCGTTAAGAAGGATCTTGAGTCTTAAGAACATTGTGCTATCATTGCAAAATGCAAAATATTTGGCGCGTGATTGCGTCTTTGTTTGGTCAAAATACTGTTAACATAAAAAACATAGGCTCTCCCACGCATGTACCCAGGTACATCATTTTCCATACCCACAAGCAACAACAAAAACAACGAACAACAACAAACCAGAACAAACAACAACCACCACCATCAACAACAACCACCACCATCAACAACAACAACAAACAATGTAAAACAACTGACAACACCAAGACCTACAAGGTCTTTAAATGGTTTGAACCATATCCTTGGTTATTTTATTCACCTAGCCGAGACGATGCTTTTTGCCATCCCTGTGTGTTGTTTGGGGATAGGTTTCCAGATAAAGTCCATAGGAAAAATGCACCAAAAATTTCAAACATTGGAATGATTCGAAATTTTAATAATCATACTGATAAGTCTTGTTCCTCATCATCAACATGCTTACATAGCAGTACATCGGGTGTCTTTATTACTGTCCAGGGTCAGTTATCAGGTAAAATCCAGCCTATTGATGTGATGATCAGTGAAAATAGAACAAATATTGCAGAGAATAAGATAAGATAAGATAAATACTTTATTTAAGGAGGGTAACACATTACATCAAGAGATGATAAACTTGTGGCCCTCAGTCAATAGCAATAGGATAATTAATACATATAAACAATACAAAATAAACTATCGGAATAATATAAAAATATAAAGACATTATAAATGATTAAAAATCTAATGTGCTATAATGGTTAAGAAGTAGTCATGTTGTTTATAGCAGATTTAAAAAGTGATGATTTAAAAAGTTTATGCGATGAAAGTTTGCGCAAAGATAACGGCAGTTTGTTCCAAGTTTCTGCTACTGACACAGAAAATGATCGCCCACCTTCTTTCTTCCTTTTAATTCTTGTAATTAATTTTAATTCTAATAATCTAATAATTTAATTCTAGTAATTTTAATTCTAATAATCGGAAAAAGCTTCTTCTATTGTGGATACCATAATAACTTGTGGGCGTCTATGTATCCCTTTTAGAGGGCATCGTGATGATTCACATTATCACCCAGAAGTTAGAAGTTTTTCTCAGGGTGGCATAGGTAATTTTATTCAGCTACTTAATACGAGGGTTCGTGCAGGTGATGTTGGCCTTGAAGAACATCTGAAATCATGTGCAAAGAATGCTTCACATATTTCAAAGACTACTTTTCAAAATGAAATTATTAAGTGTTGTGGGCAGGTAATTACTGAGAAGATTGTTGGTGAAGTTAAGCAGAATAGGTTCTTTTCCATTCTTGCAGACGAAGCAGTCGATAGTTCAAATAAGGAGCAATTGTCTCTAGTTTTGCGATTTGTTGATAGTAATTCGAATATAAGAGAAGACTTCATCAAATTCATACATTGTAAATGGGGGCTATCTGGTGTGGACCTAGCAGCTATTATTTTGGAAGCATTAGCTGACTTGTCACTGAATATTGAAGATTGTCAGGGTCAAGGGTATGATGGAGCTGGTGCTGTTACCGGCCATATCAATGGGCTTTCTGCACACATTTTGCGGTATGACACAGGTAAAGGAACTGTCATCTTTTTTAACAATTCTCAGAGTCGCCAAATAATATTTGAACAAAATGTTTCACTGTACATCCCTGATAGCAGGGAAAAGAAATTGAAAGATGTATGTAAAACAAGATGGGCATGGTGACGAGCTCCATCTTGTCCAAGGATTCTCAGAGTCAGACACGGTCAAGGAAAGCAGTCGTCAACGGAGAAAGTGAGCCGCAGGTATCGACCACATCAAGATCTATGGTCCTGTTTCGAAGAGATAGTTGCATCCGACGACAACATTCCTAGTGGCAGCCGAAATCTTGAAGCAGAGGTCAACGCATTTCTCGCTCTTCCTTTGCAATCATTGCAATCGTGTCTATATACCTGGTGGCTTTCTAACAAACAAGTGTACCCAAATATCAACTCCTGGTATCTAACTCCTGGTAAAGAAGTCAAAGCAAGCAGCCATCGCCGCACGCAGCCTTAGACGCATCATGCACTCAAGAGCCAAAATCGATGAAACACAGACACCAACTTCTCAACACAGATGGACTGCTGAACAAGAAAGATCATAAGCAGTGTTCTTGCAGAGGAAATTGAGAGACAAAACATCACGCTTCAACGAGTACAAGAGCTCAGCAAGGATCATCCTGTCCTCAAGAAATTTGAGCACACGAAAATCCGCGACAAGATCAGATACATATACAATGTTATCAATAGTGTTCCGGGTGCAATGGTGCCTCCACAAGAAGCTGAGACGTCAGTGGATCGACTGGCGCGTTTTGGCATTACAGTAAATGTAATCAGTGAACCTAGTTCCACAAAGGCCAACAGTAAGCAGAACACTGAGGCTGCAAGTTGTGTGTCCGAATGTCAGTTTATTTTCTGCAACAAAAAAGGCGAATATGCAGTAGGACAGCTAATTGCCCGTTACAAATCTGGTGACAGCGGTGAACTATGTCGAGTATTTTACCAGGAAAATTTGAAAATGGCGATTTTGTGGCTTGGCTTCGTGAATTCGACGCGTGTTCGGCGGCGAACGGCTGGAAAATCACCGATGACACTGACGACAAAATCTTAAAGTTACACGCGTTCCGTCAAGCAGCTAGTCACTTCTACGTTCATTCGAACTCTGTTCTTGTACGAGTATCATCGAAAGTTTTTGGCGTGTGTTTGGAAAGTATTTTACTGGATTTATTCTCTATTGTGAGCAAGATGTCTCAAACGGTAAGTTGGTGTTTTTAACGTTATATTTGATTTGATTATTCCGATGATAATAGGCAAGAAAAAGGGATATCTCAGACTTTGATAAAGTGAGAAAAACAAAATTTTAAAGGAAAGAAATATTCTAACATTTATACCCAGGTTGTGTACGTGCGACACGAAACACGTGACCAAAATAAGCGAATCCACTTGCGTTATCACTTCCTATCGATGATAATGTAATTAGCAACCTTTTAATGTTCACCGATGAAAAGCTTCAACAGGATAGTATAGATGAGGCGGAACTTCTGGAAATTGACTTTATGGAACACACAACTGAAACAGTCAAACACACGACAACCTACAACAAGAAAACGCCCAGAATGACAGAGAAACCTCAGACAATACCTTTTTTGACATGACAAACCTCAATGACAGTATCCTCACACTAACAACAAGAAGGCAATGATATCGGACCTTTGCCGCAGGTTAGTTTATTTATATATGTATTTCATTCAATGTTGAATGCGAACGTGTCTGTTTTAATTTATGCATACTCGTGTTTATTGGTCCTTGAAAATTCCATATTATTTCGTTAACCATATATGGTTGAATGCTTCAATATGAATTATTCAGCAAAGGAAGAGTAGTTCGATCAAAAAATCGCTGCCTACCCCCATCTACCTCTTTTTGTTTAGCTTCTATTTTAGTTTTAAAATGCTCTCCTTCCGATCATTCGTATGGTATGCGGGTATGCGGCGCGCAAGTGTGATATGTTTCTGCAGCGGTTGTGTAAATATTTCGATGGTGTATATTTATTATTAAATGTAGCCAATTTTTCTATGCTCGCAGCCTTTGCGTGTATAAAGAAGCTTCCACCATCCCTACTTTAATAAGTGTATACCATAACAAATACGGCGATGTATAATCATGTTGAAAAAATGCGCTGGTCGTGAGGTGGTCGTACGGTATCAATGCACAGAAACTGAAGGTAGACCGGTATTATTGGCGGAGACTCTGCTTAGTGCAGGGTTTATATAATCGTGGGGAGGTATTGAGGTTGATCCATCGAAACCAACATTATCCTGGCCCACAATTGGCCATCCACAGATCATCACGGAGAACTTTGGTCCTATTCAACAATACTTTGGTATGGTGAAGTGTAGAGTTCTTCCTCCTCGACAGCTCTACCATCCAGTCCTACCGTCTCGAACTCAGGGGGAAACTCATGTTTCCGCTGTGCCGTACCTGTGCTGACACACGTCAACAAATCAGAATATTCAGAATATTCTGTCCCAGCCGTGAGCAATGTCGCGAGAAAGATATTAATCGACCCTGGGCCTTCATGCCATTTGAAGTTAACACCATATTAGATAAAAGAAATTAACAAGACTTATAACTAGAAATTACTATCAAATTATAACTATTAATATGTGAAATTTTCTCGAAGCACCTCAAACTTCTGTATGATAAACCTAAAGTACTGAGTATTTCACCGCTTATATGTTTCCGGTAGACGTTTGTGTTAAATTTCTTGGGAGTGATGGCCTCAGGTACTTATGTGTAAGGATTATTGTTATATTATTTTGATAAGAGTTTAGGTTTGGTTTAATCTGATTGCTTAATCTGAGTACTAATTAGCTTAGTCTGAAACGGTTTTTATTAATGCTTATCTTGTGTATCAAATATCCACCTTATTCATTAATAGGAACATGCAAAATTACATTCCACAATTTCCTACAAGATGTCATGACAACACTCCATACCCAAGGCCAAGAAACATGAAAGTGTAAAATTTTTTCAGAAGTTTACATATCCCACATAGATGTGTTAAATATTACTTATAATTGCAAGAATTTGACGTTTAAGAAGTCCTCAATTCTTCGCGCAAAGCAGTGTTCTCCAGTCTTGACATGCATACTTCAATAGTTCAAGACCGTTCACAGTTGGCCTGACGAAATGTTCATGAAAGCCTCGACAATCTTTGCCTCCGACACTTTTTCCAAAGCGCTGTCAAAGTACAACCACATTTTCTGGCCGTCTTCCATCATTAGGCAATCGTGTTGTCTTTGAGACGAATGTTTAATACGACAGCCTTGACAATTTTCCAACACCAAAGTAGAAATGACGATTGAAACTTCTTCTGCATAACATTTTAATAGTAGATGTTCAATCAGCTTTTGACGGCGGTTCAAAAAATTTTCCACATCTCCAATGTGAGTAGGTACGGAGAGTTTAGACAAACCTCTTTGGAAAGCCATAATAAACAACAATGATCGCTCAGTTTCAAAACACGTCTCCTAAAGCAAGTAAGCCAAGTGATAATGGAGTAACGTATAGACAGAAGGCGATACACGTCCAACATTTTTTTTGTTTTCAACCAATAATCATTCATATTTCACAATTTCATGTCAACACGCGCGCGCTTTTCTAATACAT
This sequence comes from Chrysogorgia sp. JL179-B06, assembly GCA_035772405.1. Lineage (NCBI taxonomy): Eukaryota > Metazoa > Cnidaria > Anthozoa > Scleralcyonacea > Chrysogorgiidae > Chrysogorgia > Chrysogorgia sp. JL179-B06. Next base: position 1,878,104 of record JAYKKM010000395.1, on the reverse strand, counting down.
ATTTCGTTTACGTTTTTCCTGTTTACATAAAAACCTGTTTAATAACTCGTTTCCAACCAACAAAAACAAATCCGTACTTCATGACGTCTTTACCGGTTAACATGCGCGCACATGGTCTCACGGCCAACCGGTTAAGAGCCTCTTGAAAAAATGCTGACTAAGGGTTCTATGCCTGTACCTTACCTACTAATCTCGTTTTTCCATCACCCGATCAACGTAAATAGCTTCATGTCATGATATATCCATGTATACAAGTGAGTAATATTTTTACCTCAACAAGGGAATATTGCCTCCGTCGATGAATCTTCACTAAACTGCAAATAGACTTCAAGGAACTCTCGAAAGCTTTCGCTTCACATGGCGAAATCCTAATATTCAAACTTCTTATATAAATAATCCATCTCTAAAGACAAGTATAAAACACCGCCATTTAGCTTAAAATATGCACCAAGATGGCTAATGTATTCGTATGATTTTTCTCGTACCATGCATACAAGTTGTAATACCTAAACAAGAAAATCTTGTCTCCGTCGATTAGTCTTCGCTAAAATCGCTTTTAAACAACTCTTGTCAGTTCAACTGCAAACAGCCACAAGGAACTCTCGAAAGCTTTCGCTTCACATGGGCGAAATTATAATATTCCATACACCAAAGCGACATTTTTATTCTTTGCGCTTGCTCTGTAGACGCGGTATAGACTTATGATGGACTTATGATGTATGCCGACGACTGTTAAATCTGAAAGCCTGCAAATGCTTACACCTGATTTTCCTTCTGATCCTCGAGTCACACACACAAACAAACATACATAGTAAAGTAAAACCTGGGTCGTGACATTGCGGAGATCTGGTTCCCAGTCTCTGCAAAAAGGCAAGTGATATTCCCATTCCCTTGGAATCGTTCCTCCAGCAGAATGGTGACAGCTCTGGCGTTTTCCGCGTACACCAGACCTGAGTTTGTTCTTATAGGAGCAATTTTAGTTGTTTCTACGCTGATGTTACTAAATCTAAACTACGAATACGGAAACGGTATAGCGAGCCCTGTATCTATTTACCGTCTGCTTAAGCGATCCAGGGGCTGTGAAAGCTCAAGCATTTGATATTAGTGTTGAAACCCCACTGAAGCATTTGGAACCGCCTGCACAGTGAGTTGTGGTGCACGATTTCACCCGGAAAGGCTTGTTCCAACATCTTCTAGCGCACAAAGGCTCTTAGCGCATTCGGGGATGAGTTCGTTCTACGAGCTCATTCTGAAAAAAAAACAAGGTTCTGGTGAGCGACAATTGCTTTGTCCCTTATATGATGGTAATGCGGAATGGACCCTGACGAGTGCAACGGGCAGTAGAAAAGCGGAGAAACGGGAAGTCCTCGCAGAAAGTTCGTTGACCCTCAGTGGACAAAATATGGCTTTCTGGACTAAAAAATAATTGAAATACTAGCGATACCTCTGTTATTTATATATTAGTGATGATTGAATATTGTACTTCTCGTTTACTTAAATATAAAATTATTCTTTTGTATTAAATCTTGCATTTTCAAAGAGCGCAACACGCTCCTTCGGGGTCTTGCAATGTCAAAACACTTTGAAAAGTGATCTATTACAATACACACACCAGGAAAAATGTAATCTATTTGCTTGATACAATAAAAGTTCAATTGGTATATTGAAGGATTTTGGGGCATGAAAAAAGGTAATATACCAGGTTTATCACTGGTATATAATATGCTTTTATGAACTAATCAACATCGTTTTTTCTTCATCGTTCTTTTCTTCTAAACATTCAAAACATTACACACCTTCAAATCTTTTCTACTTCATATTTACACCACAATTGTGGTTTTTCAAGGCGTATTTTACAGTATGATGGCATATAACTTTCGCCGTCTGCGAATGGCGGCTTCATCCGGAAAGGCGGTTTGTCGCGCTGGCGTCAATTTCAAACCAGTGACAAACGTCTTCGCCATCACAATTCCTAATCCTAACCTAAACCCTTCGACCGCCAGCCAATAATTCCTCTCAATCCCCAATTTCCTTTGTTACCACGGCAACTAAAAAGACCGTTGATGAATTAATATAAACAAATAAACCCGATCCAACATCAGGACTCGCTTGCATAAACGCCGGTCGATATTAGCACCGGGATTATATTATTTGCGCAGTGCATACTCGCAAGAGGCCTGAAACTAAGCACGCGGCCTGCGATTCCAAGCGGGAGGAACATGAGGAATTTATGACCCCGTGCATCTGCCAGAATGCTTTGCCAGCATCTAAGGTAATTAGTAGCGAATACCAATCATCACGGTAGTTGTAAATAAATTCGTGGAAAGGCGTCATCATGAAATTATTCAAGTGGTCTATTAGCGTATCAGTATTGTGTAGGACAAACTGAGTAGGAGAAACGTTGAATATTTTAATAGAATGTGCAGTGCATGTATGTTTCGCAGCTACGTTGCCTGAGCTGATTCAAATAATCTCTTTATTCAATATAATTTTGTACTAAAAGCCTGACAGTACAGCGAAAATTATTATGCACTTTGATATTTTTTTTTTTATTATTTTTTATTATTTTTTATATTATTATTTTTAGATATTTTTCGCGCAGTGAAATCATCAGCAATTCAGCGTCCAATGTTTGTTCGCGCCACAGTCATCGAATAATTGCTCATATAATTAATTGATGTTTTTCTCTTGTCCAATTGATACATGTCCAAACATACTTGCCGTTCTCTAACAACATCGATGAATTTAATTATGAAGAATAAGTGTAGTCCTTACGAAGTCATTTTCTAATTGTATAGGACTATTGTACTTCCCGCAAATGTGTTCGATTCCAAGAAAAGATTTTTACAAGAACTCCGAGGAATTTTTGGATCTGGAATTGTTAATCTTGGTGGAGTGTTGACTGCTACACCTTAGCAGAGTATTATTAATTTCTCAAGGCGGATGTGGTTGGTAAGATAAGATAAGATAACAACTTTATTTCAAGAGGGTAGCACCTTACAAAGATTGATAAACCTGTGGCCCTCACCTGTAGCAGTTGCGCTACTATAAAGCCACTCATAAAATTTAACCCCATTGGATGATGCACGGATATGGCTTGGGCCAATCTTGCAGGTATTTCGAAAGTGTTTGGAGATTCAGCATGTATGAAGACCTGCGAATTTCATTTTAAGGACTGCAGAAATAAGAAGGCTAAAACTCTGGACGCTGATAGTACACATGAGTTTAAATCCCTGTGATAATCTGCTTTACAGTACTACCGCAGTTGCGTACGCTTCCGCCAAGAAAGATGGATAACTTTGTGAAAGATAAAGAGGACAGAAAGGCTTTAGAACAGTGGGTCTCTTGGTGGCATATAAGGCGTGGATACATATTCCGTGCTTTCGCACCAAAGGATGCACAGCAGATGAACCAAGCCAAGTTAATCCATGCAGGCTGGGCCCAGAGATCGTTCCAAATTGCCAATGCTTGATGCCTGTCAAGCCGACGTTTGTGACTCGTTGGTATACTACGCAATATCAGCTAACTAAAATTTATGGTGAACTTCTGTTTAAGGGTTAGGGCTATGTTATGAATTCGGTATACTTATGTTCGGCTAATCTAAAAAGGACAATTAATATTCATCAATATATAATTAATAAATATTTAATAATAAATTATTAATAAGTATATACGGTATCATTTATTGCATGCAATCCACTCTAATGCAAAACAACAAAAAGCTTATTTACATTATTGCCAAATCCATGATGTATTGTTCTGGCTTGAATAAACTGGACATCATTCAGGGACTTTATATGACAAGCATTTAAATGCTATGAAAATTCCAGGACTTGTAACGTATTGTACTGGAATATGACATTTCCCATGACAAGTAGAACCTGGTTAACTTCACCAAATGTTGGTTGTCCGTGAATCAATCCAGTGGTGATGACACATCCTCGCGAATAATGTGTGCCAAACACTTTAACCTAGGTAGTCCTACAATAATGATTGAAAAATAAAAAAAGTACTTAATATACAACCTCTTTTCGGCACAAAGTAAGTAAGGTCATTTAAAAGTTCTGTATGCCAACGCGGGGAAAAAAGCTATCTTTATATCTGTTAGTACGGCATCTAGACAAAGCTAGGGCTGAATGATTGCGTAAGTTGTAATTGTGACGTTGGTGCATTGAGAAAGAGCAAGGACGTCGCAATAGTGAGTCTCCTCTGACCTCCCTATGTAACTTCACCAAAGCCTTTGCTGTTGCCTTGAAGGTCTTAGCATTGTCCAAAACAATGCGAATGGGTGTACCTCTTCTTGCTGCAAATCTCCTCAGACACCTTCTGAATACTGGGAAATTAGGAGTCCAAATTGGACGAACACAAGTTATAGAATTTTGCTTACAGTTTCAGCCGCCATATTGAATTTCGAAATTCCCGCGTGATTCCCCCGATTCACGCTTAGTTGTAAATAAGGGAGAATTTTTCGTGAATAGTGAGATTGACCACCTTTTTTTAAAATGACCCTGGTCAGCTGGTGAAATGGTTAAATGTCGCACCCCCGGGCCTGGAAACATGTGCAAATATTTTAACAAATATTTTTATATCTTTCTTAATAATAATAAATAGGTACCAACGACAACTAGGCCTTCATGCCGTATGAAGTTAACACCATATTAAATAAAATAAATTAACAAGACTTATAAGTAGAAATTTCTATCAACTTATAATTATTAATATGTGAAATTTTCTCGAAGCACCTCAAACTTCTGTATGATAAAGCTAAAGTACTAAGTATATCACCGCTTAGATGTTTCCGTTTAGACGTTTGTGTTAAATTTCCCAAGAGTGATCCTTGCCTCAGGTACTTAGGTGTAAGGATTAGTATTAGGGTTATATTATTTTGATAAGATTTCTTGTTCTCGTTACTTGCATGATTTCACTATGCTTGCCACTATCAAGGTATTTCCATACGCTCATAATGCATGTCGAAACTGATGACACACCTTTCGAGAGTTGCGATGAAGGAAATTTTATCGTTTTTGAAGCAGACAAATCCGTTGTTTTATGCCAGAATGAGTTTAAGAATGTGCAACCGGCCCAATATCGACCACAATGCTCGGCAAATCTCACGACTATATGTTTATGAATTATCGCGGAGAGTCGTTCAAAGATTCTTGGTTTGAATCACATTGGTTTGAAACATTCTTGATTTGAAACACATTGGTGATTTGTGTTTAACGGAAGTCTCCATCAAAGTCGGAACCAATCGATTAAGACACGCGATTGTGACCTACATCAAACAATTGATGAATCGAATGACGTAAACGCAAGAAAATCCCTAGCAAGTTTAATGAAACACTCGGTGCGCTATCAAGATGAAGTGTACAATGATTCGACGCACAATACAAACACTGAAGGCCAGAAATCTCATGCGCAAACGACTCACAGCCAATGGTCTCGGTCCTGATGGGATGAAAACAAAAATAGAAAGAAAAATAGAAATTAATTGGTAATGTTCTTGTAATTGAAGGTAGACCTGTATTATTGGCGGAGTCTCTACTTAGTGAAGGGTTTATATAATCGTGGGGAGGTATTCAGGTTTATCCATCGAAGCCCACAATACCCCATTGGCCATCCACAGATCACCACGGAGAACTTTGGTCCTATTCAACAATACTTTGGTATGGTGAAGTGCAGCGTTCTACATCCCGTCCTACCGTATCGAACTCAGGGGAAACTCGTGTTTCCGCTGTGCCGTCCTGCTGTCAACACGTCAACAAATCAGAATATCCCAAAGCATTCTGTCCAATTAAGCGGTATGTCGCGAGAAAGATATTAATCGACCCTGGGCCTTCATGCCATATGAAGTTAACACCATCTTAGATAAAAGAAATTAACAAGACTTCAGTAGAAATTTCTATCTACTTATAATTATCCCCTCGCCCGACGCCGCTGGTGATAATCTTGACGGGGTGGTACAATGTCCGGTCGTTTATTTGAGAGCAAATTACTTCTTGAAAATGTTTGTCGCGGCGTATATATACATGGATCCATCAACCGCGAAAGGCGGACATTGGTTGTCCTGGTTACGATGACAAGGATCTCACAAGGATGAAAATAGGTTATCAAGGATATTTATGGATCTACAAGGATATTTATCTAAGGTCGTGAGCGGGATCATTTTGTGTTATTTTTTACTCGAAAAAACGTCAAATGTACGTGAAATGAGTAATTTAAATAACGAATGGCAGGCTGAAGCTGCATGAGCAGAAGAGAACGAGAGGGGACAGTCGTTATTTAAAAACAAAACCTCAATACTTATTCTGTAACAAAACCAACACAGCAAGAAGGATTGCGACAGAAACAAGTCAAAGCGACTCGAAGACGATATCCAGTGTTATTCTCGTAATTTGTGCTTTATAATACTACAGAATAGTAAGTGTTAGTTCATATTTTAAAATATACAGTATATTTATTCTGTGCTTGATGAGCCTATATAGTAAACTATAGCTGTGTTTCAGTGTTTATACGACCTGGGCCTGGCCTACAATTTTATAGTATATAAACAAGCATTAATTACTGTAATACTGGTCAGTGTTAATATATACACTGCTGTATAGTGAATAAGGGAGAGATTGGAGTAGAAAGATGATACATGGATTGTCAAGCTCATATCCTCATAAAATGATTCCTGGACAGGAATCGAACCTGTAACTTTATTGCTTCTAACCATTGAGCTACCGAGACTCAGATGGAGAGTGAAGCTGGTTACAATTCAACATAATACATTCGGTTTATATAGGTATACAGTACTGCCTATGTAGCTTGCATTCACTACAACAGTGTATATATTAACACATCCAAGCATTACTGATATAATATAGTGACTGCCGTATAGGCAGTACCAGTACATATACCAATTGAACTACCTACATCATTGTATTCATTCTCTCTCCATCGGAGTCACAAGATCATCGGCTATGTTGGTGACGCCCGGACAACCCGAAATTGTTTGTCTTATGTGTTGGTATTTTTCTGGTGCGCTGTTGATTCCAAAACTGAGTCGTTTGTAGCGATAGAGTGAATCATCCACGGCAAATGTGGTGATTGGTCTTGAAGCTTCATCTAACTCGATTTGATGGAACCCCATATTCATATCCAGCTTCGAAAAGACTGCGCTTCCATTCATCTCATCCAACACTTCTTCTACAGTGGGAATAGGCAACTTCTCTCAGTATGGCTTCATTCGCTCTTCTCATATCCACACATATTCGAACTTCATCCTGCAGGTTGGGCTTATAGGGACATAAACAGCAGGGCTCAACCCATGTTGTCGGACCTTCTACTTCCTCTATGATATCCAGGTCAAGCAGCTTACCAATAGTGTTCATCACGTTATCTTTGAGGGGATATGCAATCCTTCTTGGCTTCTGAGCTGATGATTTCACAACTAACCAACACCACTGAATACTTTGGGAAACTTATGTGATATCATTTCTGTCCTTGCTTACCACTTCGATTCCAGGTGCAACTAGTCGAAGAATGTTGAGCCTTTTTGCAGCTGAACTCGTGATTATATATGCACCGTCCTTCTTCTGTTACAAGGACTGTTTCTTCCGTCTGTTGTTTTAATTCCACACTCTAAAACTGCTTTAAATTTGCCCACTACTGATAAAGTGCTATTGCCATATACTGTAAGTTTTCTGTCATCCGGTTCGAGGTTGACTTGTAATCCACAATATTTTAGCTCCTTGAATTGATTTTCTCCAAGCACTGTGGATTGGGCACCTGCAGAGTCGATCAACATTTTACTTGGAGTATACCTTGTAATGTGGCTCTCTGCCGTCACATATATAAGAAATGCATATGGTTCATCACTATCATAATCCACTTGATTGATATTTCTTTCATCTCTCCTTTGTTTGTTTGACTGCTCACTTTTATCTCGACTCCTCTCGCTGTTTCTTGCTGCTGTGTTGCCATCGATCTTATTTCGACAACATACTGCCCAATGACCTTGCATTCCACACTTGGCAAGAGTCCCCTCTCGAGCTGGACAGTTCTGATCTCTTGCAATGTGCCCTATTTTACCACAGGCATAACATCTGGGTTTCCACTCTCTTTTCTTTTAATTTTGTTTTTTTATCTCTCCGCTGCCCACCATGTTTACAGTGCTTTCTTCATTTCCAGTAATACTACTCACTTGTCTAGCTGTCTCCCATGCTCTTGCTTTATTAAGCGCGTCGTTGAGCTTAATGTTTGGCACTTCAAATAGTTTTGTTCTTAAGTCATCTGAATCAAATAACAGTGTTTAATCTTCTAGTGCAGGTTTAAGATACTCCAATCGCAAGTTCTGTTAATTGTTTCATCATTTTACTGTTGTTTTTAAATTAATACTTCCATTTTAAATTTTTCTAACTTGTGTAAATATCCGGCAGTCAACCAATTTGAAATAAAGGCGACAATGGCACAAAAATGTAGAGACCAATGACATTCGGTGGAAAGCAGAAAACAAAAAGCAGATAACTAGGGTATTTAAAAAAAACTAGATGTATTGAATAACACATTTTCCAGTATGCGTTATACCATTTATATGTAAAAACACTATGTGGTTATATTGCTTACATTTAAATTATGAATATTTACAGTACAGTAGGTTATATACATGGCCTCAGGAATAAGTTGTTTAACTAAAATTAGTTAATAGCTGAGTCGCCGCAGAAAGAACAGCAACAGTTCCAGCAAGAACGGCAACGACAGCAGCCAGCAAGCGCACATACAGCCACATTAATGCCAATCTTAAAATTCGCATAGTAAAAGTCAACCCTAGTGTATCTTTGGCTGACGAAATAGCACTCAAGAAGGGTCCAGCCATCTACCCTGTTAGACACAACATTGGACAACAATAACACAACATAGGACGCAGCCATTAGGGACTGCACCAAAACCTTTATATCCACTCTAATTACCCATCACAAAGAGCAGATGCATAAAACGGAGCAATGCATCCACAATATTTCCTATGTTCTGCACACCCAGTCACCACAAGATGTCTCCAACACACTCATCAAGGTAGCCTCCTCGTCACACACATCCAAAACATCCAAACTACCTAACCCCACGAAAACTGCACAACCACACTACAAACGTAGGACTGTTGTGGAATGTCCACTTGCATGTCAATCTCCAACCTAAATCAACAATAACTAACACATTGCATGGCATTTTTTAATACCATATGCTGGTGGGACATTTACCGCAGTGGACCCTTTCCACTGCCCTACCACTGAAGGGAAAAAGGACCTGCTGCCCCAGTGCCCTTTGTGAAGGTGATTTGGGAATTGACCCTTAGAAACTCAGTGAATCTTGCAAAATTGAAGAGAAAATAAGCAAAAGCTAAATTGAAGAGAAAATAAGCAAAAGCTATCTCATGCAATCAATTTCAAAGCAATTATATGTCAAGATTTTCTTTTCAATTGGCACTGACTCCCAAAAGGCATGTGTTGCTTTGAGCTATTCCTCAACTTGCAACTTCCAGGTGGCAGCATGATTATTGTAAAGATGCAAAGCTATTGATTCCTGCTGTATGCCCAGATATTGTTAGTTAATTAATAGGTGTGTGTTTAGTGTTAGCAAATGAATAGCTGTAATATCTGAGGTTAACAGATACAGCATATTGTCAAGGGAGTTTATAAGACAAATTTTCCATGATATAGGGAATGAGGAAGTTACTGAGATTCCAAATAATGGAGAGCCTGTTAATAAACGGAGGAAAGTGATTAGGTAAGTAATTCGTTAGGAAATAATTCACCAAATTGGCTTAAAATTTTATATATGTGTTCCTTAGCCGACTTACAACGATGATGGGAAAATCAGGCGAAAACATAAAATTGATCGATGCGAAAAAATATCGGCCATTGTATATTAACCAAAATTGTTTAAATAATTAAATCAAATCATTACATCATACATGGATCGTTAATGTGTGCGACCATCGAAAAGTTGTTCGACAATGTTTTTATTTTGAAAACAAATTATAAATAAAAACAGCACCGATTCCATAAGATAATCTGGTTTTGTCGTGCGAATTCTACGTTTCAAGTTGCTATGTTTTTATTCTGCATTGCCACATTTAAATACATTTGTGCCCTGCTTTTATTTCTAGATTACCATATGTCTTCCAAGAAGGGATTCATATTCTGATAGAACTGAAGGGTCAGAGTGTAAGTACAAATGCTATAGAAAAGATCATATCATATGAAATAAGTCACTATGAACGTGAAAAACGGTACTGGCACAACTACTCCATTCGCAGATCAATACATAGCAGCATTTCCGATCTGGCGAAATTGCCTTCATTGTTTGATCTCAATTTCCCTTCCTGATAATTCTCTTCAACCCGGAGCGATTCTTTCGTAATTTACAGCAGACGAGCAGTTTTACAAGAAACATTTTTCATATATTCCTGCAAGGTGGATCATAACTGCCAATTTTCCTCATTTCGATGTCTCATGATGTCACTATCAAGTTGTATTAAACTTTCTATTGAATCATATTATCCGATTTCTAAAGACAGCCAAACCCCAATGATACCAACGCCCAAAAAGATTTGGATGCCCTTTTCTTCTATGTTCAACTGTACCGTTTATCCAAGAGAAGCAAGTACCAATAATATTCAAAATGAGATAATCTAATTATCTCGAGACAGCAGAAATTCCTCATCGAAAAAAACCAGGCAAAGCGAATACCAATTTATCAAAAACAAACCACTATAATAGACTAATATAAACTATAATGTAAACCACTATAAGACTTCACCTATAAATTTCGGTCTGGGAATCAGAAACAAAAACCCTCTAGGAGAGGTGGGGGTTTGTGACCACACACGCAATACAATGAAATGTCTACCGTTCCGCCTGCATACATACAGGGTATAGGATCATTTAACGAGCGCTATTTAATATATCAGATTCTGTCCCATATTATTTATTCCATGTGCGCACGCACGCACACGCTATTGTCTAGAACAACTGAAAGCATTGAAAGAAAGTTTGTCATATTTTCTTTATTATATGGCTACTGCCGAGCTACTTAATGCTACTAGTGATGTTTTGTTAAAACAATGGTGTAAAAGGAGGACAAATTATCTGGTTACACTTTGGCCTACAAACATTCAAAGATAATTGCCAGGTACATCACTACTTGTAAATCCCTGAGCATGGAATTACAAACAGACTCTTTCAAAATTTAACCCATTTATTTATTTCTTACTAATAAAATTAAAGACATGATTATTTTGATCAACACATTCGTCCACGCAGCAGAAAAATAAAAAAGGACACCAATGACAGTCACAAGGACACAAAGAAGGACAGCCGCAAACAATCCGACAACAAGAAATTGCCGATATTATGGATTTATTAGACATTGACATGTTCCAGCCGGAACGCTCTAACAATACTTGCGACAGTATTGTTATACTACTTCATCCTCAAATCCTATAGTATTACTTTTAAGGGATCAAAAGACCAATTAGTCTTTTATATATATAGCCAATTATCAATATATAGCCAATTATCAATATATATATTTTTTAACTTTTTTTTGAAAACAGTTAGGGATGAGGTCTTGAGCATAATATCAAGGGAATTCCAAATTATTGGACCTTGAAACCTAATATTATATTTTCCATAATTTGTTCGTGGTTTTGAAAGACTGTATGATAACTTCGAAGATAATCTTGTGTTATGATCATGCACTTGGTTCACACGCAGAAAAAAATTATTGAAAGTTGAAGGCAGCAGAGAGTTATGAAACTTAAACATAAAAATTGCAGTAGTAAGTTTCACTAATTCGTTAAGTTTAATCAATTTCAGGGATTTAAATAAAGGACTGCTATGTTCAGTATAACAAGAGAAAGTAATAATGCGTAGAGTACGTTTTTGTTGTAAAAAGAGAGGATTAATAATCGATTCATAGGTATGACCCCATGCAATTAAGGAATACGTGAGGTAAGGATAAATCAATGCATAGTATAAGCCAACAAGAGTTTTTTGATCAACAAAATATCTTACTTTTGAAAGCAAACCAACATTTCTTAATTTTTTTCAATAAATAATTAACATGAGCATTCCATTTAAGGTTACCATCAAACATTACGCCAAGATACTGAATAAATGATTCCTCTTTAAGAGGCTTATTGGAGATGTTAAGTTGTAAGGAAAATGGTATCTTTTTCTGAGTTGGATGAAATATCACAAAACTAGATTTGTCAATGTTTAGCGAAAGTTTATTAGCACAAAGCCACCGATTTACTAACTTAAGTTCTTCATTAATTAAATATTCAAGATCCTTTAAACTCTTGTTAGCATAAAAAAGGTTTGAATCATCAGCAAAGAGATGAAAATCAAACAAGTTGGAACATTGATAAAAATCATTTATATATAATAGAAATAACAGTGGCCCAAGAACCGACCCTTGTGGAACTCCACAAGGATTAATGAGGTGGTTTGAACATGTCTGATCAATCCTAACAAATTGCTTACGGTCTTTTAAATAAGAGGTAAACCAGTCCTTAGCAATCCCACGGATACCATAATTATCTAATTTTCTTAAAAGAATTGTATGATTCACAGTATCAAATGCTTTACTTAAATCCAAGAAAATGCCACAGGAAAAGTAACCATCCTCAATAGCCTTTTGAATTTTATCAATGATACATAATATGGCATGGTCAGTGGAGTGACATGATCTAAATCCAAACTGTTTACTGTATAAAATGTTGTTCTTATTAATATATTCAATAAGTCTTTTGTACATAAGTTTTTCCAAGATTCTATTAAAAATACTTAGAAGTGAAATCGGGCGGTAATTATCACAAACTACATGTGAACCCTTCTTGTACACAGGAAGTACTCTAGCCAATTTAAAATGATCTGGTACAATTCCAGTTGAAAATGATTGATTGTAGATAATTTCCAGTGGTTTAGAAATCATGGCTTTTAGACACTTTAGTATTTTAGATGGAATACTAAAAGGTCCTGTAGCCTTATTAGAATTTAGTTTAGAGATTTCCTCCTCAATTTCTGTGCATGAAGTTGGAAAGAGGTAAAAACTCCTGGACAATCTAGTTGGGAAAAAATCCATTGGACTGGTCTCAGTCGGACAGATTTGATCTGCCAAATTTTTTCCAATATTAACAAAGTAATTATTAAATTCATTGGCAATTTTTGTTGTGTCTGTTATTTCTATGCCTTCTTTTTGTAGTCTAGCTGGCGGGAGCACATCCTGTGATTTAGAAGAGATAATTTGCTTTATACCTTTCCAAGTCATTTTACTATTATTCTTATTTACTGTAAAATAGTCATTATAATAATTTCTTTTACTTAACTTAATAAGGTGATTTAGTTTATTTCTATATAATCGTAATTTTATAAGATCCTCCTTAAGTTTGCTTTTTAGGAATTTTTTATGCAACTTGTTTTTTGTTTTAATAGACGCTCTAATAGCTTGTGTTATCCATGGTGTACCTCTAATTTTCAATTGTTTTTGGATAATGTACGAACTGGAATATGTTTATCAATAACATTGGTAATAGCAGAATGGAAAGTATCAAATATTTCATTCGGCCCATGGCAATGTGATAACATTTCTTTCCAATCAATAATTCTAACTTCATTTTGCATAGCCAATTCATTGAGGTTGGAATAATCTCTAATAAATACCTTTCTTTTCTTCTAGATATAGGAAGATTGTAAACAAGCAAAAAGTTAGGAAGGTGGTCAGACATGTCACAAATCAAATTACCACTGATCAAATTATGATCTATAGAGTTAAACAAAATATTGTCTATTAAAGTAGCAGAGTGGTCGGTAATACGTGTAGGTTGAAGAATTTGAGGATGAAAGAAATAAGAACCTAAAGTATTGATAAAATCATCAGTATCTGGGTGCTCCTCATATTTTAGCAAATCAATGTTGAAATCACCCATAATTACACAATATTTCCTTTCTCTATGAATTTTTTCAATAACAGAGTTTATATAACAAATGAAATTGGAAATATTGCTATTGGGATGTCTATAAATAACTCCACATAAAATATTTTTATGTGACTTGTTAATAAGCTCTATCCAAAGAGTTTCAAAATCATTGTTAGCAATCGAGACCTCGTCCCTAATCTTGAAAGTAAGGTTATCTTGTACAAAAAATCCAACACCTCCAGCATTTGAAAGGCTAGGTTGTGATACAAATATTTTCCCAGATATATCATGGTTTAAAAGGCTTGTTTGGTTAACCTTAAGCTTGGTTTCAGATAGTCCAATAACAGAGAATGAATGAGATAATTCAGTTAGTAAATTACTTAGAATATCAACATTAGCTCCTAGGCTCCTTATATTACAATGAAGAAATGATAAGCAATTACTGAGAGATAAACACTCCTTAATCTCTGCATTAACTTGAAATTCTTGAGGTGTATAATAATTAAAATTTTGATCATTTAAGGGAATAGACGACTCAGCATTTGAAAAGTTAGTATATGGTGCACTCTTGACTGAAGGACATGTTAATTTTAAATAAGGCAAAGAGGTTAAATCACGAATATCTTCTAATGAGCTGGACATAGACATTTAGAAAAAGACATAATTTAAACTACAATTATAAAGATGACTTATCTGTCTTCATAATTAGTGTAACTTGGAGATATCCCTTTCGCAGATGATTTGAGTCACATCGCTAGAATCCTCCTTGCGTAGATAAATTTTCCCTTTATTGGTCCAAAGGTACTTGTAATTGAGGTCCTTTTTCATCGACCAGCATTTACTAAAAAGCTCTTTGTTCGCCCTTGTAAGGCTCTCAGTGATAAAGATTCTCTCATCAGTGCTGAAATTGAGATTAAGATCTTTAACAGTTTTTCCTCGAAGATTTTTTCTTGCTTTGTAGAATTCCTCGCGCTTGCTTCGTCTAACAAATTTAACAATGATAGTTGGGAAGTTTGGTTTTCTCGCCGTATTCTTGTTTGACGTCGGTAAGCGATGACAGATTGAAATATCATCAGGTCGGAGATCAACTTCCATACATTCGGCAACCTGTTGAACAATTGCTTCAGCGTCCTCTTTATTTCCAGACACTGGTATGCCACGAATTTCCACACACTCCCTTCGGGAGTATTGTTCAAGTTCGTTCAGAGCTGCTTCACATGATTGTAATTTATCATTGGACTCTTTTAACTTTGACTTTAGCGTTGAAACCTCCGTATCAGACACTTTCTTTGCTTTCTCTAGCTGCTGTAATCGTTTTAAAGCATCATCCATTTGATTACTCAGGAACGAGAGTGAATCTAAAGACTCACTCACTTTCTTGTTGATTTCATTCAATTTTTAAGTTGATGTTTTGTAATTTGGCGTCTAAAAGCGACTCCAAAATCTCTGTCTGCTTCTTCGACATGATTAAACACAATACGAATACAATAATGCAAACACTAAAGACTTGAAAAACAAATCAATAGCTAATATAAGCCTTTGAGAAGCGGTAGTTGAACTTTAATACACAAACACGAAATTTGACCGCCATCTTAGAGTCTGGCTGCTATTTTTCTGAGTTCATGATCATTGGAACACGTCAGCAACTTGCAAAGCAATCCATCGACCATTTATCTGTTGGAAACTCTTGTATCACACCTGCAACTTCAGTAAAGAATCTTGGAGGAATGAACTACTGACATTTCGACATACAACACACATACATACTGTATATACATACAATATACACATACAGGCATTAAAACCTTGGCAGTACACAACTACACAACTTATAATCTTGCTATATATCAGAATTGTCTTACATAACATGTGAGTGTAGTTTCCCTGTATGTACACTAAGACTACGCACACAAAGCCAGGTGTTACAAAACTCTTAAGCGTCACTGTATAATTAACAGTCTAACATAATAGCGCTCCGTCGAGATGACGTCAGTACCAATGTTTGTCCGCTTTTACCCATAATTCTTGCGGCCATAACAAAACAAATAGCTCATTTGCAATCATTTGTGAGTCAAATTTGGTTTGTTTGTCCGCTTTTTGAGCTATTAATAGCAGCCAGACTCTACGCTATTGTGCTATTTGTTGTATTGTATTGCAAATACTGCAATATGGCTAGCTCTGCTACTAGAGACATCAGTGTTATTCTGCGCACGCGCGTTGGGAATGTATACAACACAATTCTCACCCGAATAGTACTTACATAGGGAGAATAAAGAAATGTCTTAATATGTCTCTGGATGTTTGAGAAAACCTATCATTTCATTCTGATACAAGCAAAGTGAAGTATCAGTCACTGAAATATCATTGGCAAACCTGTTTTTACGTTCCGAACGATGCGTTTATCGCGAATGAATTTTGACAAAATGCTCAACAAAAAAAAAAAAAATATGGAGAAATCGTGATTACCACTGACGTTACTTCCCATGCCATTCAAATACATCCATTTCAGTCAGTTTACAAGCTGGTTTCAATATGATTCGAGTTGCCCAAGAGACAGTTCCTTCGGTTGTATATATGATTTTTTGCGTGTATTTGTGATCTCTGCGTTTTCTCAGTGTCGAATGTTGTGTTATTAGTCCTTTCTCCGGAATCTGCGAATGCATACTAGACGGTATATTTCCATTTCTTGTCTTGCATGTATCGTAGTTCGATATATTGGCCGCCATTTGTTTAGGTACCAGTCTCTTAAACTGTAAATAAACACTCGGCTTTGAAAACTACGCGAAAAATGGCGGTATTTTTAAATATATGAATATGGATGAAGGTGAAGACGAGGCCTCTATTTTAATAACTTAACACTTAACAAACAGTGTTATATTACAGGTTCGATTCCTGTTCGGGACTCTCAGCAATCTCTTTTTGAGCATACGAGCTTGACGATCGTCCATGTATCGTCTGTCTACTCCAAGTTCTCCCACAGTATTATATATAAAACAGTGTTATATATTAAACAAGCAAACAGGCGATGGAAACCAATTTATTTCTCATATTTCCATAAAAAATAAATTGATTGGATGGGGAGTCCAGAGTCAGAAATCTAATGAATTAAACTATGTTAAATTACTGGACAATTCTATTCCTGAAAATAACCGTGAACTTTTATTGATGGTAGTCTGGGTACTAGTATAGTGCCAAACTTCTCCGCCCCGCCCCCTAAATGTCTTTCATTTCTCGCCATGAAGAAAGTTGGAATTTTCTTCATAGAGAATTATTCAAGATTTTATTAAGTTTGTACTAGAACCATAGGTCGAAAAATATTGAAAGGCAACAGATTAATTTTTTATGTAATTGGTTATTTTTAGGAGCATGAAAAAGTGAAACTTGTGTCAAACTTGGCACAACCTCATATTGTGGTCCTTGGAACTGCATTGGAGTATGACAGGCTATTTATTGCAATAGAGGGAAGGAATTCTGCATAATAACAAACAACTGCTGTTTTGAGGCTGTTCTTTTCTTGTTGACAAGTTTCTATATTTTAATATAGATTATGGTAATGCAAAGGATGTGTTATCCTTTTTGGAAACTCGTTCTTGGCAACACTAAGCAAAGTGGTCAGTTGCCAATAAGGGTTGAAATATTTCAATGCATTTTACGTATTTTTAGGTTATTGTTATCAATGAAAAACTTTATTTGTTCAGACAGTCGAACTCTTACGCAAGTTATTCCCATATAGGTTACAGCAAGTACAGTAATCAATGTGATTATTGCTAGTTATGGTTCCGTATATTATTTCTTTTGTTAACTTCGCAAATGAAAATGATAATATTTTCTGTTTAATTACAATTATTATTCATTCTAAATATTGTACAGTAGCTGTATTTTAATCTTTTGTTCGAATCTGGTTGCAGGGCCAAGCCCCATACTGGTCGTTTGGTTCAAAAATATTGCTAACTTTTAATCTGCTGTATATTGGCTTGTTTTGGGTCCGTATAATGACTACAAAATGGAGCCAAAATAACTCCGCAAGCTAAATCGACACATTTTGGAACCATAATGCCACCTGAAATAATGAATGATGAATAATGCTCTCTATCGTTGGAGCCAAAATAGCTCCGCTCCGCAATCTGAATTGACACTTTTTTGGGACTATAATGCCACCGAATAGGAGCCAAATTGACTCCTATGTTTTCCAAAATGGCCCTGGTCAAAAGTTGAAACAGCCCCTGCATCTTCCAGAACAGTCCTTCATTGGGGGCTGAAACTGCTCTCTATCGTTGGAGCCAAAATATCTCCGCTCCACAAGTTGAATCGACACTTTTTTGGAGCCATAATGCCTCCGAATAGGAGCTAAATCGTGCCCTTGATTATCACTTCAATACCACTTCAATATCACGTAAAATGTCTAAAGAGAAAGCAGGCCACAGTACAACCGTGGACTTCGACTGAGAAAAGACAGTGAAAATATACTTTGAAAAGTATATTAAAGTTGGCAAAGCACCCAGAAAGGTGTGCGAAAAATATTGGGAGGATAAAGAACATTTGTTCCCGAACAGATCGTGGACGAACATTAAGGATTGTGTATAAAATTGTAATATATATTTAAAATTATTCATTTATTTATATTTTTATATATTTCAAACTATTTAAAATAATTTACAAATATTACGAAACTAGTAACCGTACGGAACGGTGTTAAGTTATCTATAATCACACGTTTATTATACACTACCCGATAATCTTTGTGTTGCTGTTTTGTGATAATTCACTTCGTGCCGGTGTCCCTAGTAATTCTTGACCACCCCCAGAATCTCAGCGTATCTACTTCGCTCTGATTGGTTCATTCAAATGTTTTCTGCGCGCTGATTGGTTTAGAGCTAGTGCCAGTCCCAAATACATGAAGAAAAAAACTACTCAACCACAAGCAGTTTTAGATGATATTCACATTTTATTTTATTTTGAAGGTGTGATAAAATCTGGTGACACTTTCAAATCTAACCATTTTGTTCCTCTTATTTTTAAAGCAACTGGGGAAAAAAGAAAGCAATCACAACTTCCACACAAACCTTCCAAGAAAACGTCCTCTGTTAAGAATACATGTAATTATAAAATGACCGACTCTAAAATTTCATGTTTTTTACTGCTAAAGAACAGAATCAAACAGTTGATTCTAGACAGACGTCTATTTAACCAAAGTGTAACACCATTTAAATGATCAAAATCCCACTAATCTATGTTTAACTTTAAATGAACCTGATTTTGCAGTTGATGATTCTACTTCTAATGCACATTTAGAAAATTCAGAGGTAGATGCAGTTTCTCTGGCTGCTAGGCTAGATAGATATAGAGGAGTCGGTTCCCAGGACTGTATATAGTCAGACTACCCAAGACATTCATCCTGCAACTGATGCCTCTACATCACTATTCCATTTATAGACCATGTTAACTCAGCTCTACAACCAAGGTCCTGGCCCAGACAGTTTAGGTACAACTCTGAAAGCCATCAACTTTGAAGCTTTTGAGAATATTAAGGTAGCACTTCCAATAACCTTGTGTGAAAGTGAACATCTTTTTCGGCCTTGCGGAGATTGAAAGATTATAAGCGGAGTACAATGGTTGAGGATCGTTTAAATAGTTTGGAATCTTTGGTTTGGTAACAGTAACATGTATAAAAGTTCAATCTTGATAGGTCGCAATTGAATTAAATATATTTTATTATTTCTTTAATAGTGATTAGTTTATTTCAGAAATTTGTGTTACTTCAGCACTGTTCCTGAAATTGTCGCAAAAGCACATATTGGCAATTTGAAATTTCCCTGGGTGACACGCCGCGAGACCCCCTTACCGGAAAGACAGTATAACAACCTTTTTCATACTCCGATCCACTGGGCTCCCCCTTCGGAATCCTGGCTATAATTGTAGTGTCAATAACAATTATACTGTATAACTGCTGTACAAGTCTATTCGCAAGCCATTATTCATATATTTCACGTAAAACAAAATTAGGAAGGGGGCCCGCACACATGTCAGTCCTGGGGCCCAGGCCCAGGGTATGGTCTCGCCGGCCTTGCTCAGTCTCTATATTTTATACCTGAATGCAAGCATGTGTAAATTATACAGTTAGTATTGCTAAAAAAATTATATTTTTCTAAAAACAAAGAATAGTAGTGTTTTTGTATTGATATATTTGATATTGTTCTATGTAAGATCATCATACATGTATAATTACTGTACTATGAAGATTTCTACAATCATGACTGTATGGAAGTTTCATTGCAAAGCAAAAAATCTCTAAGTTGGAAGAGGGGTGTCAAAATAAGAGCTGTGTTGCCATCTTGGAAAACTAATATATGATAAGAAAGTTGGAGATGACGTCAGTACAGATGTTTGTCCGCTTTTACCCATAATTCTTGCCGCCATAAAATAAATAGCTCATTTGCAATAATTTGTGAGTCAAATTTGGTTTGTTTGTCCGCTTTTTGGGATATTAATAGCAGCCAGACTCTACGTTATTGGTGTTATTTTTCTCCACGATGAACATGTATTCGCCAACCAAAATGCAAGTCTCTGATACTAAGGAATACCAGGACTTCTTACAGATGTACACAGGGAAAACCAAATCGCGCGAGACAGGTATACTAATACATCATTTGACTGCATTGTAGATCGACATTGAGCGAATTTAAAATATTAAATAAACAAAGAAGAGGAAACAAGACCATTTATTAGATTATGAAGTAATAAAGGCTCAAGCTGCAGCAAACAACAATTATGTGTGGAAAGTATGGGAAAGAATCGCGGCCGTAAAGGATGTTGATCTTCCGCGTTTATTGTTGAGAAGATTGCTTGTAATCGAAGATGAACCACTTCAGCTACTTTCCAGTAAATTATCAGTGACAAGTCTTTGCAATTTGCGAACCATGCAAAACAGGTACCATGATTCACTACGATCCAGACTTTTGTGACTTCGTCCTATTTCTTGGCGATTGTCACCGCTTTGTATTTACGCTCAATGGTTGACAACTAATTCAACAAATTCAAATTATGCAACGTTTCCTCGATCGCTTTTGAAATATTTTCTTTTTTGTGCATCCTGTTCACAAATTCCAAGAAGATACCAACTTGCAACTTGCAAGGCAAAAAATTTGCTCCAAGCGAATGGAACTGGACGATGTCATCATCAGTATACCAGGCGTTCAATACTTCTCAGCCATTACATCTCTTGTAAACAACACCCGGTGGACAAATGACGGCGACGTTGCACGAGAAGGTTTATCCAGGCACGGCATACTTTATTATATACAAGACCAACAGCGTTTGTAACGAACAAACGGTTGTTGTTGCGATGCACAATGTCGACATGGAGGCAAACGTGAATAATATAATTATTCTACTCAGGTACGTTAATGCCTGGGTCCAATTACAATCACGATATTAAATCAGAGAAAATAAAAGAAAATTATTTTAAAATTCTTGTTGCAACAATGTGGATATATTTTAAGTTAATCCGCATGCTTCTTGCAACGATTCGTATTCATTCATTTGTATTCATTATTTTCGCCATTTAGGGGGGATTACGATGTAGTAATTTTTGGCCAGATTTGGTTATTTTTTGCAACGTGATGTAGTAATAGCCTATGTAAAAACCTGGTCACACTGCTGCTTCTCCCATAGTTGAGGCGGAGACGGTGTTTAGATCAGCGCGATGTCGAAAACCATCAAATCCAAAACTAGCAAAGCCAAAACAGGGGAAGAAAAAAAGACAAGATCGAAGTTTCATCTTCAAGTAAAGAAAAGGTACAATATAGAAAACATAATTGAAGGCGAATATGGTTACGTCAAGAACGATAAGTTTTACTCATTAAGCAATTTCGTTCTGAAATATGAGGGTGTGGTGGAAGAAGATGGGGAGATTGTTGGCTACATGTTACGTGCAAAGCCAAAAAATAACAGCAACGAAAATCACGAAAACTTGTAAGACTCGCCTAATTTTAAAGGGTATATAATATACCATAGTTAATCTAGTGACAAGGGTTTGGAAGACCTGATCATGTGACAAAATATGAAAAAGTGTCGATGTAACGAGTTTAACTAGATGCCAGCGGCAAACGACTATATATTTTCACTTTCGGGACATGTCGGATTGTATACTGAATAAGAGAAGTATAGAAAATTAAGGGAAGTATACAGATAAGACCGGTACATTTATAATGAGACATTCAATTCAATTTATAAACCCTATTTTCCCCTGCATGCCGATTATAAAAAAATCACTCCTAATAAAGTAAATACGATATTAACACAAAATACTTATTTCATTTCTCAATTGAAATTGAACACACAATCCAACCCGTATTTAGTTTCGTCCCTGCAGGAATACGATGCTCCTTTTTGTTTTGCAGCTCGATGTCAGACACGAGCAATAGTTCTTGATGATTTTGCTGCAGCTTTTGCTTCATGTAATTGCTCTTATATAATAGTATAAGCCATATTATATAATATGACTTAATGCCTCGGTTCTCGGTAATTAACTCTTACTTAAGGGTCGAACACATTGTCAGCCGAATTATACCAAGAAAATATCCGACTAAAAGATCATGTAGGTGAATTGGAGAGGAAAGGAAACACGAATTTCTCCGACGGATACAACGCGGCGCATATCAATGCAGCTTACCAAATTCCGCACGACAACGTTTCAGAAGAATCGCTCATCGAGCAAATCCTACCTATGGAAAATGACATGATTATGGAAATAGAATACGAGTCAATCGATGAGGCTGAGTTACTTAGGATTGACGAAACCGAAATGTACAATAACGCTCCACGAACATCTGACCACGTTTACAACGACAACAACGAACAAAACGAAAATAATAACACGGACAACGAGAACATTCTATATGACATGACCAATCTTAATGACAGCATCATTGAAGCAGACCATAACGCACCACATGAACTAACAACAGCCGACAATCAAACGACAACCAAAACCAGAAACGAACCTCGCGACGACAATGGGATAGAAATTGACGAACCAAAAATACAACACAACCTACCCCAAACGCAACACAACCTGAAAACAATATGAACATCAACGATGGCGCTTCTACAAGCACCACTAACCAACTTGACAAAAAGGACATTAACAAGGACGCCTCTACAAGTACCATTAATGAACTAAATAAAACTGACAACAACAAAATGAACCCTACCGAATTTTTTACAAAATTTAAGAGTTACAAATTAGACATATTTTGTGGTGTATTTCTATATAGGTAATATTCAGAAACCTACAGGAGACGAATGCATGGCAAAACCAGTTTTACGTGAATTAATACAAGTTTTATGGCGTGAATCTAAGAATATATGTTATTACAAACAAACAAACGCCCTCAGTTCGTATTTAACGAAGTCACGAAAGCACTTTTATACTCACGAAGACACAGCTACAACTACAATCCTCTTTGGTAATATGGCACGACGAGTTGGAATTCCACGATCTAACAACACGTTTGGTAAGCAGTCCCTTTACTTTCCTTATACATATATATTTTGATACTTTACTTCCTTATACATAAACATTAAAACATCTTACCACGCCTCTATTATCAATTAACTATAGCAGTAGACACATGCATGCATAGCATGCCTATTTTTATACTTTATATATACTTTATATATATACTTTATATATACTTTATATATATATATATATATATATACATATATATAGTTATATATATATATAAAAGTAGAGTGCTGCGTAGACAGTGTTTTGAATATATAGCAAAGTGAAAAGGTGGTAAACTGCCAATAATTTAGTGACGAGATACTGACGTTTCGAGCGGAGCCCTTCATCAGAGTAAGTCTTACTCTGATGAAGGGCTCCGCTCGAAACGTCAGAATCTCGTCACTAAATTATTGGCAGTTTACCACCTTTTCACTTATATATATATATATATATTGTATAGACAGTTCCTCATGCCATGTCTAGATTGTACCAAGCTACATTGATGAGCTGTGGAACAGCGAAACACGTGTCTGTAGATTGTACTACATGCATGGGTGTTCTCTAGCGATATGCAACGCCCGCTACCCTTGTGGTAGTTTGAGCAGTCTGGCCCTACCGCTTCACGCTCTCTGGATGTGCGCATGACTGCTATTCGTCCCACAAGCGGTTGTCGCCGGCAATAGACCGATTGCAAAACGCCATGGAAGCGAGGCTTCTCGGTGGTTACCGTTGCTAGGGCCCGATTAACGATATTTTATTGGGTGAAAATTGTCTGACATAACAATGGCCAATGAACAAACGTGAATCGGGCCCTAGCAACGGTAACCACCGAAAAGCCTCGCTTTCAGGGAGTTTTGCAATCGGTCTATCGCTTGGGTATAGATAGTTCCTCATGCCATGTCTAGATTGTACCATTGTACCAATTGATGAGCTACACTGATGAGCTGTGGAACAGCGAAACACGTGTCTGTAGATTGTACTATATATACTTTATATATATATACATATAATTATATACTTTACTTTGATTATACATTAACATTAAAACATCTTATCACGCCTCTATTACCAATTAACTATAGCAGTAGACACTTGCATGCATAGCATGCCTATTTTTATACTTTATTAAAACATTTGAATTAACCTTTTGGATTAATTCCACAAAACATGAAAGGTGGTTCATAAGGGGTTACTCGACAAGGTGGTAGGTGCCATCTGTTGTTGAAGTTGTGGTGCGTTGGTTTTTCTACATGCGAAACACTTGTTAACAACTCTACGTACAAGAAAACGGGCCTGACAAATCCAAACCATTTGACGAAGCAAACTCAGGGTCCAGAATCTAGCATTTTTATCACTACGAAAACCACCTTGTCTGTATTCAGCAAGGCCAAAACGACACGAGTAAACGAATACGCATTACCTTATATTATGCTTATATGGACATTGGAATAGCTTTTACGGCGTAAACAACTCAATCATCGTTCCGAAGGCCGACCGGGACAGTGTAAACTGTACCTAAAGGCTAAACTACGCAAAAACTACGTAGACAAAATCAGAAGAGAAAACGAGAAACTGCAGAACGGAGATTCGAAGTATCATAAGGCCGTGTGATTTTATAAACAAAGACAAATACGCTGACTTTAATACCTGACACAGTGACAGAAATATCCTGAATATTAGACCTTTACTTTATATACAGGCTCGTCTTCCCACAACAGACAATGAATCCTTTCTCCTACACCATATTTAATAGTCCATAAAATCCTTGTTTCGAGAAGCTCACTCCTAAGCTCCGCCATTTTTGTGATTCAAGCTCGCGCGTGCGCAGTAGCATCTTAATAAAAACCGGGGGATACAACTTATATACGAGACATGATGAAATATTCAAGAATCGAAATCAAACTGTATTACAATTACAATTTGACACGTAAAAAAACTCCATCGATAATTCACTTAACGGCCTGCCTTCATTGCCAAGGATTTCTACTAACAATAGTTTCACTTTTCTACTGACAATAGAAAATTGAGTTTCAAAAGACTACGAAATAATATTTTGTCGCCCCCCGGATGTTAACACGGTCACTCACTCACTATATATATATATATATATATATATGCATATATCGTGTGAATTTTCGCCACTCATAACAATACTGCAAAGTTTAAAAAACTTTGCACTAATAAAGGGGGACCCAAAGAGCTTGAGGTTATAAGGTTGCACATGATATCTTTATGACTCTGGAACTAGTAAAGATATCAAGGAACGGTAAACAGCATATCGTCCTATTTTTATGCCATTTCAAGCGAAGCAATAAAAATTTCATGTCATATACACTTTAAGTCTTCCTACCTTTTGGCTGTTTCTAATATACCTTAATCTTTTTTTGAAAAATAATGCTTACTTTTATATAATTTAATGCTGAGCTCTGATGACCCTTTGGCATAGGTCTTAATATATGCAAGATTTTTTTAGTTTACATATCTAATGAAGACCTGAGCTCCAGGGTCGAAAGTGCAGTGTAAAACAAATAGAAATTGAAGTTGTCAAATGCTAAATTAAACATTTATTTTATAGCAAACTACTCCTCCGGACAAACTGTTGGTGGCGATTCGCATTGTTCACTTTGTACCGGCACTCCACACAAGATACCAAGCAGATATTTATATGTAGAGAAGATGAGGCAATTTACGAGTGTCACACAAACTGTTTATTAGATGCCTTATTTAATTTGATTGCATTCTACTATGTTTTCATGTTTCATATCCTAATTGTTTGTATAGTTCTTTCTTGTTTCTGCAAGATGATATGTCGGTTTGCATTGTGTTAATTCCGGTGACTGTCGTGGTAGTAAATATAGTTCTGTGTTGACAGAAGTTAAACACTTTACAAGTGAATATCTTGTTTAAGATCTTTGAAACTTTTAAGCTGTTATTTTTAAAGTGCATATAAGCCCTACGGGGTTTTCAGTTATTCGTGTAGATCACGAAAAATGACGTGATAAAGTATTTTACAGTTTTGGATTTGGTCCTTTCGTTTCCGAAATATTGCTCTTCAAACATAGCCATTTGGCGTTGAAAGCCGCGCGTGAGAGAGTCCTGGTACTCGGGGACGGATTAGATTTCACAAACAAGGAATACATAACGTTTTGGACAACAACAAGTTCAAAAGATCATATATCAAGTGAAATCGCCGCGATATCGCACTCAAATTCAGACTCAAATAAGTATGAAAGCCCATTGTCTAGTTCAGATAATATAATCGAGGAAGAAACTGAACTATCGGCGAAATATGAGGACGAGTCTGATGACTGTTTCATGGACGCCTACGCTGATGAGCCGTTGGCTGACGAGGAATGGCTTGCCGCGTATGAAAGAAGAAGGGAGGACAAAAAACACTTGTAACAACTTACTCGAATGTGGAATGGTGCTGAATCCGTAAAATCTTGGTACGTTCATTGCGCCATATTGGTCATATCTTTCATTAATTTATTTTATGTACAGTATGGTATGGGTTTATTGTATAGCCTGTAGTATAGGTGCAACTAGTGGGAGAACTGTATTGATGTCGTTGTAACTGTAAAACCCTACGGAATGTTGTTTCTGCACAGAAATAAGAAATGTTCGACTGTTTTGAGCGACACTAAACTGATTGAAGTCGTAGGTTAACAGCCTCCGTGCATGACTGAACATCCTGGCTTTGATCCTGTTTGTCTCAACAGATGAAGTTTGGAGTTAGCGGCAAACACTTTTCAGACACGAGATGGACGTAATATGAGAGGCCAAACTATGTTAAAATATTTAGCAAACAACCTTGTCAATATTAAACTACACATAGACACCTATTATAAAATGGAATGGTAAAATTAATATTGTCTATCACTATGTGTAGTTTGATATTGACAAGGTTGTTTGCTAAATATTTTAATAGTTTGGCCTCTCATATTACCTTTCTTTTGATAATATTTGATTGTATCGACGTCCGTCTCGTGTCTGAAAAGTGTTCAAACTCCATCTGTTGAGACAAACAGGACCAAACTCCAAAATGTTCAAGTTATGCACGAAACAGTCGAACATTTCCCTAGGGTTTTACAGTTACAACGACACTTGCACCTATACTATAGGCTATACAATAAACCAATAAACCCATACCATACTGTACATAAAATAAATTGATGAAAGACATGACCAATATGGCGCAATGAACGTACGTACCAAGATTTGACGGATTCAGCACCATTCCACATTCGAGTAAGTTGTTCCAAGTGTTTTTTGTCCTCCTCCCTTCTTCTTTCATATGCGGCAAGCCATTCTTCGTCAGCCAACGGCTCATCAGCGTAGGCGTCCATGAAACAGTCATCAGACTCGTTCTCATATTTCGCCGATAGTTCAGTTTCTTCCTCGATTATATTATCTGAACTAGACAATGGGCTTTCATACTCATTTGAGTCTGAATTTGAGCGTGATATCGCGGCGATTTCACTTGAGATATGATCTTTTGAACTTGTTGTTGTCCAAAACGCTATGTATTCCTTGTTTGTGAAATCTAATCCGTCCCCGAGTACCAGGACTCTCTCACGCGCGGCTTTTTTATGCAAACAACGCCAAATGGCTATGTTTGAAGATCAATATCTCGGAAACGAAAGGACCAAATCAAAAACTGTAAAATACTTTATTAGGTCATTTTTCGTGGTCTACACGAATAACTAAAAACCCTGTAGGGCTTATATGCACTTTAAAGTTCTTAGATAGCATAATATTGTATGTTTTATAGAAAGTTAGTTACGAACCATTGTCATTGCATTTCACCTTTTTAACGTAATAAATATGTTAACTATATTATTGTTGTTCAATTTCTTGCAGAAAAGTGATTTGTTCAGTTTAGCAAGTATAACACACCTTGTGAAAGTGTGTTATAGTAACACACCACATGTGTGTTATACTAACACACATTGTGTGTAAAAAACACACCTTTGTGAAAAACACACACCTTTATGAAAAACACATGTTAAGGTGTGTAGTTTGGGGGACAATCAAATTACACACCAAAAGGTGTGTTACTGCACCTTGGTCACCTTCTGTGTGCTGTAGAAACACATATTTCTGTGTGTAGTAGTAGTAAGACACCTGTGTAAAACTGGTGTAAAACACACCTTTTTTATTTTTCTAGATTTGGATCTAAATAACGATTCGGAATTGGTTAGTTACCTTCACAAACATGTCTGGACCGAGCTCTGGACCAATCATAATGCGAGTAGCATTTGAATTGACAAATCAGAGCTCGATCCAGAATTAATTTCCAGGGGGTGTTCTAGTTTTAAGGTGTGGTCACCCTGTATAAAGCAACCACCTTTCTAGTACGACCAGTAAAAATTAGGGGGATACGCTCCTGATAGATAGATAGGTCGTCCACGAGAGTGAGCCATTTCTTAAGACTGGGCTTAAAAAATCACGTGACTGACCGTTCATGAGGGAAAGTCATGAAGGTCATTCAAGGTGAAGAAGACGATGGAGAGAAAACGCGAGCAGGACAGAGAAATGCGTCGAATGAGAAACAAAAGATGCAAGCTGCGGCTCGAACAGGTAATGACGTACCTGTTGAATAATGCGTATGACTACTGGCAGGTCATCCAAGGTTTACCAGAGCCTATATTCTACAAGAACAACGGCAACGACAACAGACAACGCACCAGCAAGCGCATATATACAGCATGAACCCGCGGAAGTACAAGATCAACAACAGCCGCAAGAAGAACAACGGCAACGACAGCACCCGCAGAAGTACAACCGCATCAAGATCAACAACAGCCGCTGGAGGAACATGACATATTAGATATTGTGAAAACGCTAGATAATGAACAGCAGCAAGAAAACAATAGTATCGATGTTTTGAACATGTTAGACATGAACTTGTAGAAGAGATCAAAAGAACACTAAATGGCTTGAAGCTGGTTCTCCTGCTCATGTGGCTTTGGAGGAAACAGTGACAAGAAGCTGCTGAAGGATATCCCTTATGACAAAATATGTTCCGAAACGAGAGCACTTTTGTTATAATGGAATGGTAGCTCGAACTCAGCTAGCCATCTTGGATCACAATGCTAATGTAAACAGAAGCCACGCAAAAGTAAAACAGGGAGTTAATGAAGGTGAGGAAATGTACAGGGTTGTTTGTGCCAAACAGAGAAAGAATTGGGTAGCCAAGGAGATTAAAACCCCAAAGTCTAATACCTATGTTGAAGGGATGATGAATGTTATTTTATGCAAGAAATTTGCATACAAGCCAACTGCTCAAGCTAATGTATAGCACCAACACCTAGACCACCAAAACAGGATGTTATTGATAAACATAAAACCAGAATGAGCAATAAACAGTAGTGACAAACGGGCTAGCTGTTTTGGTGATCTGAGAGTTTAATTGTAAATGCTAATTATAAAATGCTTATATATAAAATGCTTATATACAAAATGCTTATATATAAGTTTCTTGTATACAAGAAATGACAAGTGCTTCTTTTTCAGGAAACGAGTTCACCAATTTTACCGTTTCTAAAATATAATTTTAGCGTCACCATTTTGAATTTCAATTTTATATTACAGTGTATATGAATTTATATATTTAGTAAATTATACAATAACACGTTGTATAGCATAACTACGATTATGAAATAACGATGTATTATTAGAATACTCACCACTAGTCGCTAATACTCGTCCTAAATACGATTTCCAACCAGATTTTGGAGATTTTTTGCTCGAGTCGCCAAATACAACCATGCCTTCCTTCTCTGGGTTATCGAGCATACCCTTGTCGCGAACACATTCTTGCGTTAAAATGCTTGTCTCATTGCTGGCAGTCCAGTGAATTAAAACGTACTTCATATTTACTTATGAAAAAACTGAAATAACTTCTCTTTAATTCTTATTTTATAACCCAGCGAAGACGTATAAATTCCTTGTTTTTGTGCAAACGAAAGTGTTTTGAAGAGATTTGCATTTCGCGCGTGCTTACTCCTCATTGGTCGACGTGTGGGACAAATACCCCGGCCGGTAAAACTCTCTACTCCCAGAATCCTCACGGGCCCCCGGCTCTTGTCGAAAAATACATTTCACCCATGGCGGAAAACAGTAAAGGCAGAAAGATAAGAGGATCGTATAAATAATATGATTTAAACCCTAACGATGAAAGTTATGATCCCGTAGTTCCCAAAACAACCAAATGGCGTCGTTTACAAGTTGAACCCTGCGATAACGAGGATTTATATGATGACTACGAAGGATATGGAAGTGAGGAAGATCTGACAAATCGAGGTACATATTTTCGATATTCAAATCAATGATATTGTCATAAACTTCAATATTTAAGAATAGATAAATCTAAAATTCAAAATATGACTTCAAATAAACACTATTCGATTATCCTTGTAGATTTGATGTCCAGAACGAGCAGGAAAATATATACCCAGACGACAACGAGGAATACGAATGTCCCCAAGAAGAGATTCATGAAAGTAATGCCTTAGAAAATGTAAGTATGGCTTAAAATTAGCTTATTTCTTAATCGTGTGAAACCAATGATGCTTTAAACTCAGTTCAGATTTCTTTCAATTGATCAATATTAAAAGTTAAACAGTTGTTATTAGAAACAGTGATAATATATAAACAGTGATAATGTATATAAACAGAAAATAAAATATTGCCATATTTTAGCTTAGATGTGTGGTGATTTTAGCTTAGATGCGTGGATAGAGTTTCTAGTGAGGAGCTAAGGGAAAGAATGGGGATTGAATCGATATCTGATGTGGTAAAGAGGAGCCAGTTAAGTTGGCTGGGACATGTGCCGTGGAAAGATGATGGTGACTGGGCGAAGGTTGGATGAAAAAACGTTTGCTGTTGTTTTTGTCATTATATATTATATTACTGGCTCGAGTTTTCTGGCAAACTATTCTTATCGAGCGAGTCAGTTTTCGTTTAAATATCAACGAGTACTCACACAAACTTTGTGTATCGTCTATTGAGCGAGTGTTCTTGCAATATATCCTCATACAATGTATATCAAGCATGTTTTCTCACAAGCTTCATATTATGTATACAGTACTATAGTCGATTGACATTGTCTATTGGTTTATCTTGACAAGATAGAAGGTCCATCCATACCTTCAATAACATTGCAAATTGATTTTGAAAAGATTTTGTGCTCTACAAAGTTAACGGCAGCTTGCAAATGGTAGTAATTTTACTTGTATTTTGTACCATTTCATGTCTCATATTTGTCATCATATCATTAGGAGAATGAGTTTGAGCATAGTGATCTAGATGAGCCTCTATGATAATGCACCAGTCAGTGTTGGACAATGACTTCTGCTTTTCATGGCGTTTATTCTTGGCAACAATTTAACAAGTGTAGCTGATGGGAATCTACTTAGATTGTTAACAATGATTCTTTCCATTGGATCCCGCTTACATCATACCAAGTATTTGTTTAATAAATATTTTAATGGTTTAAAAGAGGGCCTGGAATATAAACTGTTTTGTCCAAGTTGCAAAACATTTCTTGAGGGTGCTGACGACTTGAAGTGTACCATTTGTGAAGCAGAGTACCAAAGACAACTGCTACTTGAACAAGGACATTTCTTCATATATTTGCCATTGGAAAAGCAGCTGCAGGACTTTGTCCATACCAATGATATATCCTCCGATTTGTACCACCGTTTTAATAGAGAAAAGAATGATCTGATTGATGACATTTATGATGGTCAAATGTATCAATCTTTGGGAAATGGTACCTTAGCCACTGACAGAAATGCTATGAGTATTTCTTTTAGTTGTGATGGTGTCCCCATATTCCGTTCTTCCAACTTTAGTATATGGCCCCTGCAGGGAATCCTTAATGAACTCCCTCCAAAGAAGCGGAAGAAAAATATTTTTCTTATTGGTCTATGGTCTGGGAATGGTAAGCCAAGTATTGTCGAATTCCTTAAACCATTTACTGAAGAGTTAAGAAAACTTTCAACTGTGGGAATGAGATGGCTGCGGAATGGGCAAGAGGTATGTTCAAAAGTATTTGCATGTATTTGTTCATGTGACAGCGTAGCCAGGTGTGCCCTCCAGAATATTCATCAATTTAATGGTTCCTTATCACCTCAAAAATCTTGAGCTCATCACATTTTTTAATTGTTGCATAATTGCAATAATTTGTAAATAATTTAATTTTGTATTATTTTAGTAATTTAATTTTGATGGCCAATGTATTAATATCATAATATTTGCTGTGCTACGGGAAATATTTTCTTAATATCATTCTTTTAAATACATGCATCTCAATTTGCCTATCATATAAGTACATGTTATTAATCCTACCTTTCGACTACCTTGCAGTTATCAATCATCAGGAAATTTTTCCCCATACTGTACTAACTTGTGACAATTTTAATGTTATTCTCACATGTTTCAAGATCAATCTCACATGTGATCCACATGTGGCCTACACGTGGCCCACATGTGACCAACATGTGGCACACATATCACCCACATGTGGCCTACATGTGGTCACATGTGATCAACATGTGGCACACATGTGACCCACATGTGGCACACATGTGACCCACATGTGGTCACATGTGATTCACCGGTGGTTCACTGGTGATTTACATGTGTATTTTTCGTAAGGTAACAAACACGGTCACCTGTACACCTAGTAAAGAGAAATTAGCGATGTGTAATTGCGACAGTTTATCCGAAGATGAAGCTGAAGAACCAATTGACGCAGAGTTGAATGCATCGGTAGACGCACGGAATTTAAAAACAAATAAAGGGGGGAACCCACAAATACGCTATGCGTTGGGTGCAGATAAAATGCCACCAGCGTTGAAAGAAGATTTTAAGAGTTTTGAAGCGTTTTACTCGGCTGATATATTCCAATTCCATAATTCCAATGGAATACAACTTTTCAGTGGTGAAATAATTTGAAAAAATTATTTTAGATTATCAAGGATTTCAACAGAAAACACAGCTACAAGAAAAACATGGCATTCCATATAGGTCCCTTGAGTGTGAATAAAATATCTTTAAATAATTCACTGACATTGTGAAGACTGAAACAGCTGTTACAATCAATTGTTAACAAGCGACACTAAACCAAAAAATAAATTTGTAAATGAATTTGTAGACAAATATAAGTGCCAGTATCATCACATGTCATGGATAATTCTCCAGTTAATGATTCACTTAAAGTTATAAAAGCAGATATTTTGTCATTTATTGATACAATGACAGGAACATCAGTTAACAACAAAAAATCTTTATTTACAGAATCTTTAATGCAACCATACAAATAATTCCCATGAAACAAAATATTGTTCAAGCCAGACGAATTCCAATTATAAAATATATGGTTTTACAATGTATTTAAAAATTATAGCAGTGAATGACTAAGATATACACTGTTTACCAGCATTGTCGCCAAATTTAGACGGACTTCCTCACCTGAAACAGATGGATATACTGTGTAACATTTGAATTTAACGAAGAAATATAAAACAAAAACAGTCGCAGATAGTACTATAAACGAACGAAGCTCAGCACAACCTACAGTAAATACCTGAAAACGAGAAAGATACAACTTACCTTTCATTTAAACTACACAAGCCTTGTCAAGAAAGACAAGACTTTTTGAGAATTGTCGAAAACTTCTCCGATATATATTTTCCAAATACGCACTCGGTCTCGAAGACACGCCACGAGGAAGAACTAGAGGAACTATATCAAACCAAAAACCATAACGCACTCGATCAGAAGACACCACGAAGATCACGAGCATTCCCGACTTATACGACACGACCTTTGTACGTTGTACTTGTCGACAAGTTAAGGTTTTTCGAGATTTTCTGTAGTTTGTACACACAAGATACGAGGAGGAATTGACATTCGATAATCTTGTCTGCTTGGGTAGAAGTGTAAAAGGGTAGAAGTGTAAAAGGCGAGTATCTGGTGCCTGAAAACCAGACAGCTCAAATGTGAAAGTTACTTGGGTTAGGGTGAGTGTGGGTGGTGGCTCATTAATTTGGGGTTAAGTTGGCCGGGATGATGTAGAGAATTGAGCTCCTCTATGTTCATGAAATGTTCCATTATGGTCACTAATAAAAGCTCCTAACCAGACATTGTCTGCTTGGGTTGAGGTGGCGAGTATCTGGCGCCTGAAAACCAGACAGCTCAAACGTGAAAGTTACTTGGGTTAGGGTGGGTGGGTGTGGGTGGTGGCTCGTTAATTTGGGGTTAATTTGGCCGGGATGATGTAGAGAATTGAGCTCCTCTATGTCCATGAAATGTTCCATTATGGTCACTAATAAAAGCTCCTAACCAGACATTGTCTGCTTGGGTTGAGGTGGCGAGTATCTGGCGCCTGAAAACCAGACAGCTCTGGGTAGGTGGGGCTCATCAGCCATGGAAGGCAGTCCACCTAGGAGAAGGAAAACTCTGATTTCAAACCCTTGGACCTTCACTTGTGTGTTGGTCCGGCTGTCCATGTCGGATTCACTGA
The DNA here is from genome assembly GCA_035772405.1 of Chrysogorgia sp. JL179-B06. Lineage (NCBI taxonomy): Eukaryota > Metazoa > Cnidaria > Anthozoa > Scleralcyonacea > Chrysogorgiidae > Chrysogorgia > Chrysogorgia sp. JL179-B06. Next base: position 1,843,094 of record JAYKKM010000395.1, on the reverse strand, counting down.
CTGAAACAACATGTTACTGTGTTTGACGTGTTTCCTAGGCATGCTGATGAGCTCTGACATTGAGCGAAACAGCCAACTTTTTATGACATGTGATTGACTACATTATCAAAGTTCGAATTGGACAAAAAACGTATGAAAATTAATAAAATGTTTCATAAAAACATGTCTGAAAACATTTTTTAAATGCTCAAAAGTGCTGTCAGATCGTGGGAAATGCCATTTCAGACCCAAATTCAAAATAAATCCGGGGGGACCCCCCTAGGTGTGTGTACCCCGCCATTTTGACTAACGTGTAAAAATTCCTAGATCCGCCCCTGGCTGCATGGTATCGTTAAGTTTAGACGAATATTTATGCAGATGTTCAATGTGCAAGGATATCCTTGTGATTTGTCGTGTCATCTGGAGGAAATCCAAAACAATGCCGATGAGCAAAATAACAATGATGATATAGTGCGAGTGATCTGGATAGTGACATTGGAGAATTTCCAGATCAGTTATTTTCAAAGTCTTGTATTTTGAAGACGGTGCTGCTGAAAATGCATGTAGTGAATGATTTATCCAGTAAAACGAATAGTAACCCAGCACGTCTCGTCAAAAATATCCATTTTATGAGAAGTGCGCTGTTACTATTAAGCAATTGTCAGTTCAAAGCTCAAGAAGAGGCCGGCGCTAAAGTTGACGCAATCTTAAAAGCACACGGACTCCAACGTCTGCCAGTTGCTAAAGATGGGAACTGCTTATTTGCAGCAGTCTCCTTTTTCCTTCTACAAACCATGACAAGTGTTGATTGTGGATTCGAGTTACGAGAATATTTGAAATGCATTGGTATTTTTGGCAACAAAACCTTGCCAGAAGTAATCGTATTACTAAGAAAGCTTGTCGTCGACGAATTTCTTAGCTGCAACCTCCACGAGTACTCCTCTTTTCTCCTATCAGCAGAACACACTTCTTACGAAGAAACAGCACGCAATTTTGAGCGTGATGGGTTTTTTTATTGTGAATTAGGAAATGCGGTTATATTGGCTCTGTCAAACATACTGCGTATGAGTTTTGTTGTTTTTACGTCACTCGAAAACTATCCTATAATCACAATAGCTCCCAAAAATGTCCCCATTTCAAATATTTCGGCTTATCTGGCATTTGAACAATATACGCGGATTTTGATAAAACGCGGAATTGGGAATAAAACGCGGAATTTGGAATAAAACGCCATAAATTTCATCCTGATGCAATTCAAATGCACATGAAAATATACATTTGACTCTGACTCATTTGCCTCAATTCATTCGAGTAATGATCGACATATCGTACGGTGAAGTGATAAGGTGGTAAACTGCCAAGATGTTTAGTTTACAACATCCCAGAATCTGCAAACGCAATGATTAAGCGCGGGGTTAATTTTAAAGAAAGCGAGATGACCAAATTCTGCAAAGATATGAGCACGTTGCTTCTGCGTCAGAGAGAAGATGTAGAATCTGCTACAATAAACAAGGGACCGTACCGTTTGGTGCCAAAGTTTTCATCTTTCGAGGTGCAACAAAGCAGGTGGTTTAAGATGAGCGCGAAGCAACGAGACACACATCTGAAGAGATTCCACGAGGCAAAAATGTCGGAAACGACGGACGACGACGATATTTCATCGAACAGTGTTTCACAGGCAAGCAGATCCTCGATGGTACAAGTTTGTCTCTCCACCGATTTGGTAGGTTCAGGTGTTAAATCAGCTCCCGCAGTCATGCTACGTTCCATATCAGAGAAGGCAGAGAAGCTGTTAAATAAAGAAGGATCGGTTGTACGTGCACCCGGATCAACCGACGGCATGACATAGTGGTTGAAAGCCATACATCGGTAAAGCATCATTATGTAACTTTATCGAAAAATGGTAAGGTGACATGCCAAGATTGTCCTAACTGGAAAGCTTAGAAGATTTGCGCCCATGCTGTGGCTGCTGCAGAAAAGTCTGGCATTACATCCAATTACATTAAGTGGATTCGAAAGAAAGGTCCTGCCAACATCATAGTTTTTATAAACGAACGTATTGGATGACTTATGAGGAAAGAAATAATTTGACATTTGTTTATGATCAAAAAATCCCACTTCAATCCCGCAACCGCTGTCACAAGATTCAATAGGAAAACAGGGTGTCCGCTATAACGAGAGTTGACTGTAGTTGGTTCGCGAACTTTTTCTCATCGCTGCTAAACTTAAATTTCACATAGCAGCGGTAAAACTCGTAAAACCAACTTAATCGCTGATGCCCACTTTCGTTTGAACTTCCAGGAGTTCTTTCGTCTGGTACCTCACGCGCATCCGACACCCGTCAACATGCCGCCCTACTCTTTCAAGGTCTCGCCAAAGGGGAGAAATTACTGTTGCTACTTCACAAGCCAATGCCAACATGAAGGAACATTTGAAAAGGAAAGTTATGTCAGGCGAATATGCAGCTGGACAGCTAATTATACCAAAGAAGGTAAAACTACAGTATAGATAATTTTAGGTAAACTGTTACTAAGTATATATGCTGTAAATTTGTTCTGTTTTGAGCTATTCCTCAACTTGCAACTTCCAGCATGATTATTGTAAAGATGCTATATATATTGATTCCTGCTGTATGCCCAGATATTGTTAGTTGATTAATAGGTGTGTGTTTAGTGTTAGCAAATGAATAGCTGTAATATCTGAGGTTAATTACATTTGCCCTGCTTTTATTTCTAGATTTCCATGTCTTCCAAGATGTCTATATATTTCAATTCAGCAGAGGTTTCGCAAGCGAAACTCGTTAGAAGCCTCGAAAAGCCAAGAGATATTCCCTTTCCCTTGGAGAATCGTTCCCTCAACATTCGTTGAGTGGGTGATAGATCTGGCGTTTTCCGCAAACAACAGACCTGAGTTTGTTCTTATAGGAGCAATTTCCGTTTGGTATATGTTTAAAACTAAAGTATATGTAACTACTATTGTTATGCAACGGGACATGGTAATCATGGCGGCTGTGTCTGTCCATCATGGCGGCTGTGAAATTTCTAGTCCTGAATTGTTTCGTGTTTAGTGTGTTTTTAATTTCTTTTAAACTCCAAAATAATACTCGATTTACTGATGTAACACAACAGAGCCCTGCTCTACTCGGTTATTTCATCAAACCGACTTGTATCCCTCTTGGATCTGAAGCTTTTCTATCTGATGTACTTCGAAATCGTTCCGCCATCTTGGATTCCATATTACAGTCAACTCGTCCGAGGTCTCAAGCCCTCAAACTTTTTGCGAACTGTCTGCTCTTGCTAGCTGGAGACATAAGCTTGAATCCTGGTCCATCTGCCTCCTCGAACTGCGGAATATGTACCAAGTCTGTTCGTGATAACCAGAAGGGAATCCAATGCGATTCTTGTGACCTATGGTTTCATACATCATGCTGTTTCATCGATGATTCCACATATTTCCATCTGGCGAAATCGTCATGTACCTGGATATGTCCACACTGCGGCCATCCGAGCTTTTCCAGCAGCTCAGTATTTTGTAGTCCAAGTACTTCTTTCAATTCTAATAATTCGTTCTTGGCTTTGTCACGTGACCTTGGAGACCACCAACTACCGGACATACTTCCTGTATCATCAAGCACTCCAAGTAAAAATGCATCTATCAATTACCACCACCGTTCCAGTCTACGCTGCATGGAAATTAACTGTAACAGCATTAAGAGTTCTGAACGATCTGCTGTTTTCGCTAGCCATATTGACAACCTCAACCCTGATATAATTTTTGGCTGTGAATCGAAACTCAGTTCTGAAGATCCAACATACTCATGCTTTCCTTCAACCTACACAGTGTTCAGGAAGGAACGATCTGGCTGTGGTGGTGGGGGCGTTTTCATTGCAGTGAAATCTGACATCCCAGCATATGAATTACCAGATTTAGCTGGTAACCCAGAGGACGAATCTCTATGGGCCTCCATTCATCTCGCTAAAACGAAAGCGCTTTACATATGTGCATTTTACAAACCACCCTCGGCACCCTCGTCTCGAATTGACTTTCTTTCTGAGTCTATATTGAAGGTGTTTGATATCAACAAAAAATCCCACCCGAACATTGTGGTCAGCGGAGATTTTAACTGTGGGGATATTGACTGGAAGTGTGATCCCCCAATGGTCACTAGCCATTCTACAGCTCCTCTTATGTACAGACTTCTAGACTTTATAAGTGACCACGCCCTAACGCAATGTGTTACTGTTCCTACTCGCCCAGCATCCCTCAAGACTCTGGATTTGGTCCTGTCCTCTGTTCCCTCCCTTGTCTCTGATATCCAGGTTAAACCAGGCATGAGTGACCACGATATTGTTTTGTTTAATATCAGAGTTAAGCCCAAACGGTTCTCACGCCCACCTCACAAAGTGTATTTGTATGACAAGGCAGATCTGGACGCACTTCGCCAAGACATCTCGAATAGTGCAACTGAGTTTTTTGTCCACTGCTCTAATAGAAGTCTGGAAGAGAACTGGGACTTCTTTAAAGATAATTTGGCCAAGGCAGTTGACAAGCATATCCCTTCAAAAATAACAACAGCAAAAAGCTCTCTTCCCTGGATCTCAAGAGCTATAAAGCGCCAAATGCGCAGGCGTGACCATCTACACAAAAATGCTAGACGTAGCAGTGATAAAAACTCCCCTGCATGGTCAGCATATCGTCATCAGAGAAACAAAGTGGTGAAACTGCTAAAGACATCCCATAATAGATATCTCAACCAGGAAATTGGAGGAAGCTTGAAGGAAAATCCGAAAAAATTCTGGAGCTATATCAAACACTCAAGGACAGAAAGTATGGGTATACCAACATTGCGTCAAGACGATTCGATATTCATATCTGACAAGGACAAGGCTGAACTCTTAAACAAATACTTTGAGAGTGTATTCACCAGGGATAATGGATTACTTCCTACAACCACCTCTACCTATTGTGATAACATTTCGAACATTGGAGATATCTTGTTTGATGAATCGGGCGTTCAGAAACTTCTAGCTAACCTAAATATATCAAAGTCAACTGGCCCCGATGGCATTTCACCACGCTGTCTGCGAGTCCTGTCAACAGAGATATCTGGTATGTTGACATTCATCTTTCAACAGAGTTTCAACTTGGGTACCCTACCGTGTGATTGGTCTAAAGCCTTGGTTGTACCAGTTCATAAAAAATCAAACAAGGATAATCCAGCAAACTACCGACCAATATCCCTTACATGTCTTGTCTGTAAAGTTATGGAACATATTGTTCTCAGTCATCTTAACAAACACTTGTCTACTAATGGTATCCTGTCTCCCTTACAGCATGGATTTCGCGCAGGCATGTCCTGTGAAACGCAGTTGGTGCTGACCTGTCATGACTGGGCTAACATCTTGAACCAGCAAGGCCAAGTCGACGCACTCCTACTAGATTTTAGTAAGGCCTTTGACAAGGTCAGTCACACTAAGTTATTACATAAGCTCGATCATTATGGAGTCAATGGGAAGACCCAAAAGTGGATATCCGGGTTCCTCCATAACCGCACCCAATTCGTGGCTATAAATGGCATTCACTCCAGCACTACTCCTGTTACCTCTGGTGTGCCGCAAGGCTCCGTACTTGGCCCGACCCTATTCCTACTCTATATAAACGACATTGTTGATGTACCGAAATCTGAACTGCGGCTCTTTGCCGATGACACTGTGCTTTATCGGGCCATTAAATCCCAGCACGATCATCAGATACTTCAGGAGGACTTACACAACCTAACCAAATGGGCATCTGATTGGCAGATGGACTTTAATGTGTCCAAATGCCACCTACTCCGCGTTACGAACAAGCGTAAGGCACACGAATCTACATACTCTGCTAATTCAGAAGCCCTTACGAAGGTTTCCCAATGTGACTATCTGGGCATAAGGTGTTTTGAAACTCTTCGCTGGGGTGCGCACTGTTCTAAAGTTGCCGCTAAAGCCAACAAGACTCTGGGACTAATAAGAAGAACATTGAAGCCATGTAGCAGCGAAGTCAAGGAGAGAGCCTATATGATGTTGGTGAGACCTACGCTTGAATATGCATCCTCCTCGTGGAACCCTCACACCGACACAGATGTAAATCGTCTTGAGCAAGTCCAAAAGAACGCAGCCCGCTTTGTATGCAATAACTATAAACTTACAACAAGTACTTCTGGTTTAGTTAGATCACTTGGATGGGATACTCTAGAGCACAGGCGTTTGTTTAATCAGTCAGTCCTCTTTTATAAGTTTCATAATAGTCTTGTAAATTGTAAACTTCCCGACTCGCTTGTGCGCTCTAGTTCTCTTAGATCTACTAGGAGACATTGCTTAACATACCAACAACAGCAGTCAACTGTATTAGCTCATAGCTATTCCTTTTTTCCAAGAACAGTCAGAGTCTGGAACTTACTTCCCTCTGAAGTAGTGACATCTGCAACCTTAAATAGCTTTAAACAGTCAGCCTTGCCTGCTATTAGATCACTAAAAGTGCCAAGTCACTTGCGCAGGCTTTAAACCGCGACCGACCCGCCCAGTATTAGAGTAATCTACTTGGGTGTAATTTATTCTAAGTTCTAAGTTCTAAATCCATGAGTTCGAGTTCGAGTTCGAGTTAATTTCGAGTTGACTTAGAGTTACTAGGTAAACCAACAAACTGTCCCCAACGGTTTCAGACATTACTAGAACACCATTTTGATGATAATGGTCAAAATAGAAGCTATCCCCAACACAACACCAATCCTAACCCTAACCCCCGTGTCGCGGACGAGGTCGCGTATATACTGGGATGCCACACGGGTGACGATGTCTGGCGAGGTGGAGTCGAGGTCGGGGTCAGTGGTACTGAGGAAGCTTTCCAGCGGGTCGGCTTCGTCCACTCGGTAGGACTGGAAGGAAGGTTCTAAAGTGATACAGGGAGGTCGTGACGTCTTCGTTGGAGCGTCGGGAAAACTTCGGAAGTACTCGGCCCATCATCGGAAGTTGTCGGAACAACTTCGGAAGTTGTCGGAACAACTTCGGAACTTGTCGGAACAACTTCGGAAGTTGTCGGAACAACTTCGGAAGTTATCGGAACAACTTCGGAAGTTTTCGGAACAACATCGGAAGTAGTCGGACCTACTTCGGAAGTGGTCGGGAATGGTCGGAAGGCTCTCGGGAGTCGTTCCGACGTCTTCGTAGGCCATCTCAAAGCGGTCGGGATCTGCCGGAGGGTCGTCGGTATCCATCGACGATTGGTCGGAGGTGGTGTGGACTACTCCAAGGTCTGCGGCTGGTACGTGTTTCGCTGCTGGGGGTGGAATATCAATGGTGGGTGGTTCGGACATTCTCAAGAAGTATTAATCATTCCGCCATTCCGATCCCCCATTCCGCAAAATATTCCGTCCGCACCCTGTATTCATCTTCATAAACCTAACCCCCGGCCGAAAACTCAAATCGGCTCGAACTCGAACCGAACTCGAACTCAACTCGAACTCGAACTCAACTCGAACTCATAAATTCCCTGGTCCCTTATGCAACATATATATCTATAAACCTTATCTTGGTAGAACATTCGCGTCGACCTAACTGAATACCGGCGCCTAAAGTTTATCTAAATGATCGTATCTACTATTGTCCTGTGACAAAGTGCAATGTAAAGCGTGTTCCGACCAAGAGTCTTGTGTCTTGACTGGTGTGTTCATATTAACTCGGCCCGTTACAAATCTGGTGGCAGCGGTGAACTATGTCGAGTATTTTACCAGGAAAATTTGAAAATGGCGATTTTGTGGCTTGGCTTCGTGAATTCAACGCGTGTTCGGCGGCGAACGGCTGGAAAGTCACCGATGACACTGACGACAAAATCTTAAAGTTACACGCGTTCCTTCGCGATCAAGCAGCTAGTCACTTGTACGTTCATTCGAACTCTGTTCTTGTACGAGTATCATCGAAAGTTTTTGGCGTGTGTTTGGAAAGTATTTTACTGGATTTATTCTCTATTGTGAGCAAGATGTCTCAAACGGTAAGTTGGTGTTTCGATATTATTCCGATGATAATAGTATGCAAGAAAAAGGGATAAGGAAAGAAATATTCTAACATTGATACACACATCGCACCCAGGTTGTGTACGTGCGACACGAAACACGTAAACTTTTTGTCCAGAGGCAGAAGTTGTTGCAGAACCTGTGATTATTGTTTAATTTGTGATTTACCTTGAAATTTCTAATTTCTAATTTTAAAAAATGAAAATGAATGAAAAATGAAATTTTTAAAGCTTGAACAGGATAGTATAGATGAGGCGGAACTTCTGGAAATTGACTTTATGGAACACACAACTGAAACAATCAAACACAGGACAATCTACAACAAGAAAACGCCCAGAATGACCGAGAAACCTCAGACAATACCTTTTTTGACATGACAAACCTCAATGACAGTATCCTCACACTAAAAACAAGAAGGCAATGATATCGGACCTTTGTCGCAGGTTAGTTTTTATATATGTATTTCATTCAATGTTGAATGCGAACGTGTCTGTTTAAATTTATGCATACTCGTGTTTATTGGTCCTTTAAATTCCTTATTATTTCCTTAACCATATATGGTTGAATGCTTCAATATGAATTATTCAGCAAAGGAAGAGTAGTTCGATCAAAAAATCGCTGTCTAGCCCTATCTACCTCTTTTTGTTAAGCTTCTATTTTAGTTTTAAAATGCTCTCCTTCTCATCATTCGTATGGTATGCGGCGCGCAAGTGTGATGTAGCCAATTTTTGTATGCTCGCCGCCTTTACGTATGCAGAGAAGCTTCCGCCCATCCCTACTTTAATAAGTGTATACCATAACAAATATGGCGATGTATAATCATGTTGAACAAAATGCTCTGGTCGTGAGGGCTCGTACGGTATCAATGCACAGAAACTGAAGATAGACCTGTATTATTGGCGGAGACTGCTTAGTGAAGGGTTTATATAATCGTGGGGTGGTATTCAGGTTTATCCATCGAAACCCACATTATCCTGGCCCACAATACCACATTGGCCATCCACAGATCACCACGGATAACTTTGGTCCTATTCAACAATACTTTGGTATGGTGAAGTGCAGCGTTCTTCCTCCTCGACAGCTCTACCATCCCGTCCTACCATATCGGACTCAGGGGAAACTCATGTTTCCGCTGTGCCGTACCTGTGCTGCACACGTCAACAAATCAGAATATTCCAATGCATTCTGTCCCAGCGGTGAACAATGTCGCGAGAAAGATATTAATCGACCCTGGGCCTTCATGGCATATGAAGTACACCATATTAGATAAAAGGCGAGAGTTGATTGCAATTGTTGCAGTTGGTTTATCACTATGCTCGAGCAATGTTTTAAAACATTACAAATACAGTTCGACCAATTATGCAAAACTACCCTTGAAATTTTGTATATTTTAGGCTCTCGCTTTCTTCGTGTCTAAATTTTATGCACGATCATGTGGGAAATTCGACCTAATCCAACACAAATACCATCACCACCTCCTACTGTTCCATTTCAGTCAATTCTAATTATCCGTCTTCCTTCTTAAACTCATACTAATTTCTACATATACATTCTAACTATTCACTTTCCTTTCTCATATTGTAGAGAACCGGACGAGGGTCTGGACGAGGGTCTGGACGAGGGTCTTTGCCGAAACCCTTGCTGGGCAGCTTTTGACGAACGCATAAGCGTTACGAACGCAAACGAAAAGATAAGCGTGACGGAACGGAAGTCACTTGCGCGCATGAAATGGGCTATATAAAAACTCGACTTATATTTCCATCAGCATTACTGTATTATATCGCTATTGTTATGGATAACATCGTAGGGATTCTCGACATGGATGGTTTCCAACTAAACAGGCAATTCTACTGAAAAGATCTTGGGTGCTTAGTTTTGGAGAAGACGAAGCTTCTTCGTTCTTTTTTGACATTGGGATAAACTGGAGTGAACTCAGCGAAAAAGACATCCGAAATTGTTGCTACGTTCAAAAGAACATTCATAAACTCCCTTGGGGAATATACCACGTACCAAGGCCTTAAGCTTACATATTTTGGTGCCAACATGAGCGACTTCTACCTTCGAGTCACAATAGAGACTCCGCGATAGCGTACAAGGGCGGATATTTCGAGAGAGACATGTTAAAAAGATTAAGGATTCCGTCCGTGAATCTGGAGAGCTTTGGTTGTCCTTGACGCTTTGGTATGGCATTTGCTTGACGCTTTGGTATGGCACATGCTGCTTGAGTTTCGGAACTGTGCGACCGCCAATACCGTGCATATGCATGCAAGCGTACAGAACGAAGGTTGTTCTTTGTTACTCGTTGTTCTTTGTTACTGACATGACAAACCTCAATGACAGTATGCTCACACTAACAACAAGAAGGAAATGATATCGGACCTTTGCCGTAGGTTAGTTTATTTATATATGTATTTCATTCAATGTTGAATGCGAACGTGTCTGTTTTAATTTATGCATACTCGTGTTTATTGGTCCTTGAAAATAAAAATAAAATAAAATAAAATGACAAAAAATAAAATAAATAAATAAAGTGATTGATCTACCTCTTTTTATTTAGTTTCTATTTTAGTTTTAAAATGCTCTCCTTCCCATCATTCGTATGGTATGCGGCGCGCAAGTGTGATGTTTCTGCAAGGGTTGTGTAAAAATTTCGAAGGTGTATATTTATTAAATGTAGCCAATTTTTGTATGCTCGCCGCCTTCACGTATGCAGAGAAGTTTCCGCCCATCCCTACTTTAATAAGTGTATACCATAACAAATATGGCGATGTATAATCATGTTGAAAAAAATGCTCTGGTCGTGAGGGGTCGCGAGGGGTCGTACGGTATCAATGCACAGAAACTGAAGGTAGACATGTATTATTGGCGGAGACTGCTTAGTGAAGGGTTTATATAATCGTGGGAAGGTATTCAGGTTTATCCATCGAAACCCACATTATCCTGGCCCACAATACCACATTGGCCATCCACAGATCACCACGGAGAACTTTGGTATGGTGAATTGCAGGTTCTTCCTCCTCGACAGTTCTACCATCCCGTCCTACCGTATCGAACTCAGGGGAAACTCATGTTTCCGCTGTGCCGTGCCTGTGCTGACACACGTCAACAAATCAGAATACCCAAAGCATTCTGTCCAAGCGGTGAGCAATGTCGCGAGAAAGATATTAATCGACCCTGGGCCTTCATGCCATAGGAAGTTAACACCATATTAGAGAAAAGAAATTAACAAGACTTATAACTAGAAATTTCTATCCACTTATAATTATTAATATGTGAAATTTTCTCGAAGCACCTCGAACCTCTGTATGATAAACCTAAAGTACTAAGTACATCACCACTTAGATGTTTCCGGTTAGACGTTTGTGTTAAATTTCGTGGGAGTGATCCTTGCCTCAGGTACTTAGGTTCCTATACTACACCACGGTAAAGATGACGAGAATCACCCTTTTTTGATTTTGCGGAAACACTTGTAATGGTCCCAGAATTGAAATTGACTACAAAAGTCAAAGCCTGAAAAGAAAAGAAAAAAAAGAAAAAGCAATATACACGCTTCAAATGGTGCATACGATAATAGCATTTATATTTAAATAGAAAGTATATAGATACGTGTACATATGTGTATATGCACGCATATGTACGTTGATGTGAATGGAAATATATGCAACTTGGGAATTGCCGATCATATAGTGTTATAACAGATACTCTATTCACAATCTTCAGTGCCACCACTACTTACAAACAACACTAACATCGTCGATGACAACATAACTGAGGTGGTCATAGTTGAACTAAACACAGATATCGACATAGACGACGAACAACATATTGAAAATGAAAACGAACTTCTTAAAAACGATGACACAAAGCAGCCCAACCACTAGCAACATTAACACTCCGACTAATACTCCAGATAATAACACCAATAACAAAACTAATACTGCACAAGCTCTTTGGATTCATTTGGACTCTCAAAATCTCACACAGCCCACAAACAACCGCTGAATACAACCCCATTAACCATGCAGATATCAAACGCATAATCCCAACAATCCCTACAGAATTGAAGAAGTGTCAAGACACTTTTCACACACTTAATACGCAATACCGTAATCTTTAAACTAACTTCACTATTAACAAACTTAACCAACATCAACATTCGTAAGAGACAAGTAACGAATGGTGAACTAATATACTTATAGTCCGTGGGTGTAAGGTACAGGGTCAAAAAGTTCACGAGTCGTGCGACTCGTAAGCGTATTCACGATTCGTAAAACACAATTAACGACTGGTGAAGTAATATACTTATAGTCTGTGGGTGTAAGGTACAGGGTCAAAAAGTTCACGAGTCGTACGACTCGTAAGCGTATTCACGATTCGTAAAAGACAATTAACGAATGGTGAACTAATATACTTATAGTCTGTGGGTGTAAGGACCTAGTGTTATTCGTAACAAAACAAAACCATCACGTCAACAGCCAAAGAGACAATGCCGTTCCGATTCATTTATTACTTGTGACTCATCCATCGGCAAGCACTTATTATTCAAAGAACAATGCGCCGAATCCTATTGTGACAGTAACTTTAGAATCCTTTCAAAATGCCGCTCTTCCTTTCAATTAAAGGTAACGAAATCTGTCTACATTAAACTTTCAGATCCTGATTTATGCAAACAAAAATATTTTGTTTGCAATATGTTTTCATTTTAGCTAGTCATCCTCGCTCACGCGGAGATGACGTAAGTCACTTCAGCTACTATAACATGTAACGTGCGCTAGGATTAGTGATTGGCAGAAAATGTAATTGGTAGTTTTCTGACCCAGATAACTATATCAGCAGGTTAATCGACATATGCCGCAATTGAATAGTAGCTGCTCAGTGACTACAGAGATTACGGAGACTGAGGGAATCGACACCTAACACCCATATCTCTTCTCTACAAACGAAGGACTAGACCTTAAGCTGGATTATCCCCTCGCCAGGCCTGAGGGTGCTAATATCGACCGGCGTTTAGTCCCTTATCACGCGAGATGCAAGCGATCCTGATCTCGAATCGCATTTATTTGTTTATATATATGATCAACCGTCCTCATGTGCGGCATCGGAAAATTTGGCCCTGGTAACTAGATATAGACAGAAGCTGATTGGTAGACCTCTGCAGTTGAATTAATATTTAAATTGCAACCGTCACATGATTGCGAATGCAAAAATTGAAACGGTATTTTAACGGTTTTTTGGTGCGTTAAATTTGGCGTAATTTAAATTTAAATTGACGCCAGCGCGACAAACCGCTTTCCGGAAGAAGCCGCCAGATGCAGTAACAAACATTACTATAGACATTATCAGCTGATTTCATGCCGAAACTGTAGTGTCGAAGGACAAGATAATCAAAGACAGGCACAAGTAAAAGGTAAATACATTGTCACCGACTCACCGGTATGTGTTGAGCAATTTGCCTTTTCTGCATAGCTTTTTTTTGTTAGGGTTAATTTGGTTAGGATTAGGTTTAGGATTTTGGTGATATATACCAGCATTTTGTTGAATTCTAAGAGACTATAGCGTCGTACGGCTACCGTACGAATAGCCATTACCTTCAGTTCAGTGCTTCACTTTATCGTTGAACTTTTGGACTTGACTCGCTAATTTTAATGTAAATTAAATAATTGTACACTGTATTGTGTATTTGCTCCGAAATCTAATAGACACATTTTGAAATACTTAACAGAGAGATTTGGAAAAATGTGAAGGTGTGTAATGTTTTGAATGTTTAGAATTTTCAATTTTCAAAACACATGTATAATATTTTGAAATTGCATCTACAGTATGTTTATGTTATTAAAATTATAAATACTATGCTTGATAATTAGCCAAAATATACAGTAAGTTTAGGGTGAAAAACATGCATACTATTGCTGTGTTTATATGACCTAGGCCTGGCCTACAATTTTTAGCAATAAACAAGCATTACTGTATACTTGTCAGTGTTAATATATACACTGCTGTAGTGAATAAGGGAGTGCTCGGGGGGAAACAGACGATACAGTACATGGCTGATTGTCAAGCAAGCTCATATTCTCAGAAAAAATGTTCTGTGTCCCGGACAGGGATAACTTTCAGATATCCAGTGAGATGCTCTAACCATTGAGCTACCAAGACTCAGATGGCGAGTGAAGGTTACATTGATGTACTGATTCTATTGATATATGTCTGCCTAAATGCAGCTCGCATTTGCATAGAGCAGTGTATATATTAACACACCCAATAATTAGAAGAAGAATTGATTTTTTAATAAATCCTTGAACAGCAAATATGAAAATATTTGAAAAACTCAGGGTTACAAAATGGAAGAAAATACTATATACAATTTACAATAATCTGTGTTTAAAAAACCTCGAAAAGTTAAGGTGTTTAAAAAGGTATTAATTAGTTAAGAAATTACACGCTTGACGCTATTATTACTGACGCTATTATTACTGATATATATAGTAACTGCTGCATAGGCAGTACATATATCATTAGAACAGTACATCATTGTAACCTCTCTCCATCTGAATCTCGATGGCTCAATGGTTAGAGCCCGTCACTGGCAATAAGGTTATAATTTTTTATGTTTCTGACGATATGATCTTGACGTCCATGTTTTGTATATTCCATATATAATCTGTGTTTACAGTACTCCATCCATTATGGAACATGTTAGACCTGCAGTTACTTAGCTGGCCTAGTGGGTCACAATTTATTATGTTGCGATCTGTCAATGTAAAATACAGCTTATAATACAATAATACAATAATATTTATACAGGATAGCCCCTTCAATGCTAACACTCGTATATTGATACGAGTGTTAGCATTGAAGGGGCTATCCTGTATAAATATTATTGTATTATTGTATTATAAGCTGTATTTTGAAATACAATATGTGTTGAAATTTTTAACTGTAATTTGTTAGAAAACAAGACCCCCATATATTGATATGGGGGTCTTGTTTTCTAACAAATTACAGTTAAAAATTTCAACACATATTCATAAATATATGTATGTTATTTTTACCGTCACGTAACGAAATTTTTAAAAGGTTTATAACGGTGCATGTTTTTTATATACTATTTATATCGTGCTACACTTATCCATGCTTGCTTTATTAAGGCAACACTGACTTAATGTTGTGCGTGGAAAACAATAACTCAAATAATAAGAAACATTACGAGTTTTAAGTGTTTTCTTTTCTCAGTTTTAAAGTATACGTTTACACACTGCGATTAATCGGGCCAATTTGGTATCTTGGTGCATGTTATATACACGTACGCAGGCAACATAATGCTTTCCTTAGAAAATGACGCTAAGCTTTCGTGGGTGAACCATTAAGCCCTTGTCCGCACGCATTTTCGTTTGAAAATGTAACTTTTTTATCCGCTTCCAAAAAAATCTACGTTCACACGAGAACAGGAAAACGGCGTTGTCGAAAAGTTCCACTTTGGGGACCGACTTTGAAAAGTACTGTTTTCGGTGACCGATTCATCGTTTACGTGTGGACGGAAGTGGCGCCAATCCGTAAAAAAGTTGCGTTTTCAAAAAAATCCGGATACGTGTGCACGTGGGCTAAATCACATTAACCAGGATACGAAATCGGCCCAATGAATGGCAGTGTCCAACCGTAGATGAACCAAAATTGTTTATATAATTAAATCAAATATTTACATCATATACATGGTTCGTTATTAATGATGTGTGCGACCATCGAAAAGTTGTTCGACCGTGTTTTTATTTTGGAAACAAATTATCAATAAAAAGATCACCTATTCCATCAGATAATCCGGTTTTGTCGCGTGAATTCTTACGTTTCAAGTTGCTATGTTTTTATGCTATATTGCCACATTTAATTACATTTGCCCTGCTTTTATTTCTAGATTTCCAAATGTCTTCCAAGAAGTCTATATATTTCAATTCAGCAGGGGTTTCGCAAGCGCAACTCGTTAGAAGCCTCAAAAAGGCAAGGGATATTTTAGTTGATTCTACGCTGATGGTACTAAATCGAAACTACGAATACGGAAACGGTATAGCGAGCCCTGTAATCTATTTACGGTCTGCTTAAGCGAGTCAGGAGCTGGGAAAGCTCAAGAATTTGATATTAATGTTGAAACCCCACTGAAGCATTTGGAACCGCCTGCACAGTCAGTTGTGGTGCACGATTTCACCCGAAAGAAAGGCCTGTTCCAACATCTTGTAGCCCACAAAGGCATAGCTCTCTTAGCGCATTCGGAGATGAGTTCATTCTGAAAAAACAAGGTTCTGGTGAGCGACACATTTGTCCATTGTATGATGGTAATGCGGAATGGACCCTGACGAGTGCAACGGGCAGTGGAGAAGCGGAAACTCCTCGAAGAAAGTTCGTTGACCCTCGGCCGTTTTACACAGCGAGAACCGTTCATGCAGTTGTTTAAGCCCTTGGCAAAGACAAAATATGGCTTTCTGGACTAAAAAATAATTGAAATACTAGCGATACCTCTGTTATTTATATATTAGTGATGATCGAATATTGTACTTCTCGTTTACTGAAATATAAAATTATTCTTTTGTATTAAATCTTGCATTTTCAAAGAGCGCAACCTATACTCGCTTCTTCGGGCTCTTGCAATGTCAAAATACTTTGAAAAGTGATCTATTACAATACACACACGGAAAAATGTAATCTATTTGCTTGATACAATCAAAGTTCAATTGGTTTATTGAAGGATTTTGGGGCATGAAAAAAGATAAACAAGTCCGCTGACGTGATATGGCGTGGATTTGATTTCTGTGCGCGTGTGTTCTTTAATAGATCCCGTGCAACAACCAATGAAAATGCACAGAGAAGTCACGTTATTGTATAAACTCCAATATTTTTTCAATTTTTTTTTAGAAATCTACGAAACAATATACGCTATCCATCAAAATGGAAGAGAATACCCATTCTCCTAAGAGGCCAAACGTCTGTACGTCGAATATACTCCAACGCGTTGTTGGACGCAATGAACAAGCAATGAACAAGCAATAAACAAAATCGATTTTGAACAAAATCGAGTAACCATTGATTTTCTTTTAATTCATTCTTTTAACCAATCATACCATCATAGAGGAAGATTATCTCAAAAGAAAAGGAAGGTTATCTAAAAAGAAAATAAAAATGGCTGCTGAAATGAAAGACGTGAAGGCATAATATGATGGAGGGAATTTTTGTTCGTTTTTACTAAAAGAACGACCGGAGAAAGAAGAAGAAATACCGATGATGACGAGAGGGTGGAAAAGAAAGATGGACGAAGAAGTAGAGGCTTGGGGAGATGGATGCATGCGTGCTTGGACGATGTGGTAGAAGAAATTCATCTCCCATGGCGTTATACACCAGTCAATTAGTGATCATCTACCCATCTACGCTGAGATAAATTTAAAGCCACGAAAAATGAAACCTAGCTATATTACAACACGAAGTTTTAAGTACTATGACCCTCTGGTTTTCGCTCAAAATATTGCTATTAATGGAGATAGGCTTTCGTCAATGTCAGCAGTAAGCAACGTGGAGGATAAATTAGAAATCTTGAATAGCATATTGATACCCACATTGGACCAACATGCGCCAGTCAAGTATTTCAAATTAAAAAGCCGTCCATGTCCATTTATTAATGCCGGAATAAAAGATCTCATGAAAACCAGAGATTTATTACATCGTCAGTTTACGCAATCACGACAATTAACTATCTGGTATAAGTACAAATATTACCGTAACTTGGTTAAGACTACAATTAAAAAAGCTGAAAACTACTCCATCGAAGTGAAATTCAACAACATAAACATAATCCTCGCAGTTTGTGGAAACTATCAATCGTTGTATTCCTATGAAAGACAAACTTAAACCGTTGCACTCTTAACAACGATGAGACTGTGGCAGTTGAATTAAATCGATACTTCTCTTCTATCGGGAAAAATGCTACCAAAGTATAGTTGCGATCGACAAGGACACCTGAAACTAGTAAGCTTACTATGTCAGTAGGTAGTATAACATTCTGGAACTTAGGTGAAAGGGTTAGAAGTAGGGAGTTTCAGTATCTGTTGCATTGTGTTAGGCTTTGGTGAAAAGCATGAAATTCTTGAATTGCTATGGCAACAACACACTGATTAAATGTTACCCGAGTCTAGTGTTTTTACGGTGTGTGGGAAGAAATGTACCATGCAATTTCAGCCAAATGCTGATATCAGCTGGCAGAGTTGGGCTTGCACTCAAAAAAATCAAGCTGCAACATACCCATCACTTTATGTACCCATCACTTTTCCAAGAGTTGAAATACGAGAGCCTTGAGGGTTTCCAAGTGTGGGACATTTGAATTTTCATGCAAGTAGTTTATTTAATAAAATGCCTGAAAAAATGATGCTTCTCTTGATTACCTTTAACAAATGAATTGAAAAAGTTGAATGGCCAGTTTGGTCCCTGTATTTGCCCACGCCGAGCTTAACATTGATCATTAAGTACACTACAAGTCATATACAAGTCAATTCTAACTACGGTTAACCCTCCTCCAGCATCCCCTGGCAATTAACCACTGGTTAAGTCGGAATTGAATTAATATATTTTATAATTTATTTAATAATGATTAGTTTATTTCAGATATTTATGTTACTTTAGCGCTGTTCCTGGCTCTAAGAAGTTGGCAGTATCAACATTTCGATGGAATGGGTCAGAAGTTACATCTATAGCAAACCAAGGGGAACTGTACATTAAAAGCTTGCTGCAAGTTCCTGATGAAGAAAGTTTAGGTGGGATGGCAAACAACGCCTCCGTGCCCTACCTCTATCTTCAGGGTAAGGCTATTTCTTGGTGCGAAGGTTTCAATCCTGTCGTTTTTAAAATGACGAGGGTCTTATTGAAGCACTAAAAGCTCAGTTTAGCAGCTCGGCCCCTCTTTGGCTTTTGCGTCAACGGTGTTTGCTATGACATAACTGATGCGCTAAATCATCATCATCTAAAAGAGTACTTGCATTGTGACCTTAAAACAAACAATGTGTTAATAGTATGCAAGAAAAAGGGATATCTCAGACTTTGATAAAGTGAGAAAAACAAAATTTGAAAGGAAAGAAATATACTAGAATTTATACACACATCGACCCAGGTAGTGTGCGACACGAAACGCGTGGCCAAAATAAGCGAATCCGCTTGCGTTATCACTCCTGTCTCAATGGCGATCTTCTAGACATTTTCATTGTGTTATTTATCATTAATTCGCGAAGTATCGTCAAAATTGTTTTTGCCAGTGAGAATATGTGATTAGGAATATCAATATCATATATTAACTATAATATATACTCTGTCTATATAGTTACTCCATTCAAATCCACAGATATAATTGCGGCGATGATAACCTCTGGTGATGATCCTATCGATGATAATGTAATTAGCAACCTATTAATGTTCACCGATGAAAAGCTTGAACAGGATAGTATAGATGAGGCGGAACTTCTGGAAATTGACTTGATTGAACACACAACTGAAACTACTTCACGAAAACGCCCAGGATGAAAGTGAAACCTCAGACAATACCTTTTTTGAAATGAAAACCCTCAATGACAGTATCCTCACACTAACAACAAGCAGGCAATCATATCGGCCCTTGGCCGCAGGTTAGTTTATTTATATATGTATTTCATTTAATGTTGAATGCGAACGTGTCTGTTTTAATTTATGCACACTCGTGTTTATTGTTTATTGGTCATTGAAAATTCCTTATTATTTCGTTAACCAAATATGGTTGAATGCTTCAATATGAATTATTCAGCAAAGGAAGAGTAGTTCGATCAAAAAATCGCAGTCTACCCTTATCTGCCTCTTTTTGTTTAGCTTCTATTTTAGTTTTAAAATGCTCTCCTTCCGATCATTCGTATGGTATGCGCCGCGCAACTGTGATATGTTTCTGCAAGGGTTGTTTTAAAAATTTCGATGGTGTATATTTAATAAATGTAGCCAATTTTTGTATGCTCGCCGCCTTTACGTATGCAGAGAAGCTTTCGCCCATCCCTACTTTAATAAGTGTATACCATAACAAATACGGCGATGTATAATCATGTTGAAAAAAATGCGCTAGTCGTGAGGGGGTCGTACGGTATCAATGCACAGAAACTGAAGGTAGACCTGTATTATTGGCGGAGACTGCTTAGTGAAGGGTTTATATAATCGTGGGGAGGTATTCAGGTTTATCCATCGAAACCCACATTATCCTGGCCCACAATACCCCATTGGCCATCCAGATCACCACGGAGAACTTTGGTCCTATTCAACAATACTTTGGTATGGTGAAGTGCAGCTTCCTTCCTCCTCGACAGCTCTACCATCCCGTCCTACCGTATCGGCCTCAGCGGAAACTGATGTTTCCGCTGTGCCGTACCTGTGCTAACAAACGTCAACAAATCAGAATATTCCAAAGCATTCTGTCCCAGCGGTGAACAATGTCGCGAGTTCGAGTTAGCGGGGTTCTACTGTATATATATATATATATATATATATATTATTAACCCTAGTTAATATTATTGACACAGTTGTCTATATAGCGACTCCATTCAAATCCACGGATATAATTGCGGCGATGATTAACTCCGGTGATGATCCCATGGATGATGATGTTATTAGCCACCTCTTAATGTTCAAAATTTTAAACGTTCATTGATCTACATGAAACGGGATAAAAACGGTGAGACAGCTCACGAAGAAAATAGAACCACAATATATTGCAACTATAATCAAAACATTATTTGCCATCATCAATTACATAAATTTCGAGAACTAAAAGGACTATACGAAGACAAAATTATATCAATAAGTTTATTTTTAATCTTATTTATAAACTTATATCAATAAGCAGTACATGAAATGGCGAAGTAAAAAAACGTTTGTAATCTAATTGAAAAACGTTATGTATATGATATTAAAAAGGAAGAAAAAAGAAAGCAAGGCAATCTGAAACGAAAATTAGAATGTAAAGAAAAATAAAAATTGAAACGAAAAAATCATAAATCGATAATCATTGGACGCATCTTTCAAAACTTCACGTATTTCAAGTGTTTTTTTGTTGCCCGGTTTGCAAGTAAGTAAACAGAAAAAAACATAAGTTTTAGGGTCTACTGTTCCATTTCAGTCAATTCTAATTATCCGTCTTCCTTCTCAATCTCATACTAATTTCTACATATACATTCTAACTATTCACGTTCCTTTCTCATATTGTAGAGAACCGGACGAGGGTCTGGACGAGTATCTTTGCCGAAACCCTTGCTGGGCAGCTTTTGACGAACGCATAAGCGTGACGAACGCAAACGAACAGATAAGCGTGACGAACGGAAGTCACTTGCGCGCATGAAATGGGCTATATAAAAACTCGACTTATATTCCATCAGCATCAGTGTATTATATCGCTATTGTTATGGATAACATCGTAGGGATTCTCGACATGGATGGTTTCCAACTAAACAGGCAATTCTACTGCAAAGATCTTGGGTGCTTAGTTTTGGAGAAGACGAAGCTTCTTCGTTCTTTTTTGACATTGGGATAAAATGGAGTGAACTCAGCGAAAAAGACATGCGAAATTATTGCTACGTTCAAAAGAACATTCATAAACTCCCTTGGGGAATATACCACGTATCAAGGCCTTAAGCTTACAGATTTTGGTGCCATCATGAGCGACTTCTACCTTCGAGTCAAAATAGATGAAGACTCCGCGATAGCGTACAAGGGCAGACATTTCGAGAGAGACATGTTAAAAAATTAAGGATTCCGTCCGGTGGAGAGCTTTGGCTGTCCAAAGGCTGAATACCTCCTTGACGCTTTGGTATGGCATTTGCTTGACGCTTTGGTATGGCACATGCTGCTTGAGTTTCGGAACAGTGCGACCGCCAATACCGTGCATATGTATGGAAGCGTACAGAACAAAGGTTGTTCTATGTTACTCGTCACCATAAGTACATGATCCTCTAATTCACTGAACAAAGGTTGTTCTGCATACAGAATAGAAAAACTGGCAGTCATGTCATGAAGGCAAATCACAGAATGAAAGTAAATCTTGAAGGCAATTCCCTTTCTATCAAACAACGATCCGTAAGAAATTGTACAGATTTTCCAATTATATAACTAACATCCCAGGGTATATACGTAAACACATTTTATTCCAGCTTTCATCGCCCAATCCTCTTGACCTACAATACAAAACGACAACCTTTATTGCTCGTTTTTACACAGTTATCATCTAGAGGAGTACTTGCATTGTCACCTTAAAACAAACAATGTGTGAGTAGTATGCAAGAAAAGGGGATATCTCAGACTTTGATAAAGTGAGAAAAACAATTGCAAAGGTGGTCTACAGCGGATTCTGCGCATGCGCCAAGTGTGGTCCCCACTGGAAATCGGTTTTGTTGATCTCGGTACTTGAATAGGAAGATGGCCGACTCACAACCTTCGACATCGAATCCTAAATCCTCAAGTGCTGCAAGAAAACAATACTTCGCGAAAAGAGATGCTTCTAAAGTTTACTTACTTGACGCATTTGAGAGGTGGATTTATTATTTAAATTTATTATTTGCTGTTAATAAATCCAAGGGGATCGAGTGATCAACTGTGGTAAGCATTTAACTCAGATACGAAAACGTTTGATTATCTAAATATTTTTCATGTTCTTTGTATGTTCTGATCACAAAACTTTCTGCAACAATTTCTGAACTGTTTAGCCATGTAGAAACCTATACAGAGGAAACAATAATGGAATCATTGTCTGGCGGGGCGACAAGTCCTCAAAATAGACTCATTTTCCCTTCACCGAGTGAGTACAATTATTAAATACCATCATTTCGCAGCGAAGGATATAAAATAAATTGAATAACGTTATTCATTATTTAATTGGTTGATCTACACCAGCTGGGCCTTCTGCTATTACTTGGGTGGTGGCGATAGCTCGCCACTATTTTCAAAGTCACCAAGGTTTGTTTTATCTAAATCATCTAACTACACTGATTTCATGACTTTGACAATGCATTGCGTATTGTTATTTATATATTATGGTTTATTTTTAGGCCTGCAAATCTTGATTTAGAAGAAACCTTCACAGCTAGCGAAGAAAGTGATGATGACAATGACCCCATTGTGGCAACAAACCCAAGTGAAAGACCCATCAATGAAAGTGTTGACTAAGGAAAAGGAACTTTATATATTTTTATCTTTTACTTTATTATATTAGAAAAGGTTTAGTAATAGTCAATTTATGATCCAAGTGGAATCATGTAATTTATAAACTTTATAGTTTATACTAGCTTTTTATTATACTCATAACTCATGCATTACTGTATATCACCATAATTGTTTGGTTTTTCACTAATTCCTTACCACTGTTACAAATTTAGTTTGTTATAAAGATATAAATTGCGCCTAGTATAGGCTCACATTCCAGCTGTTGGTTGTTTTGCTTTAATTAGTTTGCTTTAATTTAATTGACTCTCCTTTGGAAAAAACATCCTTGGAGGATGACGATTCAATACAACAATTGATGGACATGATGGAGACGAGCCTGAGGATGAGCATGCCGAAGGAGGTTCTGGAAGTACGTCATCAACAGGCTACACTTCTACTGTGGAAGTAGTGACACCGGAAGAAGCCATTAAGATGGAAAAGTGTATAGTTTTTACAGACAATCTCATGTCGTTGATAGCATCTCTTCATGGGAGTGTTTGTAAACGGCCTGGTTGTAATCGTTTGGTGGAATATCGCAAGATTTATGCTGGAACATGTCTTGTGGTTTCCTGGCAGTGTGATGTCGGTCATGTTGGCGGAAGGTGGGCAGCTCAACCATCTTGTGAGAAGATTAGAGCAGGCAATCTTTTGCTTGCTTCTGCTTTATTGTTGTCCGGAAACTCATTTACAAAAGTAGGGATGATGTTCAAATTTTGTAATCTGCAGTACTTTTCACAGACACTGTTCAATCAGTATCATAATTTGTTCATCGCCCCTGCAGTAAATGAGTTTTGGCAACAACATAAGCAGCAACTCTGGGTGGAAATCACAGGAAAAGATGTAATGTTAAGTGTTGATGGAAGAATGACTAGCCTGGCAGATATGAGCAACAGTGCAATTCTCCAAATGAATGTTGTGGATGTAACGGAGGCTTCGGGAAAAAGCAACAATATGGTGAGGATTGGTTTTGAGAGAGGGAGGGAGAAGCTGCTCACATCACCAATGGTTTTGAAGGAGGTAGTGACTGATGGTCATCTTGAAATTGCAGCATTGATGAGTAAGTAATAAGTATCCATAAGTGTTCAATTTTATCAATGGAATCATAGATAATAGAAGGGAGAGAAGGATTGGAAACTTAATTGTATCACAGTGGAAGTCATTGTTCTATGTTTTTGTCTAGGTTTATGCAAACATGGGATCCTTCATCTGTATGTAACTCATTGTATTTTCTGCATAATAAGGCAGTCATCCAATGGCAAAGTTTTGGTTTAATCGCTCATCCGTGCTGTTTAACAATAATAAACATGGCTGCTATTGGACAATTGCTTTAATACTGAACATCATACGCAGTGCCTCGTATGATGATGAAGCGACCCTGTATTCGAATAAACCTAGTCAACCTACATAGATAATGAGTTCTATTGTGCTTAAATTGAGTTTCCAATCCTTCTTCCTTCCATTATCTATGACTGTATCAGTGGTCAAGTTAACCTATTTCTGCTGAGACCTGCTTGATGGCTAATGCCTGACGTTTTAACCGATTCCTTGTGCCTGATTTTTTAGTAATAGTAGATTTGCATGGAATTTTACTCACATTTTGTATGTTACCAAATTTAGAAAGAGATGACAAGTACAAAAATGTCAAGCATCAGAATGATGTTTGGCATGGAGGAAAGGGAATAGCCAAGAAAATAAATGTTGTAAGTTTTTTTATTAGCCCATGGCTATTATGCTGTATTTTGTTTTATAATAAATAATAACACCTTGTTTACATATCCTACATATGTCTGTCATTACATAAATAATCACTGCATTATATTGATTGTTTAGGCTGCCAAAACCAAAGCAAATGAGGACCTGGCATTTTGGGCACCATCAATTAGGAACCATTTCTGGTATTGGTTCCAAAAACTGCGATGATGCCAAAGATATAAAGGAAAGAATGCAATGTTTAACTTTTTGTTATCGCTGGCATTGTAGTATTTTAATATTGCCTTATGGGTGCCACGGGTGGCGCGCGCCGCTGGAGCGTTGCTTTTCACCACTAAGGTTAAGCCTGATCGGGCGGGGTTAATGCTTGGATGGGTGACTACCTCGTCTGATCGCTGAGCTTGAGACTCATGTGAGTAGAGTTGATTCTCTCCTGTGCTTCAAATAGGTGTGCCTATCTCGGCACTCGTGGTCAACTCAGCCTTCCATCCTGAGGTCGGTAAAATGAGTACCAGCTTGCTGTGGTAAGTGGACTTTGTTTAGCGATAGGAGTTGCGCCCACCCCTACTAGTGAGGTGGTGTAAGGCGCTTTTAAGGTCATATCGTTACATAGTGGAAGAAAGCATCAAATTTGGCGCAGACCCTTGTCTTGGTAGTGGAAGCAATTTTAGAAGGGGTGCCACAAAATCGGACGTCAGGGGGGGGGGGGAGAAATTAATGAAATATAATACGGGGGGTGTTACCACCTTAGCTTTTTGAAAACATGATAAAACTGGGATTTATTAGCAAATTATACACATAACATTTGACTGATAGTTGAGAAAATACTGAGAAACAATTTAAAATAATCGCAGATCAGGGGGGTCTTCTAATAATGGTATTCAGCTCAAGAGGTATAACATACATAACGTCGCTTGCTTGTTTTTAATGTACAAATCAGTGAATTATAAAAATTCTAAAAGCCTTAACACTACAGTAAACATAAATATCGTAGTTTATTGCCTTGTCTGTCTGCACATTGCCAACGAACACTGACCTGTTTTCAAACTTTTGGAAAAAGTAAATGCAGAATGTGAAGATGATTGATTGGTCAGCGGTAAACTTGTACCAGGCATTTTTCATAAAAACATGGCTTCTTTTTCGGCAGCTGTTCATAATTCCTCCTCTGCCATGTTTGCAATGTTGTTTGTTTGCATAGTGTCAACGTATTCTCATGGCTAAATGAAGTTTGTTTATCGTTGGATCGAAGTTTTAATACTATCGTGTGCTTTCGGTAAGTGTTTACAATGTTTTTATCACATAAACCAGTGCAAAAAAAACTTGGCTAGCTCGTAATAGTCGGATAAATGTTTTATTTAGTAACGATGGACTGGAGCTCCTGTGTAATTTGTGGGAGTTATAAGGAAGAGCCGTTGAAGTGTCCAGTAGACAGTCTTCAGAAAGATCGCTGCTTAAATATTTACTCGGTATTTCTCCAAAATTTAGACGAATTTAAGGAGCTTAACTCTCTCCCGGTTAATGTGAATTTTGGGCCAGAAGTGTCACCAGAGTTATTTGTTAGATCAAGGGCATCGTGGCATAAGTCATGTCATTTACAATTTTCAACTTCAAAGCTTGAACGTGTGAGAAATAAAAGGAAAAATTGTGTTGTTGGAGAAGAGCAGCCCCGGCGAGTTAAAAGGAATATTTTAAGTGAAGAGTCATGTGTATTCTGTGAGCAAGGGGCGAACTACACGACGTTACGACTCTGGAAGTGGATGCAAGAGTGCGAAAAATTGCCAAAGATCTTAACAATTCGTCTTTGTTGACCCGCATAGCAGGTGGAGATATGATTGCGATTGAGGCAAAATACCACAAAAGATGCATGACAAACTTTACCAATCGTCACAGAGCATTTCTTCGCAAAATGGCAACCAGCCAATCAAATAACGAAGATCAACTCAACGAGGCAAGGGCATTTGCTGAGTTGGTCTGTTTTATGGAAAGCTGTTGCATGGATGACGGGAAATACATTTTTACCATTTCTGAACTTCATCAGCTTTATGTAAATCGTCTAATAGATTTTGGCATTGAAAAGTCGATAAATAAGACTCGTTTCAAGAATCGTGTATTAATAAATTTCTGTGGGGAACTTCAAGAACAAACTGATGGCAAAAATACATTGCTAGTTTTTAAAGAAGGAATGACTTCCCTACTGAAGAGATGAAGTAGAAAAAAAAGATTACGAATCTGATATTGGCTAAAGCAGCAAAAATTGTAAGACGCGATATATTTAATGAAGAAAGTCTATTCCACTTCAATGGAGAATTTCCACCCAATTGCCAATCCAACTCTGTCCCTTCGAGTCTTAAAGTTCTAGTATCAATGCTAACTGGTGGAACTAATATAGCTCACGAAAACGCAGCGGATTCGCAGGCTCTGCTTACAATATCGCAGCTTATTGCATTCAATTCAAAGAAAATCCTCTCTAGCAGTTCAAAAGTTCGCCACTCACTGAAACGGGAACCCCCACTGCCACTGTACGTTGGCTTAAGTATTTACTCCCAAACAAGAAGCAAGAAAATAATCAATCAGCTATACAACCTAGTTCTGAGTGTTTCATATGATAGGGTGGATGATCTAACCAACGGAATAGCTTCAGCGGTTTGCAGTCGTTTCCAAGAGGACGGAGTTGTTTGCCCTCTAAATTTACGTCATGGTCTTTTCACTGTTGGAGCCCTTGACAATATTGACCATAATCCTTCCTCAACCAGTGCAGCAGGATCATTCCATGGTACAGGAATAAGTTTGTTTCAATTCCCTAGTGCATTGACATTAGGTGCTTCGAGGTCCTCCATAACACTCGCGATGGAGAATTCCAAAAAGCAGTTTAATCTACTGGAGAGTTATGCTGTGGTCCCCGCAGCTGGAGCAAAAACTAGCGAACTAACTGTTTCTGAAACGTCATACCGTGGATCCTTTTGTGGAAAATTAAAAGGAGCTATCAGTCAAGAAGAATGCTGGGTTCAACATGTAGCTGGAATTCTGGAGAAAGATCTTGCCGAAAACGATGTGGTTTCTTGGTCCAGTTATCATGGATCTTCTGCTGATCTACACATCCCACATCCAGTTATTTCTGGATTGCTTCCCCTGTTTGAAGAAAAATCTACCTCCCTGGCGATGATAAAGCATGGAATGGATGTTCAACGTAGAGCAACGGAGTTCTTAAACCCTGGACAGATTCCGGTCACCGCCTTCGATCAAATAAAGAAAATCCAACTAAGAAAGAAATTTTATTAAATGAGGGTGTGGGATTACCTTCAAATTTAAATTTAGATACTTATTATACAAGTGATAATAAAAAAAAGAGGAAAAAAATAGATCCAAATGTAATACGTTTTTTACAAAATAGATAAACTGTAAAAAAAATTTTTAAATAAAAAAAATGTTATATAAAAAAATCATGTTGTGGATATTATTATTATATTTATTGTTGTGGCTATTGTTGTTTTTTAAAAATAAAATAAATGACTTGTAAAAAATATATAAAAAAAAGAAAAAACAAAAGAGGAATAAGGAAGCGTAGAAAAAAATATACAAAAAGGAGGATTTGGAGGAGCATTGGCACTGGGTATGTTTCTTCCTCAAGTGTTGGGAACACTTTCAAATATTCTTAAAATTAACGTTTAAAAAAAAAAAATGAGTAAAAAAATTGAAGATGTGGAAAAAAATGACATTATTTAGTGAACCTTCACAATTTTTTACTTCATCACCCTATAATGATACGTTTACTGAATGTCGTGAAACTGAAATTATTGCGACGCCTGTCGATAATCAATCGTCAGTATACACGTTTACAAGGCATGGGAATGCCGTTGGACTAATGAAAACAAGTGATGCTAAAATAATGGCTAGAGTATCAATTAGAAATGCTGCTGGAGTTATATCACCTGCAGCATCGGGGTTTTCAATGATTACCCCTTCGTACAATGTGGAAAACAAAATAATTAAAAATAAATGAAAATTTAATTACGCCATCAGATAATTTTGCACATTTTGCATCATGGATAGAATTTATAATGCGTCAAACACCGTCGGGATATAAAGATTCTAAAGAGCTTAATTTAGCATATTTAGATACAGCCGAACATATGAGCGATATCGCGGGTTTCACTGATAATGCAAATGTCGTAAATGCAGGAGGGAGACAAAAAACAATTGCATTTCAAAATCAATCACAGTATTTGATAGATGAGAATGATTGTTCATTATTTAGCGAAGGTGGTGCTGAAATATATATTCCTACAGCGTATAAAGTTGAATTACGTTTAACGCGGGCATCAAATACAATTGTAATGATGGGTGCCGATCATGCTAATATGGCCGTTGCTGATACTATAATTACCCTAGACGATTTTAAAATAAAAATTCCTGTATTTAAACCCAAAAAACAATTATCAAATGCAATTAATATAGGGATGATGACCCATAATAAAGAAACATTATATTATACAACCAATTATCGTTGTATTACTGAATCATTAGCTGCAGGACGAAATTCACATCAAGTAATCGATGTGTTTAATGGTAGCGTTCCTACACGTTTATATATTGTATTTTCTCCATTAGCAAATTGGAACGGATCATATACTCATAATATTTTTGAGTTTAACTGGCCTAATTATGATAATGTTGAAGTGTCGGTAAATAACGCTGTTTCCGGGAGAATAGAAAATCATGCTGAAGCTTACTCAAAATTACGCTCGGTATTAAATCGCAACTATTCAGAAATGCCCATGACTTATAATGCCTTAATAAACGGGTATTGTATATTAGCATTTGATTTAACAGATAATAGAGACTCTCATCTTGCAGTATTACCCATAAGACCGTCTGGAAATGTTAATGTGGATTTTAATTTTTCTCAAAATACAGAGGCAGGTGCGTTAATATTTGTTGGTGAATTTCGAAATGAAATTAGAGTAGGATTAAATACCACTGCAAGATTATTACACAGCATTTAATTATCAACATTTGTAACAAGGGGATGTACAAAAAAATATGAAGAACACAAAACCCATTACAACAAAGAATAGAATAAAAAAACCAAAAATAAAAAAACCAGTTATTAACAAAATACCACTAAATCGTGAACATATTCTTGTATTTCCACCGTTTTCAGTTTACGCATAAAAAAAATGAATGAAGAAAAAAATGATCAATTAAAAAAGAAGAGGAAAAAAAAGACGAAAAAAATGATAATTCAAGAGATGATGATGATGATGAAGTTGATAGTGAAAATGATAGCGATGTTGTTAGCGATGATGTTAGTGATGAAATGGATAGTGAAAGTTCAATTACTTCTTCTTCATCAAGTTGCGAAGATGATTTAAAATTTTTAGAAACATTAGTTCAATTAAATAAAATAAAGAAAAAAGCTTTTGAAAAAAAAAAAGGATTTTTTACCATCGTTAAAAAAATATCTTAAAGCAGATATTGATAAAAAAAATACGTTGTTAGATTCTCAATTAATTAATTAATTACAATACATTGCTAAAAATATTTTAAATAAAATTTCTATCCAACTTTCCAGTGATAATAAATATATTTTGAATAAGTTTTCAAAGAACAAAATTAAAGAAAAAGATTTAAAAATATTATTATCTGAGGATTTTCGTATAATCAACATATATCAAAAAGCATACAAATTACTTAACCAACAAATAAAAAAAAATGACCGAAGTAAATAAAATGCAATTAATTAATCCGAGTGAATTAAATGAAATTTTAGATTTAATCAAAACCGATCATGAAAACGAAAAATTATTGCAGGGAATTAACAAAAATAATTTCGAACTTATTGAAAGTAAAAATAAAATGAAAGAAATGAAAAAAGTTAATAATGATCAACGTGTCGCAGAGAGTATGGTTAGTTTTTTAAAAAGACAACAAAAGATGAAAAGAAAAAGTAATGAACTTGAAAGAAAATGAGGTGAACAATGATGAATCACCCGAGATAAAGAAAACACCGACTGTGACAAGTGGTCAACAAATAAAATAATTTCTTATTATATACGTAATATAAAATTACGACAACGTTATATAAATTTGGGGAAAACAACTTCAGGTCTTTCGAGTAACGAAGAACCATCTACATCACTCACCACCCACATTCCTACACCTTCAACAACATCCTATTCAACACGAAGAAAATGGCGACGAAAAAATCAATGAATTTACATTGTTTTTTAACCCAATTTTTATTTACGAACGAGATTAATAAAATTTCAAAAATAAATAAGTTTTTAAATAAATATTATTTGGGTACATTTCCTGCAAATATTTTTCCTAAAAAAATTTTTTATCCCTCGTGTTGGATTTGGAATACGGATGAAGCAGATCAAAACGGTCAACATTGGGTTGCTATATGGGTGGATAAAGAAAAACATATGTTTTTTTTGATAGTTTTGCTAAAGATGTATCGTTTTATAAACGTGAATATTGGTATGATTATAGTGTAAAAAAAGGACTAAAATTTCAATATATTCAAAGTAAACAATTACAATCCAAAAATACTGCCATGTGTGGAAATTGGAGTTTATTATATTTATACAATCAATGTCGTAATGAGAAATCGAAAATAATAATAAACAAAAAATATTTAAAAATGAACGTATTAAAATAAAAAATGATATTAAATTTAAAAAAAAAATAGAAACAATTTTGGGTAGTGTACTCGTGGGAATATATAATAAAAAATGTAAAAAAAATTGTAAGAGTAATAACAATCAGTCATGTTGTAGTTTTAATAATGCCAATTTTTAATTAAACAAAAAATTAACTATTTACAGTGATTTTTTATTTTTATTTTAACCAGCTGGGGTATGGGTCAAAACCGCTAAAATCATAACCTCCTTTTTGTTTTCTTTTTCGAATACCCCCTTTTTGTTTTCTTTTTCTTTTTCGAATACCGAATCCCAATTGACTTCCAATTATCGTTCCAATAGGTCCCAAAAAATCTAGAAAACTACTACCCCCTTTTTTTTTTTTTTTCTAAGGATAATTCCCCTCCTGCTTCTATATCTTCTTCTTGCCATGTTTTTAAAAAAAATTCATACACAATATACACCCCCTATACTATATATACTTTAAAAAAAAACGATTTTTCAAACAACTCTTTTTTTCAACAATTTTTTTTTAAAAACTTTAATTTTTCTTTTTACATTTATTTACAAATCATAGATTATCGTTGATTCATGTGGAAATACATTGGTTCTAATTCTACAATTTTCATACCTTTTCTACAATTATCAAATACCAAATAACCATAGGGTTTCTCATTAATTTCACTTAATACTTTATTACATCTATTTCTATTAATTTTTTTATTATCACATATCGTATACATATTATAATCACTTAAATTTTTAAACATAACATAATATTGACTATTGACACGTAAATTTCGGAATTTACTATTACCATATGTTAAATTTTGACATGTAAAAATAACACTAATATTACGATGATGGACATCTTGAGTTGCAATATTATCTATTCTTTCAAGATTTTCTTTTGATGATGTTGCAACTAACATGAGATCATCTAATATTATTAAAGTATTTTCACGGGTATTCGTTTGTATATCGGTAATGCGGGGAATACCCTTTTGACAATCGATAAATTCAACACTAATATCTGTTTTTTCCGCAAGAACTTTTTCCATTTCAGCGTACAGAGGTTGATAAATTGAATATTAATAAACAATTTTAACAATTGCGGGTGTAATCATAATGTTAATATTTTTCAATAATTGTAATATCCAATATGTTTTCCCACTTTGACTGGGACCACATAACGTTAACATAAAAAGGGTGTTGAAATGGTAATGAAACATTGTTCATTTCAGTTATCTAAAAATCCAAACGGAATCGTATTAAAATTATTTTTAACAACACGTTTATTAAATGTAAATGAAAATTTTTTTATTTCATCAATAAAAATATGATTAAGTTTATCTTTACATATTTTATTGTGATATTTAATTTCGATGATCTGATCTTGATTTTTAACACATTGTGTCAAGGATAAAAAATTCAATTTTTCTTTTATTGTTTCATTTTTTAAAGTAAAACCTTTCACATGAATACATTCCTGATTTAAATTGTTATATACGCGTAACATTTTGGACCCGTTGAACAAAAATTTGTTATCCATTCATTTTCATTTAATTCTTTCGTTAAATCTCCTAAATAATTTCCCGTTTTAACATCAGTATAATTATTTTCATCAGATATATAAATAACAGAATCTGTATCAAAATATAAAAGGCGATCGTCTAATTTATCGAGTAACTCGTATAATTTCAAACGTGCATATGCAGTAACAAAACATGCAATGATTACATTTCCCGTTTTTAGAGGTGTTGTTGCATCATCAATTTTTTCATATGTACAACGTAATAATGTTTCGTTTATAAATTCCATCGATGTTAATTTTTTACTTTTATCATTGGCGATATTTAATAATTCTTCATAATCGTTTAAAAATACACTTGTGTATTATTTTCGTTTTGGGCAAATTTTCCCCATAACGAATTTAAAAATGTTTTGGCAATAGTTCTTAATCCGGGATTTTTCTCTATTTTGTCTTTATCTAAAAAACATTTTCATTTTTTAAATAATCATTACAATACTGTTTAATTTTATCATCATTTTTACTTCCATCTGCGTTCAAACAATCCGTAGGAATTCCTGAAGATTCTTGTTTGATTTTTAAAAATTGATTTACGTATTGTGAAAAACATTTTTCTTTGCGTTCAAAATGATATATTTCGTAAAGAGCTATTATTTTATATCCCTTATCTATAGCAACATTAATCTCAACACTAGTCCAAGTACCCGTTAAGTATCGATCGCTTTCATTATGTTCACATTTATTACATTTATTCACAGCACATTTATAACATAATGGAAATAATAATTTCCCATCTATTCTAACAGGTAAAACAGGAAAGTAAATATTTCGAGGAGGTGAAATACAACATTTTACTAAACCAAATATGTCCTTGATTTTTATTTTATTACAATCTTCCCCCAGTAAAATAGTAGGATGACCCACAGGAAAATCATAATTTTTTTGTACATAAGGGTATAGCGATGTAAAATCTACATAACTTATTCGTTCGTTGGGTTTTGTTTCTTTAAATAAACATGTTAAAGGAGTAAACGGATAAAATTTTCTTTTCTTTTCAATTAATTGTTTCTGTGTATATTTTTTTCCTTCTAAATAATCACATTCCCACATCTCGATTAATTTGTAACCGGCATTTTTTATTGTCCAAGAAAAACGTTGCGTATTTGCATATAAATTACTAAATTTTTCGTTTGTAAGAACGTTTAATGCATAGGGGTCAAAACATTTGGGACATCCGTGGTAAAAACAACCATGAAATTGATATATCGTATCATTATAAAAACCATCGACAAAACGTCCTAGAATTTTTTCTCACCATTTTGTGAACAGATATATTCTAAATTTCCTCCTAATTCTCGATTAATTTCATCTAACCAATAAATAGCAATTAAACTCTGTTTTACACATCCCCTATACCCCGAAGCAGGAATAATTCCTACACAATTTTTTAAATTAAGTCTATACACTTTCAAAGCTAAACTAGCAATCGTAATACAATTATTTGCATAAAAGGGTGTAATATGACCTTGTAGAAAATTTAACACACCCCTTTCTTAAAATATCTACATCACTACAACAATAATAATAAATCTCTTTACGAAATATATATTTCTTTCTTTTTTTCTAAATACCATTTTTCAAATTCATTAAGTGTTGCTGTATTCATATGTTTCGTATCAAAAAATTTCCGATCTACAATTTCACCCTCATAAGTTAAATCGTAAAATTAATAAGGATGAAATCCCTTACATTCCCCTTGAAGGTCCATTGCTTTTGGAATATCTGCTAATTTCATACTAAAAAACAACAATCGAGGATTCTAATATTTTGTTCTTTAATTATTAAACTCATTATTTTAGTACCGTTCATTATAGTATTCGGTATTATGTTTTATTTCTAAAAAATATTTTAAAATAAAAATAGTATCAAATCTATGACGCCATTTACAGGTCCTGTGAAGACACGTGCACTAGACAGGAGTGTCGAAATGCCAAGTCTTCATCTATGACTTCTTTAAGTTACGTTTACAACTTTTACAAAACAGAATAGCTTTACTTGGTTGAAAATAACCCCCGTTATGAGCTATCCAAACGGAATTTGTTTGTTCAAACATAAATTCACATAAAGTTTCAATAACATTGTTATCAAAAATAAATTGTCTATTCCCACAACAACTAACTTTTTCAATAGTATTATCGATAATTTCTTGATCCTTTTTTTCAAAATTTTTGTTTTTTTAAATTCAATATGTTGACATTTTTTACATACCTTTTGGACGATACAATAAAAAGGTACGAGCAATTTAGTTTTGTTTACTTTTGTTTCAAAATCAAAAAAAAATAAAGTGGGTTCACTTTCTTGACCCTTGTTATATTCAAATGAAAGGGGTTTCACATAACAAAAATGAGGTTGTTTCATGTATTTATCACAATGAAAACAAAATCGTTTGCTACAATCATGTTTAACTGTTTTATTAGAAAAAATGAAAAAGAATCGAGGACAAATTTTGTTACAGGTTTTACAAAAATATCCCAAGAAAAATCTAAAATATCCCAAAAATATCCCAAGAACGACAAAAATTATTTTTATCCCATATCACACATATAATGGATTGTGAATGTTTCCAGTTTAAGGGAGAGAGACCCAGTTATCGTGAAGTAACTCTTCTCGAACTTCAAACGAAGAAGTATTTTATTTATCATTGTTATGATGGCAAGTTAAAACCCTACAAAGAACTAACTCGAAGGGAACGTTCTACCGTCTACTATCAATATCGATGTCATGGTTTAGACTATTTATCTGAAAAAAAATCAACAGATTATTTTAGTCAAAGTGAACTTATAAATAGATTAAGTTATTTATTTCGTAATGTTTTTTCCCCGAATGCTATTATCGGGTATAAAGGTGGTGATAAAGAATCTTCTTTAGTTAAAACACTTCAAGAAAAAACTATTTTACATTGTGTTAATATTGACTATTTTGGAATTGAGAAGTACGATTATTTACTTTCGTTTTATAATCTTAAACCAAGAAATTGTTGGTATCATACTAGCGAACCAACATGTTTATTGTATCATTGTAGTTTGTTTGAATGTCTTTTATTTGCTGCATGTTTGTTTCGTAAATTAGAAGATGAGGATAATGAACGATCTGTACTCTATGTATGATAAGGAATTTAATTTTTAAAAAAATTATTCTCTCCTGAAAATTTTTCCTAAATAAAAAAATACACTAGTGTCTTGATTTGAAAAAAATCAAAAAAATATTGAAGTATTTTCCTTTTATTTTTAGAAACACAAAGATTGTTTAAAAAATTAGCAAAAGTACATTTAAGAAATGCTTATATTTTAAAAATAAAACGTACATTAGAACGTTTTTATTTTGTTAATGAAGTACATATTGTCAAAAACACTATTTTTGTAAAAATAGGAGAGAAGTTTTAAAAAAAATAAGATGATCATAGAAACTCTTTGTACATTTAAATATATAAAAAATGATATCATTATACATATAGTATAAATAAAACGTTCTTATTTTTTATTTATATTTGTCTTATTGGAAAGCATTAAAATGAGTCAGAAAAAAATCATCCATTATAATGAACGTTTTTGGCTTTCTAATCCAAGAAAATACGGGACAGTTGCTTTAAAAACAGTAAACAATCTATATGAGTTTCAAGAAGTTCCTTGGATACGTGGTGTAATACCAACGAGTTTTCTTGACGGTTATAAAATTAAAACAAATATTCGTGCTCCAGGTCCATTTACTGATTTTTCATTGACATTTAGTAACAATAGAAAATTTCAAACAGATAAACAGAATTATCTTACGGGAGAATTAGAAGCAAGAAAAAAAATTTGGAATAAACGAAAAATAATTCATAGTATTGATGTAAAAATTAAAAATAATATTAGAGAAAAATATAACGAGGCATTAGGATGGAGTATTGTTCAAGTTAAAAAAGAGATATTCGAACAGGGTGATCTTGGGGCATATATTGGAAAACCTAATAAACCCTATTTTAGCTCTAATCAATTGTTTATTGATCCTGAGCAAAATTTCTTTAACGATGATAAACGTTTTGTAGATTCATCTTATAATTTACCTGCTGGCGAAGATTTTATATTGATTCAAAACATTCAATTTATAGATGATCATTTTTTTTATCAATATGGTATTAAAATGGGTGAAGCTGATAAACCCTATACTGAATACGATATTTCTATTGTTTATTCCGATGGATATACGTAGATATGTCTATATATAAAGATAATTTTTTCAAGATGTGTGTGTAAGTGTCATGGCTATTTTTCAGAGAGTACTAAATCAAGAGGGATATAAGATTTATCACGATTTAACACAATATAGTTATTTGGAATCCGTTTTTTTTTGGCAATTAGTAGGAAGTGTGGAAATTGAAAAATCAAGATATCATCTACTAATATCTATAGCTGATTATGAAGCATATTTGCGGTATAAATTTATACTGGAAGTAGAATGTTCAAAAAATCCCAAAATGTATATTATACATCAAGAGAATCGCGAAATTCCAGAAGAATGTTATGAATTTCTTCGTAAAATATGTCAAGCATGGAATGATGACCGACTCCCACGTATCAACGACAAAGGAATTGGAGAATATTTAAAGATAATAGATTATGGTAGAAAACATTGTTTTACTTATGAGTGCTTTAGGAGTATTATAGCATTATATGATTTTTTTGTTTATAATAAAACTATAAAATACACTTGTAAAAAATGTAAAGGGGAATGCGAATGTAATGTGGATTACCCTAATTTCATCAGTGTAAATTTTAATGAAATAAGAGCTTAAATGTAGAAAAATATTCAATGAACAATATCCTCTTATGTAACGAAATAATACAATGAATGTATTTTTTATATTTTAAAATTAATACATTAAAATCTTTTCAAGATTGTTTCTGGGTCTATGATATACAATTCCTCCTTTTTGAAAATGACCTTTGATTTTTTTCGTTCCTTGTTTTGCTATATTTTTTACTAAATTAGCTCCTTTTTAAGCTCTTTAAAATCTTTTATAAAAAGTTTGCTGTATTTATTGATTGTTTTATTTCCTCCACGTTGCCTTTTTTTCCCTTTAAAAATACCCCCACGTTGCCTTTTTTTCCCTTAAAATCACCACCCCGTAAATCTCTTATTCTTGCTACCATTGTTATGAAGGTTGTTTTCTCTTCCAATAGTTATCACCATAGTCTGCAAAAATTTCTTCATGTGCTTTTATGTTTTATACTTTCTAAAAACATTTTTTATTATTTGGGTCGTAAACAAAATCGGAATCATTTTTATATATATAGAACCGGGTTTCCCATTATTCGCATAACGTGCTGCTGCGTGAGTAGTCGAATAAGCATCGATACTAGTGTTTACATCGTTACAAATACTATATACAGCATTATTGTTTTTACCATATTTACGATCCAATTTGGCTTGTGTTGTTTTTTGACCCGTGTAATAAGAAATATTACGATCGGGTTTAAAAGGTTTTTTCCAAGCAAACAATCCTTCACCAGCATTGGGGATATTTGATTTGTTGATACGTAAGTTATTTTGTTTTGCTAAATGAATCCAACATTTTTTTGTTTTTGCTGTTCGTTTACGACATCTTATTTTTTTTAAGGTTTTACTTCTACTACATTGAAGAACGTGGCGTATACTTTGAGATTTATCATTGTGCCGTTTTTTTCGAGGTAACTTAATTATTACCATTTTTTTTTAAATATTGTTTTTATTCCTAAATAATCATTTTTTTCATGCTTCTGAATAAATTTTACCATACATTCTACTTTATAGATAATATCTTCGGGACATTTATATATTTCCTTTTTTAATTCTGTTATTCTTTGTTTTAAAATCTTTGATGAAATAGGTATTATCTTTTCTTTATCTTCTGTAAAATTTAGTAAACATTCCTTTAAAAGATGCGAAGTAAATAATATTGAAGGATCATTATCTTGAATTTCATATCCGATATAAGGTAAATTAGACGTTTTTAAATAAATTTCAATATAAACAATTTCACTCATATTTTTTTTACTCTCTTTTTTTTGTTTTAGTTTTTTTTAAATGGGTTCTTTATTATCAAAAAAAATCCCTCCTATAGTTACGTTGACATGTATTAATATACAGGATTCATACGATGTTACTATTGATCGTGTTGATGGTGAAGACGAAAACATAAATAAAAATAAAAGTGCATGTTTTTCTTGTTTTAGAAAAAAAAAAGATGAATGATGATCAGAAAAAATTAAAATATAGTCAAAAAGATATAGATAAAATTGTAAGTTTATTTAATAAGAAAAAAGAAAGTAAGAAACATGAAAAAATAGACGATTATTTTTCTCTTAATCATATAGAAACTATTAGTAGAGAAAAATTTAAAGTAACTGAACAACATTTTTCATTGAATGTTTCACGGGAAAAAACGGTTAATTTTATTAGTTTTATTCAATCGTTATCGTTGGTTTTTTCTTATTTAATTAACATTGCGCGGGCAAATGTAAAAAGTGATGATGATTATGTTAGATTTATCTTTAGTAATGCTCCAAAAAGTTTTTTCTCTACAGCCGTTTTACCCGTGAAAGACTTTGACGTTAAATATTTCTTAAATATTATGGAAAAATTTATGCAGAGTAATAAAGAAATAATAGCTAATGGTTGGAATAGTAAGGTAATAGTTCAAACTTTTCCCGCAGGAATAAGTACAAATAAAAAAAAAATAGTATACTAAGGAAAAAAAGTATTTATAATAGTTTGAATAAGGGAAATGCTACAGATAAACGCGGTGTGAAAAGTAATATGTATATAAAAAAATGTGGTCGTAAATTTCGCACGGGTTTATTTTATATTCTGAGCCATGTATTATTTCGTACAGTGAAAGATTGCTGTTTTGCTTTAGCAATATTAGTGGGTTTATCATTTTTAAAACAAGACGATAAATATGTTATAATGAAAAGAAAACCCAATAAACCAGTTGATTTATTTACGTGTGAAGAAATTCGAAATGTATATCGGGAATGTGGGATAGCCGAGGGTAATGCTGATGCTACACAGTTTAATTTAGTATATAATAATTATTTAAAAAAACAGGGTGTTGATTTGTTAGTGCATGCTGACACTCATTCCGATAATATAATTTATGATTCACGAACTGATAGTGAAGGTAATCTTATTAAATTGACTAATGAAATTTTATGTTTATGGTTAAATAATAATCATTA
Organism: Chrysogorgia sp. JL179-B06; assembly: GCA_035772405.1. NCBI lineage: Eukaryota > Metazoa > Cnidaria > Anthozoa > Scleralcyonacea > Chrysogorgiidae > Chrysogorgia > Chrysogorgia sp. JL179-B06. The sequence continues at coordinate 1,802,699 of JAYKKM010000395.1, read as the reverse complement.
CGATGTAGTTTTAAGCATAAAGAAATTTTCTAAACTTAACACCAGTTCTTTTTGTGTTAAATGTATGAGTTATTTTACACGACATGAATATATCGATAACCACATATGTACTACAAATAACTTAACTTGTTTACGATGTTATAAATATCCGAATAATTGTAAAGATAAAAATAATAAACTTATTTGTAGCAGTTGTGATATAATTTATGATGAAAATTGTTTTACAAATCATTTAACAAATAAAATTTTTAACAAATTGAAAGCGAATTTTATTATCCCGACGTTGAAGATTTTATAAACGAGAAACAAAACGTCCAGAAAAGTGGCAACAATGTACAAGACAACTTGGACAAAATTCAAAATTTCATTGAAGAACAATAGCCTGAAAATACAAGTCAAGGAGACTTGCTACAGTATAAACAAACAGAAAAATTTAGGCTCGGTTCAGAAGCATAACTTTCCAAAGAGCTTGAATAAAGGATTTAGCTTGTACGGCTCATGAAAAGTTAGGCGAACCTGCAACTGGGCCTGCAACTGAAGTAAATGTCCTCATGTATCAGTTTTTCATAACCATAACAAATAAATATGGCAGTATTTTATAGGTCAGTTAACTGGGTAAAAAATCTGAAAAGCCTCGATGCTTACAAAACAGCTTCAGTTGTCCACAGCGTATTTTAGTATCCATGGTGTTACTATAAAGATTTCAAACGTCATGTGTCACTCAACGTCAAAAATTATAAGCAAACGATATCGCAACAACGTGGCTAAATCTACAGTACCCACCAGTAAATACAACCATGACAGCAACAGGCTTGTTTACTGGAGCAAAAATTGGCAAGTTTGATCCTGCTTTTGTATAGTCAATGATGAATATTAGTCCAGGCCGATTTCCGTTGCTCAAAAAGTTTATCTTTGTCAGTTGAAATGATTTTGTCCTTTGTCAGGTACGCCGTCTTTCCAAATATGGGCAGCGGAAGTGACTGATAGCGTTCTAGCTTCCTGTTTGTTTTTACACGGCGATTATTTAGAACAAAAAAATAAATGTTATTTAGCATTTTGGTCGGTCCGTATAGAAATATATTTGCTCTCTGCGGCCTCTGGCCATTTTTGAGACCTCGGGCAAATATTTTTGGCTGGCAGCAGTGAGGAGCTGTCAAAGCACGTGTTACAAGTGATGTCGCACGACAACATAACGTTGGTCGCGAGAAGTTACGCAATAATCTTGATGTATGGAAGTGCAATTTTGGAAAAGGTCGGGTTGGGCAAGCAGGTTTACGTGTCGCAGAAGATGAGGGAGATGGCCAGGCTTATCATACAGGCCAGAAAAGTCTTGGGAAGGCAGGTGAATATGAAAGATCTTCTGGTGCCAGACCAATTCGACCTGGTTGTCGCCGCTGTTAAAAAACTGTGCGGCTTCCAAGATTACCAATTTGCTAAACCTTCGACCGCACGAAGACTTGGGTATGCCCTGAAAAAGATAGCTCATGTTGTTCCCGGTTGGGGCAGTCCATATACGTTTTTTTTCCAAATACGTATTTGACTATATTTAAATCCTCTGTCATATTAATTATTATTCTTAAAGCCCTCTGTATACAAGAAGTCGTGTATCGCTTCGCTCAAAGGTCAGAGCGCCGAAACGTGGATTCGGAGACCAGGGTTCGATTCCAGGTTGGGGCAGTCACTTTTTCCATATACGTATTTGACTATATTTAAATCCTCTCTCATTTAATTATTATTCTTAAAGCCCTCTGTATACAAGAAGTCGTGTATCGCTTCGCTACTTTGGGAAGTGCGCTCGAGAGACCTTGCACCACGCTATGGTTAGATGCGATGTCTGCCTGTTGGTGTTTAAGTGAAAGCGGCGAATTAATACGTATATGGAGAAATCACTGACTGTTCTGACCGTGTCTCATTAGCTAAAGGTCAGAGCGCCGAAACATTGATTCGGAGACCAGGGTTCGATTCCCGGTTGGGGCAGTCACTTTTTCCATATACGTATTTGACTATATTTAAATCCTCTCATATTAATAATTAATATATATATTATATATATATATATATATATATATTACATCAACCGTCTATCAAACCACCCACCATGTATCATCCGACAATTACCAGCATCGATTAACAAACGAATCAACAAACTATCATGCGACCAGGAAACGTTTAACACAGCTGCACCACTATACAATGACGCCCTTAAACAAAGCAACTTCGACACAAACCTAACATACGAACCAACCAACGAAACAAACGAGAACAGAAATAACTCACACAGACGAAACAGACGACGCAACGTGATATGGTATAACCTGCCTTACAGCAAAAACGTCAGGACAAACGTAGCACGAGAATTTTTACAACTCATTGACAAACACTTCCCACTATCACACAAACTACACACTCTATTCAACCGTCACACAATACGCATTAGCTACAGCTGCACAGAAAACATGAAAAGCTTCATTCGCAAACACAACAACCGCACACTGACAAAAAACGCCACAATACGCACAAACATGAACAACGAATCACGCACATGCAACTGCCAACGACCAACCGAGTGCCCAATCCCTGGAAATTGTTTAGCAAAGAGCGTAGTCTACCAGGCTGAAGTTACGACGAGCGACAACGGAGAAATAAAGAAATACCTTGGAATAACGGCTAACAACTTTAAAGAAAGATACCGCAATCACGTGAAATCTTTTCGACACGCAAAATATGCCTATGACACTGAGCTATCCAAGCACATTTGGAAGCTTAAGGAGGGAAATCACGATCAAGCATGTTGCGGCGTACAAAGTCGGTCAAAAACGATGCAATTTGTGCTTAGAAGAAAAGCTCTTGTTGATGAAAGCAAGAAATAAACACTTTCTAAATAAACGAACTGAATTCTTTGCGAAGTGCAGACATGTAACGAAACACCAACTAAACTAATGACGTAATCAACCAATGTAATATAATAACAGTAGACCTTGTAATCTGTTAGTTGCCTGAAGATCGCGTAAGCGTGAAACTCCGAGTAGCGACTCAGCATTAAAAGTTAATACCCACAAAAAAGCTAAATGTAGTTTGTAATTTTACAAGTATATATCCATAATTCATGATGGATAGTTAATTATTTATTGCTGTTAAATTGGCAATGTTCTGACCTCGCGGCCTTGTTAGTTTAGGTCTAAAATTAGCCTTTGTTTTGTTCCCGCCATTTCCTCAATCTGGCGGATTTCATTGGTTCTCCAATCAAGCCAGGGGGGCTTTTATCTTGTCAATTTCATTCTGTTGTTTAGTGTGCTAGGCCGAAGTCAGCACCTCTTTTTACGAATCAACCAAGAGTCAATAAATAGTTATAAAACCTTTTGTGTTTATATTCGTTACTGCTGGAGAAGGGCCCCAGTGGCCTGAAGGATCAGAACAGTAAAAAGAGGTGCGCTTTTAGCGTAAAATACGGCCAGCAATCGTGTTGACGTTATCGAAGAAGATCTCGTACTTGTAGTATGGATGGTATCGCTATAAATGATGATCTACCCGTAACCGAAGCTGAAATTAACAAAGAAACGCAAGATGAACCTCCTCCCGACGGACCCAAGTTAGGGGAAGAAGTAAATACTGCTCGACCATGCGAGAACACTGGCAATGTCAACGTACGGGGACAAGACATTACTCAGACATCAAGATCGGTCGAAGAGTTAAACTGGGAAAGAGACGAGATTGAGAGTCTTACAACGGATAAAGAACTATCAACTAGACCCAAAAGGAACGCTAAGCCTTCTGCTAAATCTATCGAGAATCGAATACAGTCTGACAGAATTAAACTGGAGAAACTATGGGAGAAAGTATTCAACGCCATATCGAAGCTTCAACAGTCGCCAGACTCTCTCGAAGAACTCCGTTCAGGGTCAGCGAAGGTACGTTCAAATTTTCACGATTATCAAGTTGTGTGGTTGTCATTTGTGGATTTTCTTGCGTATATTGGTACTCCTCAATGTCAACAAGAGTGTGAGACATGGAAAGAAATTATGAACAATCATGAACAATTTGTACAAACGACCCTAGCGCAGGGGGGTGAACGTAAGAAGGAACTTTTGCTAGAAATGGGTTCGTGGCGATCTCGCGGTTCGTGGCGATCTCGCGGTTCGCGCGCGTCCTCGTTATCGTCTGCCGCCGTCCGAGCGCAAGCCAGAGCTGAGGCTGCCGCAGCAATGAAAAAAGCTGAAATGCAGAAAAAGCGATCCTTTCTAGAATCCCAATCCGCGCTATTAATACAACAAGAAGAATTAGCGCTAACTCGAAGAAAAATGAATGAGCAAGCAAGAATAGAAGGTTTACGTCTCGAAGAAGAAGCAGCAATTGCTGTTGCCAAAGCGAATGCCATAGACGATGAACTAGGCTTCAGAGGCAGTGAAGAGGCTCACCGACTAGACTTACCTGAAGAAAACGCTAGCCAGAGAGTACAACACTACATCCAAAACCAGTGTATTGATCCATCTGCTAACCATCAAGACCAGCCTCTTGGTGTGGTCAACCAACCTAACCAAATGACCCAACAGGACCACCCCCAGAGTCACCAGATTCCAACTCCTCGACCGTTAGACCCCACAGCGAATGCGTTCAGTCCACCAAACCAGATGAACTCACCTTCTAACCCAAACCCAGTTATGAAGTCTTACATTGAGTTTATGGCTCGGCGAGAGCTCATAGCAAACAAAATAGAAAAATTCGATGACAGCCCAGAGAATTACCACACCTGGAAAGAATCCTTTAAGAATATGACAAGGAATGTCAGCATCACACCCAGTGAAGAACTTTCCCTCATAATTGAATACACCACCAAAAATTCAAAGAAGCTCGTTCAACGACTGCGCAATGCCTACATCACAAATGCAGCCGAAGGAGTGGCCGAGGTTTGGAAGAAATTGGGGGAACGATATGGTTCTAATGCTGTCCTTACGAAAGTACATCTAAACAAGCTGACAGACTTTCCAAAAATTGGCTACAAAGATAATACAAAATTACAGGAACTAGGAGATCTGCTGTTGGAGCTAGAGTGTGCCAAGAAAGATGGAAGTCTGCAAGGTCTTAGAATTCTCGATGAACCCATCTACTTGAAACCGATCCTCACTAAACTTCCTGGAGACATTCAATCCAGATGGCAGAGACAAGCCTTCCGCTACAAGAGAGACCACCACGTTGATTATCCTCCATTTGTTGAATTCGCCAAATTTATTCAAGATATCTCGCTCGAGAGAAATGACCCAAACCTAGCTATAGACACCTTCGAGAAGGACAGTCCCAGTTTGAGAAACTCGACGCCAAAACCGAGGCAGAGCTACAAGACTGAGATCAGCGATGGCACATCTGCTGACCAAAACAACCGAAGTCCGAGCAGTTGGTGCATCATTCACCAGAAGCCCCACCCGCTAAACAAGTGCCGTGCCTTTCGAACCAAACCTTTTGAAGAGAGAAAAAACCTGTTGAGACAGCATCGTATATGTTTCCGCTGCGTTGCCTCCTCCACTCACATGGCTAAAGATTGCAAGTGTACTGTTAAATGCACAGAATGCCAGAGCGAGAAACATTTGGCTGCACTTCACGCAGGAATACCACTTGAATCAAAGAAGATGGAAAAGGAAGAACGAGGTGAAAGCGAGGAACGAAACGACAACCGCCGCCAACACGGAAAAAAAGAAGAGGTTCAACAGCAAGGCGAGGAGCCCAACCAAGTTACAGCAGCCTGTACTGAGATATGTGGAAACAGTCAGGGTGGAAAATCATGTTCGAAGATATGTCTGGCCAATGTGTATCTCAAGAATCACCCTGACACCAAGATACAAGCCTACGTAGTCATCGATGACCAAAGCAATTGTTCTCTTGCCAAATCTCAGCTTTTCGAACAGTTAAATCTAGATGGAGAGACGTCTACCTACACATTGAAAACTTGTGCCGGAACAACACCGATGAAAGGAAGGCAAGCAAAAGGCCTCGTAATTGAATCGTTGGATGGACGTAAGACCCACCTCCTCCCCACCATATTAGAATGTAATGCTATTCCAGACAGCAAAGAAGAAATCCCCACGCCAACCGTAGCCATGGCTCACCCGCATCTCCGCCCGATTGCCGACAAGATACCTGAAGTCAAAGCTGAAACTGAGATACTTCTACTGATTGGAAGAGATGTACCACCACTTCACAAGGTACACGAGTCGCGTAATGGAAGAGGGAATACTCCATGGGCACAACGGCTTGACCTTGGATGGGTCATCTTAGGCAACGCCTGTTTAGACGGTGCACACAAACCCAACGATATCTCGTCCTTCAAAACTCACGTACTTCATAGTGGAAGGCCTTCCATCCTCGAGCCTTGTCCAAATGTATTCCACATCAAACAAGATTTCAGTTCAGATTCTCGCACCTGCAATGGAAACAGCAGTAGAAGAGAGACATTCGTCCAAGGAAAGTTCAAAGATGGACTAGCTGACAACGTATTTGCGCGCACAGAAAACGATAACAGACCAGGACTGTCCGTGGAGGATAGAAGATTCATCGATATTATGGAACGAGACATGGTAAAGAATAACTCCGGCAACTGGGTTGCTCCACTTCCATTTCGCCACGAAGTGACACAACTGCCAATCAATCGTGAAGAAGTATACAAACGTCTCAAGTCCACGCGCAGAACACTTGATCGAAAGCCTTTGATGAAACAACATTACTTCGACTTCATGCAAAAGATTCTTGACAAGGGACATGCCGAACTTGTGCCACCCAAAGATCTTGCCTCGACTAAGCCATGTTGGTATCTTCCACACTTTGGTGTCTACCACCCCCAGAAGCCTGAAAAGATCCGAGTAGTCTTCGACTCTGCTGCAGAAACCGATGGAGTATCTTTGAATAAACTACTCCTCTCTGGTCCCGACTTTACAAACAGTCTACTGGGTGTTCTACTACGCTTCCGCCAGAATTCCACTGCATTCATGGTCGACATAGAGCAGATGTTCTATTCATTCATCGTCAAGGAGGATCACAGGGATTTTCTACGCTTTCTGTGGTACAAGGACAACGATCCTGGCGGAGAGGTAATGGAGTTCAGGATGAAGGTCCATCTCTTTGGAAATACTTCATCGCCAGCAGTTGCAACATTTGGTCTCAGGAAGACAGCACTACTCGGAGAAGCCGAATTTGGATCCGATGCCAGGGAATTCGTAGACAAAGACTTCTACGTGGATGATGGTCTAACGTCCACGCCTGAAAGCAAACAAGCCATTGACTTACTACGACGTACTCAAGCCATGCTAGCCACCGCTAACCTCCGTCTTCATAAAATCGTTTCCAACGATCCATCTATACCAGAAATTATTACGCCATCCACCCTACTAACTCAGAAATCAGGGACACTTAAGACAACGCCAGGGGTTTTCAGCCAAACAGATCTACACGCTAAACAATGGCGACAAGTTCAACATTTAGCTAACGTTTTTTGGTCCCGATGGAGGAAGGAGTTTCTGCCCATGCTTCAGCCGAGAAGAAAATGGAAGAATGAGTTACCAAACCTAAAAGAGGGTGATCTGGTCCTGCTTCGTCGTAAAGAAGTGGCAAGAAACGAGTGGCCTCTTGCTCGGATTACCAAAGTCTACCAAAGCGAAGATAAGAAAGTTCGAAAGGTGGAGTTGGTGACTGCGAAAGACGGGACGAAGCATACATACACCAGACCAGTTACAGAAGTCATTTTGCTCAAGACAGTAGACGAACTAAGCTGACTTTTGAACAAATTATTTAGTATATATACACAGTACATTATGAGTGGTATTTTCATACCAGGCGAGGAGTGTTCTGACCTCGCGGCCTTGTTAGTTTAGGTCTAAAATTAGCCTTTGTTTTGTTCCCGCCATTTCCTCAATCTGGCGGATTTCATTGGTTCTCCAATCAAGCCAGGGGGGCTTTTATCTTGTCAATTTCATTCTGTTGTTTAGTGTGCTAGGCCGAAGTCAGCACCTCTTTTTACGAATCAACCAAGAGTCAATAAATAGTTATAAAACCTTTTGTGTTTATATTCGTTACTGCTGGAGAAGGGCCCCAGTGGCCTGAAGGATCAGAACAGGCAAGTATAGTAACCTGAAGTAATTGAAGTAAAGTAATTGCTAAAGGGAAAACATAGTCAACCAGTTGTGCATACACTGGTAGACAATGTCATCAATTGTCCTGCAGAATTCCAGGGGACACATATCTACTGAAGCAAACCTATCCTTCATCCTTGTAGGTTGTAGCACAACAAGAATACTTGAGCATACAACCAGTCACCATTCATTGCACGTTTTCTATAAATCGGACATTACAACCTAGACATTCAAAAAGTATGCAATCGGTCATCAAGGATGCATAAAATGCAAAATAACACATTGTTGTATCAAATTGCCCAAGTTAGTGTTTGTTTTATACCTAACTGATGGTCTGTGCCATGTATGTTTTAATGGGCCGTGCTCAGGGAGCCACAAATGTGTGTTATGCCATCGTTCCGTCCATGTTTTTTGTGGGGTGGGACAAGGAAAAGTAGGCTACCGGCAAAAGGTTATATGTCTCAAGTGAGACGATACAGGTAAATTGTAGTCTTTCTTAGTTGCAATATGTTGGTGTACCTGTGGCATGAAACTTGTTAGTTATTTTTAATCATATTTCATAATACATCAAATTAGCAACAACACAATAATTATAATAATATACCTGTAGACATCTAGCATAAAAACTGTTTGCCAATTGGAAAGTAAGACAGGATCCTCCTTTTAGAAAATGTTTTATGATTATCTGACTTAACAAAATTTATTGTGACTTGAACTTTTGAGAGAGAGTGCAAATGTGGATACTTCTTAACCTGAAGTTTGTGTTCAATTTTGATTATTGTTTTCTGTGTTGAAGTGTTAGAAAAACAATGTTATGCTGTTGAGCTTTTAAACATATCGTACTTACATGGATTATAAGTGCCACCTGATCATTGTATACTCAGCATTGACGCATACCTCAACTCAGGTGTCGATTGTCTCATACATTATATTACAACACACTCATGAGAAACAGAGAAAATGATATGGATGTTGACAGCATTTCAGAATTTAAGCTTCCAAATCACTGAATTTCTGAAATTTACGATATGGTGCTGTACCTTGAACCATAAGGACACCCAGACAAACAGTTGAATCAATCCTTAAATCTTTAACCTACTAGTATCAATAGTTTGAAAGACAACGCCAGTTTATTTCCGTATTAGGCAAACGACAAAAGACCGGAGTCAACGTCAGTCAGGTTCAGCTGTTATGCATATCATTAACTAATTAAAAATCAATACAATTCTGTGTGAAGTCTGCAACCGAAGTTTTTAGAACAACCAAAGTCAAAAAGGTTTGTTATACAGGACAAATCGAAGTAGCGACAAACTTCGGTGCTTTTGATTGAAATTAAACAAATCGCAAAACCGTGAATCTCTGAACCGATTACAACGCAATACCGGTTTTTTCCCCATAATTAAAAAAACATTTCCATTCGTCTGGGGGGCAGCTGCACCCCCGCCTCGTACGCGTATGCAACCTTTAGTCACTACTTTGATGCTCTACAAGCAAAGTTAAATAGGTGCAAGTGAAGGAATGATGATGCTCAAATTTCCAATTCAAGAGTTAACATAACATGTTTTTGAGGGTAAACCTGGGTGGATAAATCCTGGGTGCAATCTTAAAGACCGGCAAACCATATTATATTGGAGAAGTAGAAAAATTCTTGAGATTTTAACTTGCAACCTTCAGTGACTAGTTCATTATGTTCAACCAACTGGGCTACAGGTCAAGTTGTGAGCAGACCAAAGAATATATAAGTATAATTTTTCAATCTAATTACTATGCAAAACTTACCATTCACAAGATGCATGATGAGAGATGCTTGGTTCCTTGAGGGAGTAAAATCTCTGATACTTACAGGCGATTTAGCTTTCCTGTTATTTGTTTTATAGAATGAGTTGAATGAAAATAGTTTGGAAGAATGGGAATTTGAGACAGAGGAACAAACTAATGGAGATGAAGAAAATAATGGAGATGGACAAAATAATGGAAAAGGTAAATAAATAGCTATAATTTGGTCAATGTTCTGATACTGTGATAGCTGATAATTCTAATTTAAACTTAAGTGAAATCATTTATAAAATTTAAGTTAACACTGCCTGCCTTGCAGAATGTTCTTTGTGAAGAACAACAAGCACATCATTATGGATTACCTTCAGTTTTAAGGCCAGTTTTCTTCAGGACAGGAATGGATAGAAAGTTTCTTTTATGTTAAAGCAATTAGTTTCAACCGAAAGCTCACAGACAAAGGAAACTTTCTTGTCCATTCCTGCCCTGAGAGAAATGGAAATAGCTGTCTGCAATATATACATCTAGCCAAACAGTTGACAAACAATAATGTACTTCAGGTTCGACTTCAATATAAAACCTTTTGCCACATCAGGTTTTATATTAAAAATGTTCAAAATTGAATAATTAGCAGCCTAATAGTGTCATAAATTAAATTAATTTCAACCCAATTTGCTGCGGGAAGTAGAACTAAATGTACCGAATAATTGTGTGAATGCGGTAATAAATTAACAACCAATATTATAAAAAAATCAATTTTTCAGTTGCCCCCTACCTGTACTGGGAAGCCCGCCGCACTAGGCGATTTTTGTCGCAAGCGATATTTGTCGCAATAACCTGCGATTTTTGTCACACAAATATCAAACATGTTTGATATTGTGCAACCGACTTTCGCCATCGCAAGTATATGCTCACTAGGCAATGTTGCTACATATTGTCGCAAAGAACAGAAATTGCAAGAAAAATCGCCTAGTGTGCGCCGCGCTTTTAAAGGTGCCGTCAAGTCCGTTCTGCGCATGTGCGATATTTCAAACGTGAGGGCCTCCGGATGTAAACAAACTTTAACAGAATAGATTTGTAACGGTTCAAAAGCGAGTATTTGTTAAAGGTAGCGAAGGCGCAAATGTTAGTTTGATATAATCAACATTTAGGAACAGAATATAACACGCTTTTTAGGCGGAAAAGCTCAAGCGTGGGAAACAAATCCGCAATACTTCATGTTCAATGTTTATATAATGCAATGTAACAAACGATGGAAACAGAAACGTGGACATGCGCAGAACGGACTGGACGGCACCTTTAAATATGTCCTCTCTATATGTCCACTTTTGTTGCCGCCATGTTTGTTTGTTTTTTCGGGCAAGCCTGGCCTAAATTATTATATTTATTTTTTATTTCGTTTCGCCACAAATATTAGAATGTGTAATGATTAAGATTAGTTAATAAGTTATTATATTATATTAGTTAATATATATATATATATATATTATTAGTTGCCTGATGATCGTGTAAAGCGTGAATATTTTATTAGTTGCCTGATGATCGTGTAAAGCGTGAAACTCCGAGTAGCGACAATAAAAAAATTTAAAGTTTACTCTATATATATATATATATATATATTAATAGCAATACAGTTGATTTTACAGGGCTGCGTAAATACGTTAATTTAACCGAGTTAAAATGAGTCTAAGTCGGGCCAAAAAACATATATTATACCCGCAAACATCAACTCTATTTTATATCAAACAATTATTGGATGAGGTTTTTAGGTTTCTGTAATATCCGGGAAAGAAGTAAGTGTTATCAGCCGAAGGCTGAGGCTGATAACACTCATCGAGACTTTGATTATCCAGATATGTTTGAGGGCCGTACCGAGATCAGTTTGTTTCCTTCGATTTGCTCGAGGGCCATCAAGCAAAGGAAACATACGAGGATTCGTAACTTGCGATACGGCCCTACAAAACGAGGCCGTTAGTAAGATGTTTATTATATGGCTTTTTTGCTTTTAAAAACAGAAACGGTCCTACGTGTACCGTTCGTTATACGAACAAATTAATCAATCACTGAATGCGAAATTACATTGCCATATAATAATTGTTTATTACACATTGTTTTAAGGAAATTAACGATAAACGTACTGTCACACGATCTTGTTGTTTGTGTGCAAAGCTACTGCTCGTTAGAAAATTTAGATGATTTGTTTATTAATCACAAGATTAAACATATATAATTTTCTAATATCGTTAAATTATCTGTAAATAACTTTACGTCACAGGTTGTGCATTTACATAGCAAACAAATCTAAATAACTCAAGAACGAAGTAAGACATTGAAAAACTGTAAAAGACGTTCTTTATCATGCATATTGCTCATTTAGTCATTTGTGCTCCCTGTAGTAACATTTGCACTCTATATTACTATGTAGGCAACAAATAAACAATATACCCTCTGAAAGTCACCATAATTTAATTACGGCCTTTTCTTCTTTTTCAAGTGTACATTGCTCTTTCTAAAGTTAACCAACATGGCAAGCGGGTATATGACAGGAAAAACGTGTGTTTTTATTGTAACAAGCAATTTGGGGATGTCGTTCGCCACCTCAAAGCCGTACACAAAGATGAAAGGGAGATGGTGGAAGCTTCGTGCTTTAAAAAAAAATCCAAAGAATTAAAAAAGCAATGGAGAAGTTGAGATTACTTGGAAACTTCTCGCACAATCTGCAAGTATTGGAGGCAGGAGAAGGGGAACTTAAAGTGTGTAGGCGACCTTCATCGGAGGGAGAGACAAACCCAAGCAATTACTTGCCATGCAA